>SPJY01026233.1:402386-579977 GCA_005191435.1 Raddia distichophylla | reverse complement strand
TGTGCGCCGCGGGTATTTATGCTCTCATCGAGAATAAAGCTGACGAGTTGTTCTTGCACTGCTCTGACTCGCTCCGGCGATAGTTCTGAACCTCGTTCATCCATATGGCTGCTAATGGCTCTTGTTTGGGTGTGCAAGAGCTCACATACATAGTAGTCACATAAGTTTGTGTCCGGAGTGAAAGTGCATCTAGGCCCTAAGTGATTCTGGTGATTAATGAGTAACAATTGTAGAGCTAATATTTCTATTGGAGAATTGTGCACAGATGTTATACAGGTTAATTCCATGTGATACATGTTTACATGTGATTGTGCACTCCTCAAAATTGGATGTATTGTAAGAAGGCATCAAGACTAGTTTTTATTTGTAAATCTTTATTTATTGAGTCCTAGGGATGCCGTACTATAAAGAGGGATGCAATGGAGAAGCTTATAAAGGTTCCTAAGTGCTCAAAATAGGTATCTCGAAGTTCGTGTGAGTTTTCTATCCAAAATACACCCTATACAGAACCTATGCCATCAGAACATCCGACGAGGGTCGGAACATCCGATGGTGAGCCAGCCTGCCAGTTTTCAGAGCTATCCAGTAAAGGGTCCATCGGAACTTCCATCGGAACATCCGACGCGGGTCGGAACATCCGACGGGAGATCAGAACATCCGATGCGGGATTTACTGCACAACGGCTACTTTTCGATAATCCCTATTTAAGACCTCCTCTAATACCTTCCAAAGGCTGCTGACACTGTTTACAACCTGATTTGAGCCTAATTCGTACTGTTCATCATCTCTCTCAAAAACCCTAGCCTTTCTCTCTCTTGTTCATCTTGTGAGATCTAGATCTAGAGAGATCAAGGCAACCCAAGTGCTCCGTGAATTAGAGTTTCTATTCTTGAGCACTTAGCAATCTAATTTCTTCATCGCATTTGTTACTCTTGGAGGCTTGAAGGGCTCCTAGACGGCTAGGTGTCGCCGGTGAGTCGCCGATCTTTGTGTGGCGTGCCTCCGGAGTTTGTGAAGGTGCGAATCTACCTCCGCAAGGAAAAGGATTCAACTAGTGATCGCCGGTGAGTGCTTTGTGCTTCGCTGGTAAGGGGGATTAGGGTCTTGGTGATCCGGGCTTTGTGCCTTCCCTAACGGTGAGTAGGATCTCCCTTCAAAGATCCGAACATCGGTAAACAAAAATCGCTGTGTTTTTGTCTTGGTCTTGATCTGGTGTTTATACTATTGGTATTGGCTTGTTCTGAGTATTCTTGAATAGATCTAACCTTGGTTTTGCGAGAAAACAGTTTTTACTGCAGGTTTTCGACAGATCCAGAATACCCCGGATCGGAACATCCGACGGCCATCGGAACATCCGACCCAGATCAGAACATCCGACGGGGGGCTCTCTGGACAGCGTCGGAACATCCGATCTGCATCGGAACATCCGACGGGCTGGTCACTGTATTGAGTTTATAATTCCGCAATTTCGTTTTATTCACCTATTCACCCCCCCTCTAGGTGGCATAGCGATCCTTTCAGTATCGACCTTTCTCGCAACTCTAGTCCAAGTACCTTTGAAAACTAACGTCGTTGCGGCCCGAAGAGAATATGACGTTACGTTTTCAATGGAACTTGCAATAAACTTCACACCGAGGTCGAGACTACCACGTGCAACGAGTCCATATGTCTAGTGCACGCCCTATAAAGCTCAATTTCCAAAGAGCATATTGTCGGTGGGCCGTGGGCGGACCGGAAAGACGGTGGCCGTTGGGGAGGAGGGGTCAGTGTCGGCGGCCTACTATGATACCGCCGACACTGATGGCGCTATCACCCCCCAATCGGCCGGGGCCACACGTCCGCCACATAACCTATGTTGGCGGGCTATGTACGGCCGTATCAATTGAGACCGCCGACATTGATACCTCCCTCCCTCGGCCCGCCGTCTTTTTGGTCCACCCACGGCCCACCATCAATATTCTTTGTGCAATGTCAGCATATAGAGCTTGCACTAGACATATGGACTCATTCCACCCGGGAGTATCGACCTTACTCGCAACTCTAGTCCAAGTTCCTTTGAAAACTAACGTCGTTATGGCCTGAAGAGAATACAACGTTACGTTTTCAATGGAACTTGCGCTAGACTTCACACCGAGGTCGAGACTACCACGTGCAATGAGTCCATATGTCTAGTGCACACCCTATAAAGCTCAAATTGCAAAGAGCATATTGCCAGTGGGCCATGGGAGGACCGGAGATACGGTAGCCTTAGGGGGGTCAGTGCCGGCGGCCTACCTCTATACCGCCGACACTGATGGCGCTATCACCCCCTATTCTACCGGGGCCACACGCCAGCCACATAACCTTTGTCGGCGGGATACGTACAACCGCCGACAAAGATTAATCTGTGTTGGCCATATCAAGATATATAAGCCGCCGACATTCGGCCCTCCCCCGCCCCTTGGCCACTAGCGCCAAGCATGCCTGCCGCCTTACCGGTCCCACACGTCAGAACATAACATGTTTCCGCGGCCTTACTGAGAGCCGCCGGCACTAATGGTCCTAGGAGCATACTAATGTGCGCAATAGAACCTGTGTCGGCAATCTGTAATATGCCGCCGACACAGATTATGGTCAAGCTAGCGCGCGTACGCTGATTAAATTTTCTTTATTTGGCGGTACACGTTGGCGGGCTGGAAAATTTGAATTTTAAACGGCCCTCGCTAGAATAGAGCTTACATGTGTCGGCGGCAGCGTGGTAACCGCCGACATAGATTGCTATATTCGGTAGTAGTTTTAATTTTTTATTCCCGTGCGGGAGGGTTGGCGAAGTTGTGTCGGCGGCATTATTTTTACCGCCGACGATGATTAACTGTGTCGGCGCGGTTTTGAGTACCGCGGACATAAACTTGTCGTCGGTTCTTTTGCCGCCGATACAGAGTAATTGACCGCCGACAAAGAGGAAGATTCCTGTAGCGGATGTTGTCCTGGCCAGCCTGTAGACACGAGCTAGATTGGCTCGGGCATAAAAATAGGTTAGGTTTGAATTTTTTTGTAAACGAGTCAAGTCCAAATCTATGCTGGTCTCAAGCCACAAGCTAAAGTTGCATCACTAGCTAGTCATGTTATCATATACGTATGTGCGTGCATGTTACATTGTTACTGTCATCCACGGTCGTAAATCTGTGACTAGGTAAAGGAAAGATAAAAACAGAGAATATCACGTGTAAATAGATGGCAATTTGCCGCACTGATGTTTCTTTCTCCCTTTTGCAGCTGCTACAATTTAACATAGCGTGTTATCACGTTGCCCATTCTAGGCCTCTTTGCCGAAACCACCACAGATACCATCGCATGCTAAATCCGTCGATCGGCCTTCGCTAGCCGCTAGCTGCTGCACCATCGACCCAAATAACCACCGAGCTATATAGCTGCAAGCCCAGAAAGATTAATTTATAGCCAAGAACCCAAAAGAGAAGGTTCCCTCTCCATCACCCGTCACTACCACACCAATTGAGCTTCTGTCACTCTCCCATCCGCATCGCGTTTGCATGCATGCTGCCTCTTCCGTCGATCCACCCATATAATCTCCTCGCCGCAGCAATCTGCAGACGCCGAGAGTTTGTTGCAAAAAATTTGCGAGCGGCATGGACAAACGTACGGCCCTCGTCATCTGACTGCCCGATCGATTGCAAGTGCCCAGGTGACGCTTGCTAGTTGCCTGCATTGGCCAATGATCCATGTATCGCCTCAGATCATGTTATTGGTGGCTTGGTACAGGCAACCACTGGATATAAAAAACATAGAATCATGTATCGATAGTATAAAGAACACCTCTTCAATGGACTAGTTACAGTGTAATCCGTAAAATTAATATGAACCCATATATAATACTCTCTCCGTTCCAAATTGTAATTCACTGTTGACTTTTAAACACATCTTTTAGTCATTCGTCTTTCAAAAAATTAGTGCAAACATGCAAAAATATAAGTCATGCTTAAAGTATGTTTAATGATAAAACAAATCACAACAAAATAAACAATATTTACATATATTTTTTGAATAAGACGAAGGGTCAAAGGACATATACAAAAGTCAACAGTGAAATACAATTTGGAATGGAGTGAGTATATAATATGGCACATATACCTTATAATCGGCTTTATATGACTCTAAGTTAATAGGTAGTCTATATCTCTTCTGCTTTACTCTCGTCCACATAAGTAAAATGCTGATCTGGCACCCTTCTAACTAACTAAGATCATCTCCAATGCAGCCTAATTTAAATCGGTTCAAAGTCCAGACACTATTTAGTCATTGTTTATCTGTATTTTCTCTCTTATATTTTATTTGCAACAATATTAAACCGGTCTAAATTAAATATTATTACACATACCCTGAGCAACATCGGAGATTCTCTCGAGCAGTTAATTGGCGGCGCGAGCGAACACGCCGCCGCGTCAGCGTGACCCCGGCATCGATCGAACATCCTTGCGGTTGCCGGAAATGTGCACGGCAATTCAGGCATTAACTCGGGGGGCGTTCATGTCGTATCGAAACGTACACGCCGTGCGCCTCTTCGTGCGTGCGTGCGTGCGTGCAGCTGAGCTGGAGATCGATGATTTCAGGCAGCACGGCGTGATCCTCTTGCTGCACAAAAAAACTCATCAAATTCGACCTACAGTGCCTGCGATTTTCGCCCAGCATATGCCCGGGAGGAGAAGCGATCGATCGAAAACCAGGGCAAGATTAGGGGCGACGTGCGTGCGTCCTGGCGAAAGGGACACCACGTCGGTTTCGCTCGTTCATTCGCAGGTCAATAATGGAGCTGGAGCGTACATGCGTTTGCCTCGTCCTCCCCGATATACCTCCCGTATCGGGGGACCTACCATAATTCGAGAGTACTCAGAATTATTAGGGGACTTGTAGATAGGTCGGTGGCGGAGGCAGGAATTTCTAAAAGACTGGGGGCATAAACTAACCGACGCTCTTAGATTTATTCATTTTGAGCTGTCCACGTTTACAGTATGAGCTAATTTTTCTATTCAATTGCACGGGGCTCAATAGCTTAGCGGGTCGGAAGCAAGGGCATGAGTCCAGGGCCATTGGCCCAGGCTCCTCCATTGAGATAGATGGTTGCTTTTAAGATTTATGACAATCACAAGCTCAACAAATATTTATAGAAAACAATAAAAAAACACATACCAGAAAATTATATATGCCAAACAAAATATCTGAATGTAGTTAACCTAAATATCTTATAGATTAGATTTCTATCTAAAAACAGAATTAATCAATAAAAATAAAAAATATGTAAGCATATGTATTTATTTTTTTTCTATTATAAAATAACTAAATTTGCACGATAAAATTAAGTGAAAATTAGTGTAGACAAATTAAAAAAACAGTCACCAAAGTGTAAAAACGATGTAGACTAACTAGAAAAAAATATCTTTTGTCGAAAACTAAAAAAGAGACCGCAACAAAACCATTATTTTTGAAAAAAAAGGCCGAGTATATATACGAGGTATGTACGCGTGTACATTATGAGACAGGATATATAGATCGATGTATTATGAGTTAAAAAACATGTATGTATCCATCGTTTTCATATTGATATGTTTCTATGTGTTGTTGATAGACACTTCTAGAGCTCAACGACAAGTTCAATGCGGTAAACACATATTTGCTTCTTTGTATAATTGCATGACATCATTTAACCTTGTTGATTTATTTACTGCTTACGACAAGTACAGCTCGTTAAATTTGCTCAGTTTTATCCAAAAGATTTCTCAACCACATAGTTGATGCATCTTTCTTGTAACTTACACACTTCATAGAGATGAAAATTTCGAAAAGAAAAAATACATGATAAGTTTTCGATAATACTTGCTGAAACAAAGAAAAATGTGACATGCAATTGTGTACAAGTTTCACAAATTGGTGCTATTCTATTGTTAGCTACAACTAGTGCTGATCGGGCATTTTCGTAACAAATTATATATGTGAAAAATAAGTTGAGATATAGAATGGGGACCAATAGTTGAATGATGTTATGTTTTTTGAGCGAACAAAGCAGGCAGACTGTCATTTTATTAAAAAAAGAAAAGAAAAAGATGTACAAGAGAAAAGACAGGGAAGAAGAAAGGGGATTTGACCGATGGTTGGTCACCACCAAACACCATGCCGTAGTCATCTGAAAGGCCACGCAATACTTAGTGACCAACGGTTTGTCACCACACGGTATGCTCGATCAGAGTAGCCGCCACCATCGAGGATGAAAAGAAAGGCCATACAAGAGGAAGCATGTCGATGTTTGGTGTCGGCAATATAATTTATGGGGCTATGCGCTGGATCCAAACTCAATGGTAACATAAGACAAGGGTTTATACCGGTTCAGACCCTCACGGAGGAGGTAATACCCTAGTCCTGTGCTTTAGGATTATATTGTTGTGTATGACGACAAGACGATCTGGTGATCTCTCGCTCTGGTTCTTCGATGATGATGTTATGATCTGATACCGAGCTAGGGTCCTTTGCCCGCCTTATATAGTGGGGGCATGGTTACAAAGTGGAGTTCTTATCGGTTACGAGATAGGATTTCTATCTCTATCCTTTCTTACCGAATACCTAGATTTCCAGGATTACAATTGTGTCTTCCCTATTTGGGTTCGACTACTGCCTTTATCCTTTTCTTGACGTACAAGGTGGATAATAGCCCAAGTGATACCCATGCGAGTGTCACTACATCAAAACCACACATTAATGACGGGTTACAACAAACAATATTGACGGATAAAGTAACTGTCACCTCGGACGAGTTATTGATGAGTCAATATTAATGACGTGTGTCCACCTGTCACTAATTAGCCAAATATGTGACGGGTCTATATACAATCTGTCACTTATCTTCGCCTCCCCGTGGCCCCCGGTGCCCTGCTCCCGCACACCCCGTGCAGTCAAGCTGTGCGGCCGACGCAGTCATGCCGTGCAGCCGTCGTCACCATACTGTGCAGCCACCACCGTCGCCGCTCTACAGCCGTTGCCTCCACTGTCGTCCGGCACCGCCCTTCACCCGTACTCATTGCCATTGCCACCCATGCCATGGCCTTTATTTTCCTCTATTGGAGATCAGTGGAGAGGAAGTCAGGAGTTGACTAAGAAGATGAAGGGTGAAGAAAGAGAAGAAGCCATCAAAGAGAGGGAGGACAGGGAAGAGGGAAGGAAAGGGTGGCTTCGATGCTTGTGATTTGTTTCTTTGTCGATCTCTTGTGGTAAATAATTTTAGAATAACTCCTTTGTTTTTTCCTATCTATCTAAACTACTCTATAATTGAGCAGTTGGACTAGATCCAACTACAGATCATATCCGTCTATTCTCTTAATCCATCATTCAACAGACATAATTTTTCAGGAGTTTGCTATTAAATCGATACGTATAGACCACGAACTCTTGACTCGGACCACGGACTCTTGACTTGATATGTATAGACCACGGACTTTTGTCCATAACTCGATAGTATAGACCACGGACTCTTGACCATATATACATATATGCGGAATTAATTTTTAATCTCCCATTATAAATATAAATCTTCCTAATTTTTCCTTATTCTTCCTATACTAGAATTAACAGACTAGAACCCGTAGAGACCACAGACTCTTGCCCATATATACATGGGATTAATTTTTATTTTCCCGTTATAAATTTTCCTAATAATTTTACCCAATTCTTACTATACTAAAACTAACAGACTAACACAGTAACACTATAAATAGGGCGGGGGCAGGCCGATCCGGATCCTCTGCCTTTCGGGGTCAAAAGGCAGCGTGCCTTTTGAACTAAGCCGCCAATGCTCGGTCAAACGAGGCAGCAAGCTCACGAGCCATCACGCCCGCGAGCGCATGCATGCAGGCAGCAATGGGCCGAGCATTGCTCCTGCGAACGCTAGATGGGCCGGCCCACTGAATCGCTGCCTGTACTAAAAATAAGGAAGCAACGATTTATGCCGCTGGATCTACATCCAACGATCCATCTAGATCCATGACTGAAGCGTTATTTTCAGACTGAAGCACTGAACATGTACAGACTATAGAAACTGCATATTGAATACTGAAATTTGATCCACAAAATAATCATCTAGGATGCACAAGAGCACAAATATAGGCAAAATGGGTTCTCAACGGTATTGTTAATCTTTTTGCACAAACAGAAAGTTCAAAAATGCAGTAATTTGGACGCAATTTTGCTTTAATCTTAGTGCTAGTAACTACAACACCACTTTGAATTGAAATGATATTCAGTGCCAAAACCCAAAAGATTCCCTCTAGCACTTCTTAGTGGCATGACCCAAAAAACTCCATCTAGCACCCGTCTAGCACCTCACAACTGAACCATCATTGGATCCTCCCTACATGAGAATGTAATATAGTGATTACTATTACCAAGAAAATAAGAAAATGAAAAAACACTAATAGATTAGTATTTACCACCAATAATTGCATGTAGCTTCCATTGAAATCATTTTGTTGTAACCAATCTTCACTATTTTCCACCGATTGTTGATGGTATGTGCTTTCTTTATTAGCATCTCCCTATAAGTGACAATTAGTTTTTTTCAATAATCTATTATAACATCAAATTGCATGAGAGTACTATAGAACACACACCTTTGTAGTGGGTTGTTTCTTGGTAGTTTTTTGCCCTTTTTGAACCCAATCTCTGGATCTCTTCGATGTCCTCTTTTTAACCTCTTTCTTCTTAAGACCAACAGTGTGTGACATGGTATGGGATACTTGAGAGATTTTTGTAGCCCTATCTTCTTTATCATTACCATCCGTAAGTTCTTTTATTTTTGCCTCCACTTCTCTCGACAGCTTGTCATATGCATTATTTAGTAGCATGATACACTCAGGATAATCAGAAGCATGAGAGGACAATGCACTTGTGAGAAAGAAGTTGGTAAGAACGTGAAGCTTCTAGCTTCGGGTTTTCTAAGACATCATTGCCATTAGAATCTTGAACAATAGAGCTACGTACTACTCTTGTCCATCGTTTGAGAACATAATTGTCAGGCAATTGTTTTATGTTCATCAAATCAAGAATTTTTAATGCATGAGCACATAATATCCCAACTCTCTCAAATAGAAGGTATCTACATGAAACCGTTGGCCCCTCCATAGAACATACAACTATTTTTTCTTCTTCCACATAAGATTCATCACCAAAAGTTTTCATTCCAACAATGTACTCATTGTTATTAGCCGATGGTTTTGCATAGGCTGTAAGAGATTTTTCATATTCATTTTAAAAAGATCAAAATATTGAAGGGGTGTACATCTTACTTGCTTGCACCAACATTGGTGTCCTCATATGTAATCGTGGTATTTTCTTCCTCGAGTCATACTCAGATTGTAACTCTTTATCTCGCTTTTCTTGCACAACCCTGTCAAAGTGGTGAAAAACAGAGGAATGTCCAACTTTACATTCAAATAGCTTTTGAGATTGCTATTGAAACTCTCACTTAACTGTGTGCTTCGCATTCCCAACATGAATACACCCTTCATATATCATAATGCCCACTTTTCCTTTAACTTGTACATGATGTCTAGCTAAGTTTCCTTCAGAACCTTACTTCTCATGCCATTGAAGACTTCTTCAAATATTGCATTGTCATCATGCTCATATATGCAAGCTCTAAAATCACTAAGAATACTTGACTCTCCAACCATGTGACGGTTCAAATTCTTGATTGCATTTTGACCAATATGCCAAGCAAGGTTCTAAAACTCGGTTCTAGTCGGCGAGTAGTCGGCGGGTAACCGCTGGTCGCCAGCCTGCCGAGGCGAGAAGGGATGAATCGGTGGCAATACTCGGGCAACCCGATTAGTCGGTGCTAGCCGGATCAAATCGCGAGTAGTCGGCGAGTAACGGCGCTGCGAGTACTTAGTAAGACGAGGGGAAAGGGAGGAGAGAGAGAGAGAGAGAGGCCGCTGGGGGCGGCGCTGCGGCGGCCGACGTGGCCGGAGAGACCGACGGAGGGGAGGGGAAGAGAGAAGCTCACCCGGGCGTGGCGACGTGTTGTGGCAGCGTCAGCGTGCTGTGGAGGCGGAGGGGTCGAGGGGCAGGGCGACGCCGACGCTGGAGCCTGGGGTGGCTCGTCGACGGCGGCCAGCCCAATGCGGCGGCGGCGAAGCCAGGGGGTCGGCTCGGCCGCGGCTCGAGGGAGGGAGAGGCGGAGACCGGAGAGCCGAGGGACGGAGGGAGGCGGAGAGATTGAGAGAGACCGAGAGAGTAGCGGGGCGGCAGGATTGGGGATTTGAGGAAGTGGTGGCGGGATGGGGAATTGGAGACTAGGGTTTTGGGATGTTGCAGGCGCCGGGCGGGATTGGGATTGGGGGAGACGGGCAACGGCGCGTGACATGCAATTGTGTACAAGTTTCACAAATTGGTGCTATTCTATTGTTAGCTACAACTAGTGTTGATAGGGCGTTTTCGTAACAAATTATATATGTGAAAAATAAGTTGAGATATAGAATGGGGACCAATAGTTGAATGATGTTATGTTTTTTGAGCGAACAAAGCAGGCAGACTGTCATTTTATTAAAAAAAGAAAAGAAAAAGATGTACAAGAGAAAAGACAGGGAAGAAGAAAGGGGATTTGACCGATGGTTGGTCACCACCAAACACCATGCCGTAGTCATCTGAAAGGCCACGCAATACTTAGTGACCAACGGTTTGTCACCACACGGTATGCTCGATCAGAGTAGCCGCCACCATCGAGGATGAAAAGAAAGGCCATACAAGAGGAAGCATATCGACGTTTGGTGTCGGTAATATAATTTATGGGGCTATGCGCTGGATCCAAACTTGATGGTAACACAAGACAAAGGTTTATACAGGTTCAGACCCTTACGGAGGAGGTAATACCCTAATCTTGTGCTTTAGGATTATATTGTTGTGTATGACGACTAGACGATCTGGCGATCTCTCGCTCTGGTTCTTCAATGATGATGTCATGATCTGATACCGAGCTAGGATCCCTTGTCCGCCTTATATAGTGGGGGGAAGGGTTACAAAGTTGAGTTCTGGTCAGTTACGTGGTAGGATTTCTATCTCTATCCTTTCTCACCGAATTCGTAGATTTATCCAAGATTACAATTGCGTCTTCCCTATTTGGGTTCAACTGTTGTCTTTATCCTTTTCTTGACGTACAAGGTGGATAATAGTCCAAGTGATACCCGTGCGAGTGTCACTACATCAAAACCACACATTAATGACGGGTTACAACAAACAATATTGACGGATAAAGCAACTGTCACCTCGGACGAGTTATTGATAAGTAAAAATTTGTGATGTGTGTCCACCCGTCACTAATTAGCCAAATATGTGATGGGTCTATATACAATCCGTCACTTATCTTCGCCTCCCCATGGCCCCCGGTGCCCTGCTCCCGCACACCCTACACTCTGCCGTCGCCGTGCCCGCGCCATCAAGCTGTGCGGCCGACGCAATCGTGCCGTGCAGCCGTCGTCACCATGATGTGCAGCCACCGTCGCCGCTCTACAGCCGTTGCCTCCGCTATCATCCGGCACCGCCCGTCACCCATACTCATCGCCATTGCCGCCCATGCCCATGGCCCTTGTTTTCCTCTATTGGAGATCAGTGGAGAGGAAGTTAGGAGTTGACTAAGAAGATGAAGGGTGAAGAAAGAGAAGAAGCCATCAAAGAGAGGGAGGACAGGGAAGAGGGAAGGAAAGGGTGGCTTCGATGCTTGTGATTTGTTTCTTCGTCAATCTCTTGTGATAAATAATTTTAGAACAACTCCTTTGTTTTTCCCTATCTATTTAAACTACTCCATAATTGAGCAGTTGGACTAGATCCAACTACAGATCACATCCGTCTATTCCCTTAATCCATCATTCAACGGATATAATTTTCAGGAGTTTGCTATCAACTCGATACGTAGAGACCACGGACTCTTTGACTTGATACGTATAGACCACGGACTCTTGACTTGATACGTATAGACCATGGACTCTTGCCCATGACTCGATACGTATAGACCACGGACTCTTGACCATATATACATATAAACGAAATTAATTTTTAATCTCCCATTATAAATCTTCCTAATTTTTTATAATTCTTTCTATACTAGAACTAACAGATTGCACCCATAGAGACCACAGGCTCTTGCCCATATATACGCGGGATTAATTTTTATTTTCTCATTATAAATTTTCCTAATAATTTTACTCAATTCTTCCTATACTAGAACTAACAGACTAGCACAGTAACACTATAAATAGGACGAGGGCAGGCACGTATGACTCAATCATACATACTCATACATATAGAACTACTACCCAGGCCGAGCGTTGGAATAAATTTAGAACCCCGTATAGAAGTAGGAGTATTACGTAGCTCTGTTAAGAATACACTCCAGTATCCTCCCCTCCATGTCAATGTGTACAGACGTATACAACCTTTTAATTAAGCTTACAGTACGGTAAATAACAATCGTGATGCACATATATAATTACAATTTATAACCTGACCGGCCCATCGAGAGAACGCATCGCTACTTTTAATTAAATAAGTAAGTGTCACACGTATTTATGCATACATTCATGTACATAATTGATCTGTTAATAAAACACAATTATTTGCATGTTATTGCACCCGTTAATTAATCTATATCTATATCTTGATGATCTGTTATTTAATTTTGTTTGTTTAGATATTTCATGAGATGGGACGTCAATATCAACCAATGAGACAACCAATACAATAAGGAATGCTGCTACACTTGTTTTATATATACATAGACAAATAGAAAAAATTGTATGTGTTCTAAATATTACTTTTTTTTATAGAAATTGTTGATATCAAAATTGCTACAACGTGTTCTGTAAGTGCACGCTTACGCTTGCCAGTACTTATTAGATGTTGCGCTGGTTCTTGCGATTTATGTGGGTGTATGTGGCCTGTGGGTGTGAATATGTGATGGCCATCGAAAACGCAGCACTGACGCGGTCACGGTTGCTTACACGGGGGACGGGGCGAGCGGGTTTTATGGGATCCGTGCCCTTTGCTTCTGCCGCGTTTTTTCGCCAGGCAAAGAAGAATCGATTGATAAGAATAATGTCGCTTTCGCTAAAATCAGGAAACTTTTGTGTGCAGCTGTAGGGTTGCTCGGCCTGTCTAGGGTTGAATTTTTAGCAAAGTTTAGTCCATCTATATATGTACTTAAAAGTATAGGGTTGTTTGTTCTATTCCTATCAGTTTCGACGCTCATTTTTTATACGACTTATTTTGCTTAATGCAGTTTCCTCACTTGTACTTTTTTTTAACACATCCAAGGGGTTAAACATATACAATAATATATATTCTCGTATAAGTTGAAAGCTTTTCCATTGTTTTCTGCTCATTATGGTTGAATATTTACTTATGTAAGCAGTTTGTAAGGAAAGCATTTACGGAATTACGGTATGCGGGGAACTTTTATTTTATGGAAACCATATTTGTTAAACTATATTTAGGATATGCCTGCATGAAACTTGTTTCAACAATAATGTAATATCTAACGAGCATGGTGTCTCGTACGCTTATGTGGTAGATCTCGTATTTGATATGAACTCCTTTTCTAAACTCGTATTCGAAATAAAATCTTTTTAAATTGCTTTTATTTTATTATTGTACTTTTAATCTAAACCGTTATAATTTGGGCCATAACAATCGATGGTGTATACCTTACTTTTTCTCTTTGAATAATGTAGAAATTTATTATGATTTAAAATAAAGTGGTGTCTCCGTTTAACTCTGCTTTATACAATATATAGTAGACTATACACTGGTTTTTAGCAAAACAAAGCTTTCAAGAAATGCTATCCAAGACAAAAAAAAAAACTTCAACACTAACACATGAAAAAAGAAGTATTAGCTTTATATATTTTCCGTACGGTAACTAAGGGGTAACAATTTTAATTACCTTTTAAATTCAACCACTAAATTCATTTTGGCCTTTTTGTAATTTTGTGTGAGGTTGTGGACATCCTTCGTAGAGGTCAGTACGACTATTCCATTATCTAAATTTTATTGAAATGTTATCGTCCAATATTTCAAAAGTGTCTTCATGACAAATTCGTCTAATCTGTATCATTTACATATATAAAAATATGCATTTTAAAAAATTACCAAAATTAAGAAGTTGAATGCACACATATATATAGGTACGACGAAACCTTTTTGTGACGAATTCACAAATCTAAAATCCAAAAGACTACTTAATTAAAAAAATAGTGAAGCATTTTCGTTCTTCGTCAATTAAAGTTTTAGTTCGATCAGGTAACTTGCATCCACGTGCAATGAGAATGACGCGAAAGAAAACCAAAACTGGGATTCGGAACTCATGATCAATCAAATGACGAAGATCGAAGCTGTCATACTTCATTGTTTTTCTTTTCAGGAAAGGAAAATAAATGTAAGCATATCTTCCTAACTTCCTCCGTTTAACTAGTTTCTAAAAGTATCACAAACTGCTATAAGCAAGCAACACCTCAATAATGCGATGGTTGGCAATGATGATAAGACAATCATAACTTAAGCACTATAATTTTAGGAAAGACGAATCGAAGTGACTAATTTGTTGTAGATTTCCACTTTGACTCCACAACTAATGATAAATCAAACTACAAAACTCATTCACAGGCAGATAGATGTTTTGTCTATCTTACGAAACGATTTTGATCACTAGTTCACTACTGCTGGAGAAGCTTGACAAGTTGGTAAAGCCATGTAAAAATCTGGTTCTAACTGCAGATCGCTTATTGGTCCAGAAAACAAATTTAAAGCCCATGTGATCAGTTACAAAGTAACATGACAAAGCTGGTCAATGGAAATTACATGTGCAGACAAAATTTTGAAAGTTGTTAATTTTAAAAAATTAGATTGCTTACATAAAAAATCATATTTGTAGACCGTCTCAAAAAAATAGTTTTTATATTTTAATTTTGTTCTATAAGTAAGTCATAATAGTGGTTAAAATTGTATTTTGAGGTCTGCGTTGATGCCTACAATGCCAATTATTTTCAACGAGCAGGAGTGAAGTACAATATTTTAAGCCATTTCCATGACTCATATAAAAGGAGAAATTAGATAGGACATTATAATTATAGCGACTATGCTACAACCCCTGAAAATTCAAGGATATGCTACAATACAAATTGGAGATTTAAAGCCCTACGCCACTTTTTGTGAATAAAATAATATTTTTTCTTGTTAGAGAAGATAAAACACTAAGGATCATTTTTCCATAGAAACAAATTCAAAATAAATAAACCAACTCTAAAAAAATCAGAAAGAATTAACAAAATCAGTAGAATTGTAAAGACCCAATACCACTTATGTTCAACACCTCCAAGGCCAAATTCCAAACTTTGACATTTG
Organism: Raddia distichophylla; assembly: GCA_005191435.1. Taxonomy (NCBI): domain Eukaryota; kingdom Viridiplantae; phylum Streptophyta; class Magnoliopsida; order Poales; family Poaceae; genus Raddia; species Raddia distichophylla. The sequence goes on along the minus strand of SPJY01026233.1, from coordinate 564,548 downwards.
AAATTTCAAATTCAAATGAATTTTAAAAGATGAAAAATTCAAAAGTAATGAGTCATACACACTTTAATGTAAACCGATAATGTTGGATTTCACAATTTGGTGTTTAAATAGCAAAATTCAAATTAATTTCATGTGAGAATTGATTTAAATTTGACATTTCAGATACCAAGATTTTCATTTTGGTATTGTACGCACCAGCACCTCAATCACCTCTTTTGATTGTTTCATATTTAAACTGTTCTATTTTATCTGTATAAATATCATACAACTTTGTGTGCCAAAAAGGGGATGAAACCCCTATTTCCATTACCAAAATGGACAACGGAAACAAAGAGTATTCATATATGGAGTTTACATGACTCATACAACCTGAAATCGCCACTGAACAACAAGGAAACAAAGGTCTTAACTCGCCAGGCCCGCAAGCAAAACACACAACTGACAAACTCTTTGCACCGAATTTGCATTGTTCTATGGCATAACCTCGAATTATTTAGGGCTGGAGAATAGCCAACATTTTTTTACAGTGTCATAGCACCAATTTTTGTGTGACATAATAATAGTGTTTCATGTGATAAATCTAAATATTCTTACGTATGTTAAGCAACTAAACTTATAAAATTTTGTGATCCTCTCTACAATACATTTAATTGGGGGATGACATATATAGTTGGTCCACTGAATTAAATATGCATAGTCTAGAGATGTCAGTGACGCAACCATTAGAAGGTAAGATTGTAATAGATAGTCGATCATCGTATCAGATAAGATAAAAGACCCACATTTTGTAGTTACGATGCATCTTGAGAAATCCTTAAAGGGCTTGTTTGGTTGTTCAGGGACCATTTCCTAGAAAAGATTAGCCATATCGAGAATTTTTTTTGACGGAATATATCAAGAAAATTTTGGTCACTATAATTCCCTGAGAAGCATTCCCTCTCCCCCCTCTCACTCTCTCCGAACACTCCGTTCTTCTTTCTCTCCCCCACAGCTTAGCCCGCATCTTCCTCAACCACACATTCCTGTCCTCATCGCCGTGATGACATTGTAAAGCGTAGCATCTGTTTAGAAATGGGGCTGGCGGGGTTAATTAGAGCATCTCCATTCAAATATCTAAATACACACTACATAAAACTATTCACTGTACACACTATTCTACGACCTATTTTCATAATGGGCAGCAAACAAAGCTAAATAGAAAAGGGGGCGACTAATGACCGCTTTTTCGTCATAAATAAAAAAGGGTGGAATGTGGAGCTAATATGGCCGGCTATAAACATAGGAAAAGAAAGATGATAGAGACGGACTACCAGAAAACTCGGTGCATCTCTGTAAAGTTACGTCACACTTTACACTACACTAAAAAAAATTATTCTCTTTAGCGGACACTCTATCCCTACATAATTTATTTTACAACATTTTCTACTGCGCCATTATACGCACATTAAACGCTGGGCTGGTCTTTTACTCGTCAGAGGCCAAAAGAGGACTCCCAAATGCCAGCTAGCTTCAGTTTCTACTCTTTTGAGTTTTTGGATCGATCGTGACTAAGGAATCCACCGGTGCCTTGTATTTTGTGAGTTGGCACGCAGTACGTTTTGCCCAAGCTAGCCATTCCGGGAAACAACAAGCGATAATTAACGCAAGAGCTTGTAGAACACGTACTTACGAGCAACATAGCCGGCAAGTGCGTTGTATCGATCAAAGTGAACGATGGATCGAGTATTCGAGTGGTTTCAGCTTGGAGCAGTCTGTCTCGCGACGTTTTCTCGTCTCATACACGCACACGCGCGCGCGCGCACACACACGACATGCTTATAATTGGGAACAAATCGAAGTGTGTGCAATTGCAGCGCCTTTTGGAACGGTTTCAGTTCGTCTCGCCATGCGACGGTGGCTGGGGAGTGACGAAGGAGACTCGTGCTCCGTACGCTCCCGGGCCCGGCCCCTGAGTGAGTTCCTGACACGTCAAAAGACGCACATATGGATGGACGTGGGCATGTATCACGGCCGGCCGGAGAGACGAACAAGGAACCTCTCAACGAGTGCGATTGTTTCTCGTGGTTTAAAAGACTGGCTATTTAATTTGCCTGTCCTCTAATATAAATCTCCGTCGATTTTATGCCCATATTAGAGTTTTCGACAGGTATACAAACACCTCCCGAAAACCTAACCTATTCCCACCCAATGGCTCCGGTGTCTAGCTCGTGCGCCGTCACCCCTACTCGAGCCTACGCCATGCCCTTGACCGTGCCACCATCACTGGAGCTCTTCATCCTTTCTTCTCTAGCCCTTTTCAGCATGGTGTGCCTGTCTCCATTAGAAGTATAAGTAAATTACTCACTTTTTCTTTTTATCTTTGAGTGAACTGGTCGTGTGTGGAACTTTTGTTGAGCAAAGGACAGGAGAACTGTCATCTATTGATCAAAAGAAGAACAAATAAAAGTAAATGGTGGGGGGGGGGGGGGGGAGGGGTTAGTCCCTCCCCCTAGGGGAACAAGGAGCGAGTGAGCTAGATTACTCCAAAACTAGTCTGGCTCCTACCGCCTCCCAGAGATGCAGCTCGTCAGAAAGGTGTTGCAGGAAGGACAAGCGGTTTTTCTCTTTTGAGTGGAAGATGCGGTAGTTACGCTCGATCCAGAGGTGCCAGATGGTCCCTGAAACGATGGAGAGAACACCCTTGTGGGACTCGGATTGGAGAATGTCCTCCTCCCACCAAGTGATGAGGCAGCCTCCCTTCCAGCGAGCCAGATCAAGAGCGGGTGCCTTGAAGAGGGCAACCAAACGCCTCCAGGTGAACGTGGCGAAGTCACATTCCACAAACAGATGTTCCGGCGTCTCCAAGTTCTTTCGGCATAGGGTGCAGAAGTAGCAGTTAGGAAGGTGACGATGTTGTAGGGCGTCCGCAGTGAGGACGCGTTTCTGCAGAAGAAGCCAGATGAAGAACTTGCATTTGGATGGGGCCCAGAGCTTCCAAACCTTAAGCAGTGAGGGAGCTGGACAGCGGCCAGTGAACTGCAGGCGGTAGGCCGAACGGACCGAGAAGGAACCATTCGGTGCGAAACGCCAGGATCGCAGGTCCGGCTCATCTTCGGAGAGCGCGATGAGAGAAACTTTGGAGAGCAGCAAAAAGAGCTCAGGGATCATTTTCGGCAGCATGCCCCTCTGAGGTCATTTAGCCAGTTGTTGTTGGAGAGGGAGTTTTTGACCGACCTGTTGCGTCTTGCTGAGGCTACAAAGAGCTGAGGGGCTAGGTCCTTTGGGGCGCAGCCAAAGAGCCAGAGGTCCTCCCAGAAGGACGTGGAGTAACCGTTTTTCACCGCGGAGCCCAAGCGTAGTAGATCAGAGTCTGACTTTGGAGGGATGTCTAGTAGGCCGGCCCAAGGGGCAGGGTTGGGGGTTTTGCAAAGCCAGAGCCAGCGGGTTCGAAGGGCCCTAGCGAAGAAATTGAGGTCGGGTACCCCGAGGCCCCCGATGGAGATAGGTGAGCAGACAATGCGCCAACTTACCCTACACTGACCACCTGAAATAGAGTCTGAACCCTTCCAGAGCTAGGCTCTTCTGATCTGGTCAATCTTCTGCAAAACGGCCTTGGGCGGTTGTATGACAGAGAGAATGTAAGAAGGTAGAGCCGAAAGGACTGCCTTGAGTAAGGTCAAACGGACACCTTTTGACATAAGCGGCCCATGCCAACCGGCAAGGCGATTGTGAATTTTGTCCACTAGCGTTTGGAAGTGGATACGTCGAAGTCGTCTGGTGGACAGGGGAAGCCCAAGATATTTGATGAGGAAGGAAGTCCTTTCTGCCGGGAAGTCCTGAAGGATGTCATCTAGGTCGATATTTTCACAACGGATTGGGGCGACTTGGCTTTTTGAAAAGTTGGTGTTTAGCCCAGTGATTCCACCAAATTCTTGTAGGATAGACCAAAAGGGCAGACACATCTTTCTTGAGTGGGTTGAGGAAAATTGCCGTGTCATCAGCGAAGAGGGACATACGGAGGTTGGCGGGCGAACATCGAACGAGGGACAACGTCCCTAATTCTGTGGCCCTCTAGAGTAGGATGTGTAGGAGCTCGATGGCTAGGTTGAAGAGCATCGGAGAGAGAGAGTCACCTTGGCGAAGGCCTCTGGCATGTCGAATGATCTCCGAAGGGTGGCCATTTAGCAGGACACGAGAAGAGGAGGAGGCAAGCAACAAGGAGATCCAGTTCTGCCAGTGTGTTCCAAAGCCCCGGGCCCGGAGTATGTCAAGTAGGTAAGGCCAAGCAATAGAGTCGAAGGCCTTCTCGAGGTCGAGCTTCAGCAGCAGGGCTGGAATACGCTTTTTGTGAAGTGATTTGGCCTGGCCTTGGACGAAGAGGAAATTATCCTGAATGTGACGATTTTTAATGAAGGCACTCTGACAGGGTGAGATGAGGTCATCCAAGAACGGGGACAGTCTGAGAGAGAGTATCTTCGTGAAGAGCTTGCCCAGGCTGTGTATGAGGCTGATTGGGCGGAAGTCGGACGGCGTCGCGGGGTTATCTTTTTTTGGAATTAGCACAATGAGGGCGCGGTTTAGATCCTCGAACCCGGGGCTGCGAAGAGAGAAAAGGCATTGTAATGCCCGAAGAGGTTGCCAGCGATGAAATCCCAGCAAGACTTGTACAAATCCTAGGTGAAGCCGTCGGGTCTAGGAGCCTTCTCGTTGGGTATGCTGAAAATTACCCGCTTAAGCTCGTCCAAGGGGAGGTCGACCTCTAGGGGCGAAAGATCCAGGGAAGGGAGACCTAGGAAGTCCTAGTTGAAGGAGCGGCCGTGAGGGGTTCGGGTGGATGCCGCGGTGTCGCCGAAGATGGAGTTGAAGTGTTGGTGAAGGACCTCCGCTTTGTCTTGGTGTTCCATGTGTGAGCCATTGGGAGATTGCAGGTAATGGATGAAGTTTTTCGTAGTAGCTGTTGGCTCGCAGATGGAAGTATTTGGTGTTCGCGTCTCTGAGTTTAAGTCAGGAAAGGTGGGAGCGCTGCTTCCACTTCATGTGCTCCACTGCACAGAGGCCGAGGGTCCAAAGTTTTAGAAGGCGGCGCAAATTGAGCTTGGCATCGAAAAGTCATCGTGACTCCATGGCCACATCGAGAAGATGAATAACCTCCGAGGTCACTGCCAGTTGAATTTTAGTGTTGCCAATGAGGTTGCGGCTCCAGGCTTTGAGGGCAATGGCCGTACGGGAGAGTTTGAGCTTGAAACGGAGGAGCGGGTTAGAAGTCAGGTTTGGCGACACCTCACACCAGGCTTGTTGTGCCACCTCCTTAAAACCGATCATCTTGGTCCAGTAGGATTCGAAGTGAAAACGCCTAGGCGAGCAAGGCAGGCATTCGGAGGTGAGGAGCAGCGGACAGTGGTCAGAGGCAGCGGAAGAAAGCAGAATCAGGGAGCTAGAAGGAAAGAGAAGTTCCCAGTCTGAATTTGAGAAGGCCCGATTGAGTCTGACTAGGGTGGGGTTGGCTTGCTCATTGCTCCAGGTGAAGCGATGCCCTGAGAGGTGGAGTTCTTTCAAATGGAAGGAATCCAAGGCCATGCGGAATCGTGACATGAGGCGGCGATTGAGGTTGAGGTTGTTCTTGTCTGCAACCTAGTATATGAGGTTGAAATCCCCTATCAACAACCAGGGGCTCGAGAAGTGGTTGGCGATAGAGGTGAGTTCTTGAAGGAGGGCTTCTTTGTCTGTGGCGGTGGGGGGCCGTAGATGTTGGAGACGACCTAAGAAACTTGGGAGCAGAGTAGCGTAAAAACCTCGCGGAGATGGAGTGCTGAAGGATGAGAGGGTCGGACACTTGGACGACAGAGTCATCCCAGAAGAGTAGCAAACCCCCTCTCATACCGGAGGCCGGGAGAGACAGGTGGCTCCGAAGCCGGTGGCAGCAGGTTTCCAAAAGCACCTGGGGGGAAGGATCTGAAAGCTTGGATTCTTGTAAGGTGAGGATGGAAGGGTTGAGGAGTCTGACTAAATTGGCGACGACGTCGCGCTTGGCCGTGGAGTTTAAGCCGCGCACGTTCCAGCTAAGGACTCTCATTGGGGAGTATGTAGAGGACCAAAACCCACGAAGGGTAAAACAGCTTAAGACCCCACCGAGAACGGAGGGGTTTAGACAATTCGCACGCAGGCGGCGTCGACTGGAGGGCAGGCCCAGACCCACGCAGGGTAAGGCAAGCCAAAGACATTCCGCATGCAGGCGGAAGGAAGACAAGACCACTCGCAGGTGGTTAGGGGGTGCCACACGCAAGTGGCCAGTACAAAAGAGCGAAAAAGCCGGAGACATGCCGCTCGCAGGCGGAATAGGGGTAAGACCACACGCAGGTGGTCGGGGATACAAAGCGGTACCACACGCCGGTGGTGCACCCAGTACAACAAAGACCCCAAGCCGACTGAGCCGACTACAGCTACAAGGCAGGCCCACATGCAGGTGAGACGAAAAACAACAACAACAACTAATCATCGAGGAATAAGAGCACAAGTGGGGCTGGGGGTGCGACTAAGGGGCACAAACGACACCGCCCTCCACCGCATCAGAACCAACTGAAGGGAGGTCAAGGGAGGGCCTATCAAGGCCGCAAAGGTCGAAGACGATGGCAATCGTGGGGGCGTCTAGCTGGGCAGACGAAAAGAGGGACTGAAGTTGAGTGGCATGGTCGTCAACAGAGGTAGGGGGAGGAAGGCCTAGCAATTTAAACTTAATATGGTGTACATGCAACTTAACAGCCCCACCCCTTAATCATCCTCTCCGGTGCTCCCCTCCCCCCCATCCTTTCATTCTGTGCCTTGCTTGGTCCTCCTTGCTCATCTCTGTAGACCTTGCCACTAGTTAGATCCGTCATTCTCTCTAAATGACTCTTAAATCTCATTGTTAATCACCAACTGACTCCACCCACCACACTCCGTCAACCCTAGGGCGAGGCAACACCAATGCAACCTCGTCGTCTACAAACCACCACCATCCCATCATCAGACACCACCTTTTCAACATCAATTTCTCTAAGCGGGGGATGTTTGTGACCTAATCCTAACCTCCGAACCGTAACCTAGGCTCATGTCCAGAAGCCCAAAGAAAAGGAAATAGTGGTGGCTCGCAGGAGAGTTAAATTTAAAAAAGAAATTTAAAAATCAGTCATATCTTATAGATACAATTAAGTTCATGAAAAAAACTTGATTTCCCCAAAGGATTTTTCATGTCGAAATCGAACCCGAATGATCAAGAGCTTAATTACGCCCGCATGTGGTACACGTAGGAATTAAAGATATCTCTAGCTAGGATGCTCGCAGGTTGCATATATGCATGGGTGTGCACGTATCACGTACGCGAGGAGGGCTGCGTGTGCGGGCGCGTGGCTATCTAGAGCTCGGGCCGGACGCCGGAGCGCGCGCAAGGCGTCTGCTCAATTGCATGCGCGATCTTGCGTTGGATCACTTGGGCTTTTCCTTGTGGACTACCCTTTCTGTTATTACCACATTTCACTGCCGCAAGTCATCGCCACCCTCTCGGCCTCGTTTGTCCCTCTCTAGACCCTCCCTCTCGATCTCCACTCCACCACCTATATATACACGCACACATTCCCTCCTCTCACCTGCAGCATCTACACCACTAGATTGCTAGGTATCTAGTGGTGATCAATACATCCTCCCCAGAGCCCTCCTCCCCTCTCTCTCCCCTCTCTCTCTCAAGAACACTCTTGCAGCCGATTCTAGCTGCACTGTGAGCAGCTCCAGTTTAGAGAGAGAAGAGATAGACAGAGAGAAAGAGAGAGGAGGGGATCAAGCTAGGCATGGGGGAGGATTGCCTACCTACCGTCGCCATGGTGCTGGTGCAGCTGGGCTTCGCCGGCATGAATGTGGTGTCCAAGCTGGCGCTGGACACCGGCATGAGCCCCTACGTGCTCATCGCCTACCGGAACCTCATCGCCGCCGCCTTCCTCGCCCCCCTCGCCCTCTACTTCGAGAGGTAACTATGCTTCGATGATCATGCTTAATGTTCCCTCTGAGCTAGTGTTGATGGAAATTAAAGTTGAAGAAACCCAGCTTGATTTCTTTGAGAAGTCCATCGATTCTAATTTCCTTGGTGCAAAAAATATCTCATTGATCGGTTTCCCTGGAAACAATATGGTTGCCTTTGATTTCTCTTCTGTACTCTATACTACAAGATATAGTAACATTAATGATCACTTGCTAGGAGTAGTATGTGCCTTTTTCTTTTGCAAGATGCTCTCTTATTCGAGTTTGGTCGATGTGATTAAGAGCGCAAGATACTCCTTGATTTGCCTCTCTCATGCACAATGCATGTCTACTCTCTCTTTCCACAAACGTTTGTTGGTAGAGTGAGATCTTGTGTACAATCAAGGTTGTAAAACTTTTCACCATCTATAGTTCTGTACGCATTAAAGTATATGGTTTTTTTATCTTACTAATATATTGTAATACAAAATGATGATCCATTTTTTGCGTGAAAAACTGAAAAAAAAAATCTACAAACCCCATGTCTAGTTGTAGACAAAATGAAATGGACTAGTAGTATGTATTACTTTTTCACGCCAAAAGTTGGACATATGGTGACACGTGGGATTTCCATCCGAACCAAACACAATAATAGTATGACTATGAAATGTGCGCACTAGTTATGGTTGTGTGCTCGGATCTCTGCATCTCAATTACTTCATCTAATCGTTCTAAACTGATTGAATAGTTAATGTTGGATATTGGAGTATTTTTAATCAGTAGAAAACCACATGGATGCAGGGGGAGTTGGAGGGTGATCACTAAAAAAGTGCTTCTCCAGATATTCTTTTCCTCCATTTTTGGGTAAGTACATATTACATACTTACCATCTTAACATTTAATCACTCCCCCATTTAATCAGCGCATCGCATTACCTCGTGTCTATATATGATCTCCTAAATACCCAATTGCATCATTCAAGGTTCAGTCGAACAATTAGAAAAACATAATTACACAAATGAAACGTCCTCTTTTTGCTCAAGTCCTTTTCTGGCCATCATGAAAGTAGCCAATTGCTTGGAGCACTGTCCCTTTTCCCCTCAGGCTCAGCATTTGAGCTCCCATATTTGTGCACTGCACAGGTTTCTTATTCTTCCAGGGAAAAGGGACATGCCTTGTTCTCAGCTGCCGCACTGACCTTGCCGTTACCACTCTAAAGGGTGTAGCTTCCCGGTGACAGCTGAATGCTCTCGCTCAGTGTGCTACTTGGGTTGATAACCATATATATATCTGCCCCACTGAATTGCAGCTTGGCAATTCAGATTAGCAGGTTAACAAATTGCTTTTCGGATGACGAGGACGCTATGAAATATTTTATTTGCATCCTCACCATTTTTTTTAACTGAAAACGATTAGCTTTAGCACAGTTTTTGGTATGTTGATTAGCATTACAATACAACCACAGAATATATAGAACGTACAGTGTAATTAAATTTTGGTAAGTTTTGGGATAAGTTTGGGTATTGATCAGTTCTGCCTCACTTCTTCTGTCCCAAGCTTTGGCCAGCAAACACCTTGTCGCGGTCACCCTCAAATCGACTAACAAAATCAATAGAGACGTGATCGTGGGGGCAAAAACCTCACCAATTCGATCAGTTTCGGCTCACTCAAAAAACAGTCAAAATGTTGCTGGAGGCAGCCGGAAATTTAGCGTGAAACATCTCGCAATCTTTAAGCAACAAACCGGACAAGCGTAGCGTAGGTGGGGATCCATGTCGAATGCCTTCGGAATTTGCGTGGTTTTTCATCCGGTGTCGCACGTGCGTGCGTGCGTGCAGCGCGACGCTGAACCAGGTGCTCTACTTCGTGGGGCTCAAGACCACCAGCCCGACCGTGGCGTGCGCGCTCACCAACACGCTCCCAGCGCTAACCTTCGTCATGGCGGCGGCGTTCAAGATGGAGACGGTGCGGCTGGCGACGCCGGCGGGGCAGGCCAAGGTGGTCGGCACGGTGGTCTGCGTCGGCGGCTCCATGGTCATGCCATTCTACAAGGGCCCGCTCCTCCGGCTCTGGGACTCGCCCATCCACTGGCGCTTCGCCGAGCACGCCGCCGCTGCCGCCGCGCCGGCCAGCGGCCTCGCGGCCGTCGCCGGCGACGTGCTCGTCATCGGCAGCTGCGTCGCCTGGGCCGTCTGGTTCATCATCCAGGTACTCCTGCGCTCCATCTCGCCGGCTACGTCTTACTGGAGCATCATTCAACCAGCGAAGACGATGGAAGTTTCGATTTTTATTTTTTTTGGTTTCTTTTCCATCCTTCAGACCAAGATGTCCGAGGGTTTCTCGGCGCCGTACACGAGCACGACGATCATGTGCTTCATGGCCGGGGTGCAGTGTGTGGGCGTCGGCGCCGCCATCGACCGGAGCCTCTCGGTGTGGAAGCTCGGCTTCGACATCAGGCTCTATTCCGTGCTCTACATCGTAAGCTGATCCATCGCATCTCAGCCGCCGGAATCGACGACTCCGGCGAGGATTAAGCTAACCACCGGGTGTGCGCATGTGTGCAGGGGGTCGTGGGCTCGGGGATCGCGTTCGCGCTCATGTCGTGGTGCATCCACGTGCGCGGCCCATTGTTCGTGTCCATGTTCAGCCCGCTGATGCTCGTCGTCGTCGCCGTCGTCGGCTGGGCCGTCCTCGAGGAGAAGATACACGTCGGGAGGTATACGCGCCGCCACCTGTGCGATTATATTGCACTCTGCTCTGCTGTGCTCTGCTCTGACCTTAATCTTCAGCTGATAAAAAATTGGTATTTTTCTTCGTCAGTGCTACCGGATCTGCTCCGCTCTTCTGTGACCTTAATTTTTAGCTCATAAAAATTTTTTTTTTTTCTTCGTCAGTGCTATCGGCTCTGCTCTGACCTTAATCTTTAGCTGATAAAAAATGTTCTTTTTCTTCGTCAGTGCTATCGGCTCCGTGCTGATCGTCGCTGGGCTGTACATGGTGCTGTGGGGCAAGGGGAGGGAGATGAGCAAGCCGGCCGATCTCAACGACGCCGCCACCGTCGCGGCCGTGGGAACCATAATCATTGGCCTCGAATTTAACGCGAAGGACGCGAGGAACGGCGACGGCGCCGCCGCCCTGCCGGTGCTGTGCGGCGCCCCCAAGCACGAAACGACCCGAAACGGCGGCGACCTGTGCTGATGCCGTGGTGGGCGTACATGTCATGGTCAGTTGCATACTTGTTGCATTGCTTGCGTGGGATATCAGGAAAGCGACTTAAACTGAAGAAGAAAAGGAAAGAGAGAAGGACGCAACGGATTGGGGAAATAAGGTGTGGGGAAACAAGAAGAACAAGAAGAAAAAATGGGTAGGATAGGTTGGTTCAATTTAGATGGTATAATTGGGGTGAATTTTGGTTTTGGTGGCTTGGTAAGCAGAACTAAGGGAGGTGCGATTGTACCTGTTCAGGATTGATATGATGCTCCGCTATTGAAGTACCCAATCGCTTGTTTGCTTCGAGAGTTTGAGGAACATAATTGGCTCGTCCATGAACCAACATTCCAACACCAACCCATCTAGCATCTAATGGTATCGTCACCATCAGTGTTTGATCATACATGTACTAGGTGTGCGTAGCACCCCAGACACGGTCGCGACAAGGCTACTGCTCACGCTAATTCTCTCTGATCACGTCCCTGGCGCACTTCCTATATTTTCGATATCTATTCCCATTAAATCGATTATCTTTTTGATATCTATCTATCTATCTATCTATCTTGTTACATTAAATGTGGGCTGGCCCATTTAATTAAATTAATTGAAATTCCAAAGGCGAGGCGTGGCGTGTGCATGTGCGTGTCTTGTTGAGTTGAGACGAGACGTGCACTGGCGCGGTAGCGGTAGCGGTACGCGGATACGGAAGGTTTTGCCGTTTTGATTTGGAATTAAATTCGGCAGCCTTATTTCCAGTAACCAACGAACGTTTCCATAACACGCCTTGATGGCATGTCCTGATGGCGTCCGTTACAAAACCGACGCAGTTAATGGCTGGTAACGTACGACCTTGATGGCATGTCCTGATGGCGTCCGCTACGAAACCGACACGGTTGATGGCTGGTAACGTACGACCTTGATGGCATGTCCTAATGGCGTCCGTTACGAAACCGATGCGGTTGATGGCTGGTAACGTACGACTGTTGCCTCACTGCCCGTTGCTCTCTCGCGCGGCGGCTATATAAGGAAGCGCTGTGCTCTCTCTCTCACACCCATCTGTAGCGCTGCATTCTTGCCTTCCCCACCTCTGTTTTCCTTGCGCGCACAAGGAGCCGAGGTCCTGCTCGGGACAGAAGGCCGATAAGGTTTTTGGGGAGCGTTCTCACGCGACTGCTTGAGTTCTTCGACCGACCAGGAGAAGTGGCGTCGGAACTTCCGGGAAGAGTGTCCCTGGATCGTTGAGAGGAGGCGCCTGTACATCTACACGGCATCAACGTTCGACTGCATCGACCTCTACACTGCATCAACGCTTCTTTGTAACAACTTGTGATCGTCTACATCAACCGTCATGGCGGTTGAGAATGTGCAAGTCATTCCTCCGCCTGCACCAGCGCCGGCGCCTATGTGGCTGCAGCTCCGGCTCAAGGGTATATTCATTTATACCGTGCTATTATCTTATTGTTTTCCTGTTCATTAGTCCTTGCGTATGAGATAGATATTTTTATATCAAGTACCATTGGTCTTGAACTGAAAACTTGCAATTGTTTAATTATGATTTACATAATTTTATGGATTAAAATATTGAGAAAATTCCTAATATTTCCAACATTCTATCTATACAAAGCAGAGTTAAACGGAGCCACCACATTAATTTGCTGCTTGCTAGGTTGGCTAGCAGGGCTAGCTTTAACGCTCAAAACCAGTGGCTGTTGTGCATTTTTTGCCTTTCTAATCCCGTTTTTTGTAGGCCGCAAAAAAAACGTACAAAATTGAATGTTCTAAAAAATTAAGGCTCCGTTCTTTTCAGCTTAACGGCTTAACAGCTTAACGACTTATCTACGTTTTAAGAAGACATATGTTTTGAGTTTTTCTAGTCTGTTTTTTCGATGTTTTAAAGGTAGGTCCTAACGCTTTAAAAAGCAAGTCAAACAAAATGGATTCGAGTCTCGAGACTACCTCGAGAAGCTTTTAAAATTCAGTCATTTCAGCCGTTCAGCCATTCAAATCAGCTCAAAAGAATAGGACCAAAACCATGGTTGTAAAAAGAACATCCACAAAAAATTTAGTGTAAGTCCAAATTTACAAAAAGGATGGCTCTTTCTTATTAAGGGCATATTTTTTTTCTCGATTAGCACTTTTTGGCTTTATTTATTGTAGGTCACAAAAAATTCTAAAAATTAAAAGTTTCCGAACCATGTCTGCACAAAGAACATCCAAAAGTTTTCGAGCCATTTGTGTACAAGGAACATCCAAAGTTTAATTTTTTCATATTGCAGCCTTATAACTAAGGATTTTATTTTTGGTAGGACATAATACTTTTCTATGGTTTAGGGTTTAGAATGAAATAAAAAAGAATGAAGGGTTTTGTATATAAACAGTAGACCATATAATACTTTTGAATGACGAAGTAAAAAACCCTAAACCATTCATTCTAGCCTTTATACTTAGCTTAAAAAAAAATTGCAGAATCCGACCATTGTAGAATTGAACCGTAATTTTATTCTAGGATTTCATGCAAAGATTAAATATTACACAAGAAACATAATAAATAAATAATAAATAATGGGGATGAAGGATAAAAAAGACTTCGAGAAAATATAATTAGACTTTAAGATCAGTGGTCCATGGAATGAAAAATGAAAAACAAGGCTTAAAAATGGAACCATAACCATAATTGCATGGTAAGGTCTATTCGTTGAAATTTTGCTCAAAAATCTTTGAATTTTTAGCCTCTGCACTTTAATGGGCTATTGATTTGAACCTGATTGAAATAAAACGTTAGTTATTTCTTTATAACAATTTTTTATCACTGAGACCAATCGGTCGGTGCGCCACGGGCGCGCTTACATTGCTAGTAAAATATACAAAGAAAACCAGTACGGTTCTTCATCTATGCTTAACGAGCACTCCAAATGGGAGGGAACAAGATTAGACCATAATATAGTAAGAATACAGGGTGGTATCCTCAACAATAGGCCACCACGACAAACCCATCCGACTTCCTACTAATGGGGTGGAAAACTAATTGTCTAGCTAGGGAAGCAGTAGCTTGACTCGGGATATCAATCCCACAGCTATACAAGGGTCTCTAGCCGCTAACTATAAAAAACTATGGGAGCAAATTCCCACAAGATTGCGATTTCAACCAACCTAGCGAACGTAATACACACACAAACTCAAGAGAACTCGACAATAAGGTCCCACTACACATCTACCATGGACATTTCCCAAATGCTTAAAGTTTTGGCCCAATTGGCTCCATTTGAACCAACACTGAAAAGTTTGCAACCACCACTCAACATGCTCATGTGCAAACGCGCGTCCAACAGGCACGTTGCATCCACTAACTCTTAACATCATGTGACACATATCATGTTTACCTCCATATATTAAAATTGTGTTAATAGACTAGATTGAATGAGCAACATGCTTTGCTAGAAACCATAGAGCAAAGTATGGTGTAAAGGGCAAAAAATCACCACGACACTACTAAGCCTAAAGGTAGGGCACACGTACACTTTTCAGTCTTTAGGCATAATCGTGAACTGATATTACTACTACTCTAGGAAAGGCGCTTAAGATCCACACCAAGAGCTCTAAAGCCAATGGAAAAAAAAAGCAGATACTTGAAACATTAAGATATCACAAATGTATCAAATATGCTCTTCTAGAGACTGCTTAAACACCTAATTGGCTTCAATCCACCCCTTAGTAAGGTCCACGCATAGACGATAAAAAAAATGACACGTGCACCCCATCTCAACAACTTGAGGAGGGTATTCCCATCCTCACGCTTAAACCTAAATGATGTTGATAGGCTCATTGAGTAAACATGTACGGCTAGAAACTAGACAATGCAAAGTTGGGGTTCTAAAGAGAAGACATCCAGGTCAATCCCGACAGATAGAAATAGGAAATAGATTTCCTTCAAACCCTAGGCCTTATCAAAGAAAGTTACCGCACTTCTCTGAGGAAATGGTACTTAGAATGACATTAGAAGCTCTAATGCAAATAGAGCCAATAGATCTCTCGACACTAAGTATCACCATCGCCAAGAAAAGACTTGTCTAGAGAATGCTATCAAAACACTTGAAACATAATTTCGAAAGAAAATTGTTAACCCGGTAGTGTCGGACTTGAAAGTCCTTGAAAAAGTCATAGCACAGTTAACGTCACAACATTAGAATCATGACATATTCATGCCCTAATACAGCATAGCAACAAACTAATTATGAAAACCAAAGTTAAAGTTCATATTATTACTACTAGAATCTCAATGAACAATATCATCAACCATACAAACAAAAATGTGATACAAACCCATACCCATCCTATGGTGCACGAGTGTGTCATGTCTTGATATAATTAATTCAATTAGCCAAATTAAGAGATTTAGTTATATATAAATTATTATCATTAGTTAACCCATAACAGACCTAAAGCCCACTCTGATACCAACTGTAACACCCCGGCCTCCACAAGACCATGGATGCTACTAACATTAGCATTCAATACAGATTTCGACAGCACCTTCCTTGAATTTAGCATATCCAATTGAGCTTTCATAACAAAGACAATTCAGACAATAGATTATTTAACCATCTAAACATCTCATCCAACAAATCAACTAATATAGGGAAATAAATGAATTAACTAATTGTTTCAAATAACTAAATTATTAAGTCTAGGTTCTTTTAAACTAAAGTTGAAGATAGTTGTAAATCAACGTGCAGGTGCCAAAGATTGTTCTACTCCCAACCCAAGCATGGATCAACAGTCACCTAAAAAAAATATAAGAAAGCAAGAGTGAGTATAAAACTCAGCAAGTACATGTAGTAAATATCGTCCATAATACTGTCATCAACATCTTCAACCACATATCATAGATTCATCCATTAAATAATATGCAAACATGTGGTACACATGCTCATGCCCATTTCTCATTAAGCGCGCGTGTACCGGTACCGCTGAGTGTACACCTATCGATGTCACACTCTACACTCCATCCCGTGGAGGTTGTCCACCGAGGTGAGACTCCCCGCCATCCCGATGGGGGGCCTACCGTAGTAGGTCTTTCATGCCATCATCATGTAAAGTGTGAATGCAACTGCAAGATTTAAGCTCATTTCATCTTCACCATTATGTTGCATCTCACTTGACCATAGCATAAATCAAGAGAAACTCAAATAATAAATACATTCAAACATAGGGCATCCTAGAAGATCACCACAGCTGTAACATGCACTTGCCTCTTTCGCCGAGCGACGTCGGAGGTGGCGTGAACAGAACCAATCCTAAAGCAACGTTCCCTATGTTTAAATATCTCAAATCAACCACCTGACAAGTAAAATATTTAATCACTCACTAGAAATAAGCCACAACCAAATAAACTAATTGATCCCCCTTTAGAAGAACTGGTACCACTGAGTGTGCACCTATCGATGTCACACTCTACACTCCATCCCGTGGAGGTTGTCCACCGAGGTGAGACTCCCCGCCATCCCGAGGGGGGCCTACCGTAGTAGGTCTATCATACCGTCATCATGCAAAGTGTGAATGCAAGTGCAATATTTAAGCTCATTTCATCTTCACCATTATGTTGCATCTCACTTGACCATAGCATAAATCAAGAGAAACTCAAATAATAAATACATTCAAACATAGGGCATCCTAGAAGAATCACCACAGTTGTAACATGCACTTGCCTCTTTTGCCGAGTGACGTCGAAGGTGGCGCGAACAGAACCAATCCAAAAGCAACGTTCCCTATGTTTAAATATCTCAAATCAGCCACTTGACAAGTAAAATATGTAATCACTCACTAGAAATAAGCCACAGCCAAATAAACTAATTGATCCCCCTTTTAGAAGAAATTTCTAAAGTTCGTAATCCATCAAAACCCTAATCCGGATAGCAGCTTAAAACGATCATAACTCCTAAATCGTAACTCCGTTTTTTGCGTACTTGGATTCTGCGGAAAGACAATTTTGAGATCTACAACTTCTTCCGTTACGCCAAAGCCTGAATCTCAACTGATCTAATCCAAAACAGTGAATAGAACTGCTACAGTAGGAATCAATCTACTTATCTTTGTCTCCAAAATTAGACTAGATTAACCACGAAAATTAGTTTCTAAGCAGGGCAAGATCAAATAGGGATATCGATTCGACACACCTAGAAAAAATGAAGATGATCAAAGCCAAACTTAAACACTAGGTTTTTGTCTACCTTCTTCCTCTTTCCTTGTCCTCTCCTTCCCCTCCACCTAGATGAACTCCAGCGGCAGCGACTTTGATCAATGGAGGCAAGAGGGGCGGCACGGGAGGTCAAGAGGGAGAAGGCGACGAGGAGCACCAGGGGCGGCGGCTGGGAAACACGCACCCGAGAGAGAGAGAGAGAGAGAGAGAGAGAGAGAGAGAGAGAGAGAGAGAGAGAGACGCTGGGAGAGATCGGGAGAGAGGCGGCTGGGGAAAAGATACGATCCTCCTCCTCTATTATAGTTTCATAACTCCCTCCTCAACATGGGCGGGTCTTAGCCCAAACGTGTGGCATGACATTCATCCCCCCTTAAAGGAATTCGTCCTCGAATTCTAGATTCCACTCTCTCAAATGAAATAAGACTATTACATAAAAAAAACTTTAACACGTACCAGAGACAAACAACTATGAATATTTCTCTCGCATGAGAGACTTCAATTCCCAAGTCGCTTCACGTTCAGTTTGGTTTGTCCGCAGCGTCTGAACGTATTTCAGAGTCTTGTGCCGCAAAACTTGCTCTAATTCCCCCAAAATTCTCACTGCACAGGACTCAATTGTGAGATCTTTCTCAATGGTCAACAGCCCTAGAGATATCTAATGCTCTTTTTTATTAAATACTTCCTCCAAATATTTTAGAACCAAAAGCCACAACAAGAGATTCTAAAATTTTGCTCGAACCAGTTTCCTAAATCAAAATTCTAACTAGAAAAGCCTTCACTCATCTTTAAGTGAAGCTAAAAGTGAGATCATAGCAACGAAGAATTATCTTTAAGGCCCCAAATCGAGATGCCCATTTTTTAAATGTCTCCGAATCTTCTTTTAGCCACACAGTGATGTGTTTACCTACATTAGTCTCATTAGAGTAGCGGGCCCAAATCCTAATTAAAACCAATAGAGATAGCCAATGGTTCTCAATACGAAAGATACCAACTTGTGACATTTGAATAGCTATCGTTATGCTTAGAGGGTCATGATCACGAAAGAACCCTACAATAAGCCAGATAGGAAGAGGCCTAGGAAGAGGAGCAGAAGACCTAATCAAATTTTTCAAGAAGATGGTCATCCTGAAGTGTTTGCACTTTTGAGGAAGCTCAATCCATTCCTTCTCATTAATGAAGACATTGAATATGAAGATGTCATACCAATCCTTAACAGTTTTATTTCAGTCATTTGCACTTCTATAAGAATTAAAGTCTTCAAGAATGAGTTAATTAACATTTAAATTAATGTTTAGTGATCTTATCTTTGCATGTTCAAGCAACTTTTCCTGTGTTTTTGAGAGAAAATAGACATTAGCATTAAGCTGAGAATACCCTTTGGCAATACTTATCAACTCCACGGTGAGAGAGAATGATCACTTAAAAACGATTGCGCTCACAATGTCAATGTCAAACCAAATAGTGGTAATCCCCCAAGAGCGGCTAATAGAGTCTACCGTGTCTTGCGTCCAGGACAAAAAGTTCTCACATAATTGGTATGCATGCTCTCCTTTTTGGTTTCTTGAAGACAAAGAACTTTGAAAGCTGCAGTCTCCAAGTGGTTGCAGATAGTAGTCCATTTGAGTTTAGCATTTACACCCTAGATATTCCAATTGTGAATATAAAATTTTCTCTTTGATCACTAGATTTTGTGAGTGCCTGGTTTAGTTCTATCTTATTGAGCTCAATATTGTGACCTATGGCACAAAGTAAATTCAATGGCAGATGGCCACGAAGGAGGAAATGACAATTCACGAAGACCTGCGAGGCTCACTTTTAGAGCGTTCGTGACTCAAGAGGCAGGGTGGATTTATGAGGCACCACTTCAAAAGGATGGATTCAACAAGACACCGGTAAATCAAGATCTAAGGGTGCGCGGATTGATGATGGGGTCATCGAGTGCTCTGGCGAGAGAACTTGGAGGGGGTACTGGGTCAATAATCTTATCAAAGGCGGAGTCATCCAAGAAGACGCTCATCTCAAGAGAATCTTGAAGAGGATTAGGGACCAACAATTCTGGGTTGTAGGAGAAAAATCAGTGCACAGTCTAGACTCCCTAGAGAAGTTTCAACAAGCACCATCATCTTTGAGGTTTTGGGAGAGAAATCTGCCTGCAACTCAAACTCAATAAGAGGGAAAGCTTCAACCAAAGCCGAGGATAGAGTGGAGGGGAGGAACACGTTAACGAGTGACAAAGAAAAGAAGACAGGAGGCACTGAAACAGAAGGATGGCAAAATGAGGAGGCAAGAAAGGCCACAAATTGAATGTAGAAGGGAGAAGATTCGAGAATGGTACCCTAAAGAGGATAGCACGGTGATCGCTACAAGTTGGCACTATGGCACCATTGGAAGGTGAAGAAAGCTTTGGTTTGGCCCTTCACTGGAAGAAAAGACAATTAACTGTTAGGTGGACGAGTCTACGCAAGCTTTGCAATGTGACCTTGCCTCCAAGTTCCAATAAATCCTAGACTTTCTAACCCTCCAATTGAATGTACCACATGAAAGGGATATGCCCTAGATCAATCATAGTGATGATTGTACCACGTCTTTGTTCATGTACATATGATAACGTTGTTTATCGGTTACATGAATAAATATCATGACTTTGTCCATTGGGTACGACTTGATTGTGAAACACATTGTTATATGACTTTATTCTAAACGGGTCCCTGATCCATATCATTACGAGGAGCGGTTATGATTTTATCAGCATATATATTAGTTGATGATAATGTTTCACATACCATAGATATAGAGATATCAAACCAATAGTATGGACGCATGTTAGAGAACGTGAGCAGTCGGACAGACCTACTCCGAGACGCTGTAAGTTATCTCTTATAACGCCCTCAGCGTATAGTCTCGAGTGGTATACCTATATGGTCCTTAAACCTGAGATTGTCATGGATGCCCAGCATGTTGACTCGTATACTTTGGTATCATCAAACGCTACACCATAACAGGGTAGTTATAAAGGTGACTACTGGGTATGCCACGATACATAGCCAGGGGTGTGAAGTGTGATAATCAAGACAAAATTTGCCCCTCCTCGATAACAGGAGAGATACCACTGGGCCCCTCGTGTGGATGGATAGGAAAAGCGCACGGTCGTGCTACTGTCGAATGAATTGGTCGAGGTATCAACAAGGGTGGCTCGCATCTCGCCTTAAGCTTGACTGGTATTGGATGGCAAAGGGATCGGTATGTGGAGTGTATCAAGGTTCAGCTGAATATTGATTATGTGCATTCGGGGGGTCAATACGTACTGCTAGGTGCCGTTGTTGATCGGTGGATTGAAAACAGGTTTCTGGATCCATGGCCGACTTGCACTGAACCAAACGAGTCACACACTTAATGAGTTGGAACTGTTTAACGGGTTTATACGTGGATATGATTTACGTAAGAGATAGAAACCCTAGCGAGCCGAAGCCCACTAGCGTGACTATATAAGGAGAGGCATAGGGGCAGCGTAAGTAGATGAGCCTTCACCACGCCTAGCCGTCGCGTGCCCCTCCTGCTCTCTGGAAACCCTAGCAGCACGGCGAGGTGCTAGCACACCCCGTGAGGCGTTCCTGCTCGGTACGTGTGGATACCGCTAGAGGCACTACCGTACGCGGACGCACTGTTCGGTTGAATCGTCGGCGATCCTCGGCGACCACCGGAAAGCACTTGGAAAGCACAGGCGAGCATTTGGTGGTGATCTGGACGAGTACATCTACTTCCTCTACGTGCGAGAGACTGCTTCCGCTGCATCTGCGCATCAAGGGTAATGATCTATGATCCTCTACTTGCATGTGCTCCTGGGTGAATCGAGGTAGAAAATTTTGATTTTGCGCTCGCGTAGCCTACTTGTTTCCCAGCACCACAGTCGTTGCCCAATGTCGTTTCTGCTTGCAAGAGGAACAAATATATAGAGTAAGCCCATTGATAGAGGAACTAGAGCTGAGAGACCTCTAAAAACTTGGTGGACGAATGGGCTTTGAAGCAGAGGACATTAAATTTGTAGGACCTAGGCGGTCAAACAAATATTTGGAAGCCACATTATTCGCTTAAGATCACTAAGTACGTTGGCCAAGGACCCTGATTTGGTGACTAGAAGAGCTGACCAGGAAGGACCTGAATTTGCCACACCATTGAAGGGGGAAGGGTTAGCAACTTGGTTAACTTTGTCGGGTCTAGGGAGACATCGAGAGCTACGACACTAAGAGACTTTTTGAGGGAGCTTTTGATGGTGATTGGAAACCTTTTTCAGGACAACTCTTCCTCCTTCCATTTCCTGGACTCAGTTACCCAACATACCATCCCACCATAAGGAGAGATGGACGGCAAAATCCATATAAAGATAGGGGCCTAAACAAAGAGCGGGACATTAAATTTGTAGGACCTAGGCGGTCAAACAAATATTTGGAAGCCACATTATTCGCTTAAGATCACTAAGTACGTTGGCCAAGGACCCTGATTTGGTGACTAGAAGAGCTGACCAGGAAGGACCTGAATTTGCCACACCATTGAAGGGGGAAGGGTTAGCAACTTGGTTAACTTTGTCGGGTCTAGGGAGACATCGAGAGCTACGACACTAAGAGACTTTTTGAGGGAGCTTTTGATGGTGATTGGAAACCATTTTCAGGACAACTCTTCCTCCTTCCATTTCCTAGACTCAGTTACCCAACATACCATCACACCGTAAGGAGAGATGGACAGCAAAATCCATATAAAGAAAGGGGCCTAAACAAAGAGTGACAAAGGCAACTTACCTAGAGGATACCCCAAATAAAAAAGAATGCTTTGAGAGGGTGGAGATTACGAAGGCAGAAGCATCTCCACCTAGGAAGGCCAACAAGATATAAGCTAACAAATCGCTCGAGGCTTGATTAAAAGAGCGACCAAAGGTTTCCACCAACCAAAACAGACGCCGAGAGGTATCTAGATCAAAGTTGATAGGGTGTTTGCACCGTTCTCCAAAACCCTCACCAACCTCAAAAGGTAGATGCTAGCGAAAGAAGGAGGTTTAGGTGGGCGAGAATGTGGAATGATAGGTGGTGGTGGAGGCAAAAGGGGCCAGGGTAGAATGTTTATATGAGGTGGAGGCGGAGGCGGTGGAAGAGGGGTAGCATGATCTAAAGAGGGTCGATGTCAGAGGAAAGGCTTGTGAATCTGAGCGGCCTCAATTGGGAGACGCCTGTTCAAGTTACGACAAGACCGGGAAGAAGTCTTAAGCCTTGGGTTTTCATCTAACAAGTGGTGAATCTCTATCTCGAACTCCAAAACATATGACTTGCCTCTCACCCTAGAGTAATTTGGTGGTTTCTTACTCTACTTTGGGAGCGAACAGACAGAGGGACGACGAACTCTAGCCACATCCTGGAGGACTCGGCAAGTGGAGCCCGAGTGGACGACAAGTGGCACTGCATTACCACGAGCGTTTAAGCATGCCAATAGGGGTGAAGATGAGCAATTCTAAAGCGGAACTACACAAAGAGAGCTTGAGGGGTCACCAGTCGAGGTCAAGCTTGAAGGAGTACGCCGAGCCACAACATCTCCAGCTGCCAACGGGCGAGGAGGAGGGATCTAAGAAGAAAGCCGAGTTGCAGCCTCACCGGTTTTAAACAAGTGAGGAGGCCTGGCCGAGGTGTCATTGGCCAGACAGAAGGCTGAGTCGTGCCGATGAGACGACAAAAAAAGCAACATCACAGATGGCTACGGCGGAAAAGGATCCCCACTTGGCATAGTCATTGCTAGGTGTCTGGAAGGACGAAGCCATGAACGAAAAGCGACACTGGGCGGTCGCCGCCAGGAGGGATGAAGTCCACGAGGCTGAGGTCGGTGGTGAGGAACTATCGGTTTTCGAAGGCAAAGCAGGGCAAAGCACTAGGAGTCAGTACTGGTGAGGAGAAAGCCAGTGGAAGCAAAGCGCCAGCGTTAGGAGGCCACGGTGTTGGCAGCGTCGTCAGCGTCAGCAAAGACGGCAAGGGTGGCCTTGAGGAGGATAGCGAGGGGGCGGCATCACTGGCGGCTATGGTCTGACGGGTAACTGGGTAGGCGGAGCTACGAGGAGTGCCACAAGGACGACGAGGCAACCCGACAACAGATCTAGCACCCACCCCCACCAAAAGTTTGTTGAGGAAGAGTCTCGAAAGCGGCACCTACCTGCAATGGAGGTGCATAAGTTTGGGGAGACCTTGTTGGCCGACGGCGACGTGTCAGTTCCCTGCCTATCACGATGCCCGTGGGAGGAGGAGGGGAGCCGCAGAGCTGGTAGGGAGTCGAGTGGAGAGAGCAGTGGGGGACTGCGATGACGCAACTTCGTGGACGTGCTCCAGCAGGTCGTCGGCGAGGTCAACGGAGAAGGAGGCGGGCTCGTGCGGATGTAGGGCTGGGGCAGGATCGCATGGCAGACGAGCAACGGCGGCGCGGGTGACGCTTCTGTTCGGTAGTTGTTTTCCAGTGATCCAATTAAGGTTCTATTCTTTTGATCCAATCTGAACGGCTAAACAACACGGCTGAAAAGAGTGAATTTCGAGAGCTTCTTGAGGTGATCTCGATATTCGAATCCATTTTGTTTGACTTCTTTTTAAAGCGTTAGGACACACCTTAGAAATAGCAACAAAAAAAAAAGACTCAAAAAATCCAAAGCATATGTCCTTTTAAAACATAGATAAAGCGTTAAACTGAAAAGAACAGAGCCTAAATTGGTTGTAGTTCAAGAGGAATTCATTCCATAAATAAGCAGCTCACTAAGCATAGCATTCCTCCCTCTGACCATCACACTACAACGAGGCAACGACTAATAATATTCCGTCAAATGCGAATTGTAGTCGTTTTGAATATTAACGCGGTCTCAAAAATGAAACTTTGACCACTAAAAACTCTTAAAATTTATTTATTAAACGCAATTAATTATAATACGAAGGAAGTTTTTTTTCGAGACGAATCTACCTGTATAATTATTATGTGCTTAATCTAAATATTTTAAAAGTTTTTATGATAAAGTTTTCAAAAAATAACTTACAACAAGCATAAAATAATTACTATTTTAGAACAGTTGGAGTAACGTAATTAAACCAGAAACGAGCAATGACAAAACCAAGCTGATGATGAGAAAAGGGAAAGGATAAAGACGATGGGGAGCCGGCCGGAGAAAGGTCTCCCCAGTCAACTTTCAAACCTCGTCACGCTGTCAACAAGCAAAGCATGCCCAACTTATAGTACTATATACGTATTTAACTAATCTCCGCCCAGATCCCGCCGATCCAATCCTACAACACGCGCACACTGGCCATATTGCGGCCCATATATTCGCATTTGACCAGCGCACACGTCTTCCCCCCACTATATAAATCCCCCTCATCACCTCATTCACACACCAGTCACCACTCACCAGTCACCACCACCACTCGCACCTCGTACCAAGCTAATTGAAGCGATGGAGACGGCGGCGGCATGGACGGGGGAGGAGGAGGCGGAGCTCCGGCGGGGGCCGTGGACGGAGGAGGAGGACGCGGTGCTGGCCGGGTACGTGGCGGCGCACGGCGAGGGGCGGTGGAACGAGGCGGCGCGCGGCGCGGGGCTGCGGCGCACCGGCAAGAGCTGCCGCCTCCGGTGGCTGAACTACCTCCGGCCCGGCGTCCGTCGCGGGGACTTCGCGCCGCAGGAGCAGCTGCTCATCCTCGAGCTCCACCTCCGGTGGGGCAATCGCTGGTCCAGGATCGCGCAGCAGCTGCCCGGCCGGACGGACAACGAGGTCAAGAACTACTGGAGGACCCGGGTCCAGAAGCAAGCCCGGCAGCTCAACTGCGACGTCAACAGCCGCCACTTCCACGACGTCGTCACACGCCTCTGGATTCCGCGCCTCCTCGAGAGGATCGAGGCGACGGCGGCGGCCGGTGTCGCGCCGGAGAAGATGGCTAGCGGGAGCGACGGCGTGTGCCATTCGCCTGAGACGACGACGATGACGACGAGCAGCACGGCCGGATCGTCGTCGTCTTTGTCGCCGTCGAATTCGAACCAGGTGGTCGTGGCCGCCGGCAGCGAGCAATGGGGATGCGCGAGCGCGGGGAGCAACGAGGACATGTTCGACGGGAGCTGGTCGGAGCTTCTTGCTCGCGCCTGCGACGACGGCGCTGATTCCGTCGTGCTGCCGGACTTCCAAGTGGGAGGATCGTCGGCAGACAACTGGTGGAGTTTGGAGGATACCTGGTTACACTCTTATGAGTGAAATTTATTTATAGCATTATCTCACTGATGATTAGTCAACACAATTGACAGACGAAAGTTAAATTACATGACGTGTCCTAAACTCTTACAACATGATTGCCTAATGTGCTATTAAGCTACTCCTATTATAGGAGAAGCATCAATGATACCATTTTTTGTCATTTGATTCTTGGAAGTAATAGATCTTTGTTGGATAATAGGATCCTGTGTGGTATTGTGGTCCACCTGTGCGGATGCATCTTCGCGCCTATAAATAATAGATCATTGGCTTGTTGGATGAAATATATATGACCCAAATGTATTTCATATCTGTCTTATTTCGTAAGAATAATGAATCATTGGGTTATTGTGTCAAACAAAATGATCCGACAAAGATAGTTACTTTATAACTTAAAACAGCACTGTTCATAATTTTTAAATTTATTTTGTCAATGTATCTACCCAAAAAGTTAGTCTAAACCAAATAGATCATTATTTTTTAAAACTTCCGTACTTGCCCTCGTTCTGTTAACATTCTTCCATACTTGCCCATTTATCGTTAATGGGATACGTAATGTCCTCTTTGCCTCTGCCATTTAAATACATTAAAAAAATACAAAATACGTAAAATTGTCAAAACAAATCTATGGGTTTAGAAAATTTTGACTTCTCAAAGTTGGTTTCAAAGTTTTGGGATCCATTTTTTTAAAAAAGATAATGGTACCTACCATGTCTCATGAAAAGGAGATAAAACGGCTAAAATATAGACAGTTATGAAATTTGAATAGCAAATATAACATGATTTTACATAAATCTAGAAATTTAAATGACTCAATTTAAAGTTAAGACGTAGAAGATAAAGTTTTTCAAAGTATTAAATCTAGAATTTATGAAAGAAATATTTTTGAACACTAGTGGGGCTTTCTTTTTTCTTTTTTTTGAGAAAGCCAGTGGGGCTTTCTCTAATGGCCAAATCTGATGCGGTGAACAAAAGGGTAAATAAAGAAAAAAAGTTAATGAA
Source organism: Raddia distichophylla (assembly GCA_005191435.1). Lineage (NCBI taxonomy): Eukaryota > Viridiplantae > Streptophyta > Magnoliopsida > Poales > Poaceae > Raddia > Raddia distichophylla. The sequence goes on along the minus strand of SPJY01026233.1, from coordinate 537,924 downwards.
AGGGACAAATAGTAAAAAATTTAATAAATAATGGCAGAACGTATATTGGACTATTTTTTGGAACATATTAATAGAGAATGCTCTCATTTTTCTTTTTCCTACCTCCGCTTTGAATATGTTCACGATCGTCCTATTTTTTCCATGGGACAAACGTTTGCTGTGTAGATTCTGGGTGGGAAGGCATCCGAAATCTTCTATAGCATCTGTTTTGTTTCATTCTAATATATAAGAGCATCCCAACAATCACTTACCACCCTATAAAACACTGCACACAGAGACATGAGTAGTGTTTCATACGGTGGTTTAGGCTGTCTCCAACAAGCTTTCATAAAACACCCTCCACTCTAAAATAGGAGACAGATTCTTCTCTTATGTGTTACAACAGCGTTCCCTATTTTGTTTCCTAAAATAGATAATCTCTCTCCATTTCCTTGTATGTAGGGATTCTTTCTTCTTCCTCTATACAATTCTCCATATAGGGAACACTATTGAAAATGTGAGAAATATAGAAAGAGAATCTTTTGTCAAAAACCTGTATATAAGGCTATAGGGACCGAATTTAGGAACAGCCTTAGAGGAGCCGTTGGAGATGCTCTAAGGAGGAGATCAAAGCATAAGCGCCTCTTAAACCTCTAGACAACAAGTTTATAATTGCCTTCTTCATTACAATGAACAATCCTCGTACCTCGATGCACCATGCATGCTACTGCTTGAAGATCAGACTAGCTTCTTTTTTTTTTTTGAGTCAAAAGATCAGACCAGCTAGGGAGTTGAAGAATACTAGGTGTCAGAGAGGCGGATGACATGGCAGTGAGAGGTCAAACTCATGGTCTCCAGTGATCCAGTCTCTGCTCCTCCGGTCAAAAGCTGGTCTCCCCATCGTCAACGTGCTGCGGTCGACACGAAGACCGGCTGACGTGGGAGAGAATGCGGCACCAAGCTCAAGCGTCCAGATTCTAATCATGCGCTTAATTAATTCATTATCCAGGCCACCAAAAGCTAGTGGAACGCGCACGGGAGAGCTAGGATCCTGGCCGCTCCCTTGCCGGATCTAACGGTTCCAGTGAGAGCTTGACTTGGTCCAGCATCGATTTATCCCCTTACGTCACCTATGATTGGAACAGCACGGCACGGCACTCTCCATTTATAATACTTAATTAATTCGAGCAATGACGAGTTCTGCAACACGTGCCTCATTCCCATGCTAATGGGGTCTCAAGCTACATCTGCAGCTAGCAATAGCATTGAGCCATTGAGGCCTATTGCCTTTGAACAGGACAGCTTCCATGGCTGCTCATGAGCTCATCCGTGCAGACTATTCCACTACGCTATATAGCATGTAGCGCTTTTTGAGGCTGCTTCTTCTTCGTGCCATATCGTCTGAATTTTTATAGCTGTTCGATCGACGCGAACGATGGCCCAGATCGTGCCACGTCGCTCCAACCTACCGGCTGGATGCGTGCCGCTGCACTGCCCCGCCATCTGTACCCTCCTGCCGTCGCTGGGGGCGTGTGGCGCTTCCTCCAGTCCGCCACGCGCTGCCCCTCCCGCCCGAAAAACTTTGCAAAAAACCACTTGAAATTGTAGGGTTTCTGTCACCAACCTTCACGAATGCAGGCTTACCTACGAAAACTTACGCCCACGACCTCCATGTTTCTCGCCAAAAGCATCGCAGCGCTTTTCCTCTTCGTAGATACACCCGTGGTTGCATTAAAATTACCCGCAAATGCCACTGTGTACAGGCCGCGCCGGCCGAATCCACAATCCCCTACCCAAAGCAAAAAAAAAAAGTGGGATACCCGAACCCTGCCTGTCGCCCGGTCGCCGCCTCCTCTCCTCCTCCTCCTCCTCCCGATCCAGCCCTCCGCCGCCCTCTTCCCATCCCCGCTCACCCAGCCTCCGCTGTTGCGGCTCCACTTCCCGTCGGCATGGCCTTTGCCCCCTCTGACTGGCGCCGTCTCTTCCTCCTTTCGCCGTCGTCGTATGCCAGTTTCGTCTCCCCTTCGGCCGTCGGCCCCTTTTGCCGCCGCCTCTACCAGCCCCTCATGGCTGCAGAACATGCCTCCGAGAGGACGAATCTGCGAACGGTGGCCCTGCCGGAGGCTGGATTTGGCGACGGCAAGCCCCGGGGAGGGCCGATCAGGCGACGCTGAGGCTCCAGGCCGCCGGTAATCCTACTGTCCGGCAGGCGGTCTCCGCGCAATGCGCATCCCAGTGGCCACACTATGTTCATTACTTTACTCCGTTGCTCCAACACATGCCTGCCGTATGAGTTTCTTCACATCTATATTTTGCCATTTGTTTGCATCTAATTATTTTTCTTGAATATTTTTTCATATATCAATGCACTTTGGAATAAACAGTTGGAGCTGTCTTTGGCCAGGACCAACTGTATTGTTGCTGAACATTTTTACCCAAAGATGAGACTGCAGTAGTTTTTTTATTGCGTGCTATTTAGCTTATGTGGCCTGGTAGTGTGATCAGCATTATTATTTTGTTTGTTCTTCGCCTTACATCTTCCTCAGACTGAAATTATGTTTCAATATATATGTTGCCCTCTTTTTTAGCTGCTGGTCCTTAGCTATAGGTACAAACATTGCCTCCATAGCTTCTATTCTCCCTGTTCTTTATATGTTCTATCTTACTATACTAATGCATGTTGTTCACTGCCCTCTTCATTACGAATTCAAGGAGCATATTTGGTAAAGTTTTTTAGAAATAAAGTCTCTGATAGATAGCCTTTTTATAATTTAGTTTTGCCATCATTTCCTCTCATTTTTCACATGCAGGTAAAATGTCTGACCATGCTCTCAGGCAGGGAAAATCAGTACTTGATTTTCAATGAGTATATTTGGTGGAGCTTTTTACAAATAAAGTCTCTTGATAGATAAGCTTGTTATAATTTAATTTTTCCATTATTTATTTTCATTTTTAGATATCAGTAAAATGTCTGACCATGCTCTCAGGCAACTACGGGGTAAATCAATACTTGATTTAGCTACAAGGACCTGTTTAGCCAACTAAATTATCGAATGGATTTTGAATTGCTATAGAAAGGAAATTGTTTTTAAGAACACAATAGTTTTGTTGTTTTACCAACTGGTATGTTGTTCTATGTTTCGAGACAGCAAGGTATACCCATTGTTGCTAAACATACACTGTTTCAATTTGTTGTGCTACTCACAATCTTCAAAACAACAAGACTTTATCTGAAATTTTGCAGGAGCCCTGGATTCAACGATGGCGAGCCTAGAGGAGGACCGATCCGACGACGCCGGGCCTCGAGTCCACCGGTGACCCTACTCTCCGCCTCGCGGTCTCCATGCAATGCACATCCCATCGGCCGGAACCGAGAAACTCAAGGCCACTCTTCCTCCAGGCTTTCTTTCCGCACTACTATGGATAGTCAAATAATGGAAAAAAATTGGATTCCATTGTCAACCGGTCCTATCGAAATTAGGATTGACTATGGATTCGAGCCATAGCACATGGTTTCATAAAATCTGTACGTGCTCTAATCCTCTGAGCTACAGGCCCACCCCGTCTCCACTGGATCTCTTCCCGGGGGTACCCCAAAAGGAACCTTCCTCTCCTCAGCCATTTCATTTTGGGTTAAGAAGATGGGAAAGCGCAGTCGGCGGAAATCACACTGTCCATTTCTTATCGCGTGGCTCTGGAGGACACACTTAAGTGAGCACGAAGGGGTACGCAGAATGGACCGTTGATCTAGAAATGAACGCAGATGAAGCAGTCACTTAACTGGATCGAAGGGGGTACACAGGAGACGCCCTTTCTTCAGACGACAACAGAAGACTGAAACTACAGAACTTAAATTTGATCCAAGTAAATGACTTATAAGGCAAAGAAAAGAGCATCAAACTAGAAAAAATGGATTATAAGCAGTATTTATAATCTGTTGGAATGAATAGAAAGCTAGTATATGTAGTATTGCAACCACAATTCCAAACTGAACTTGGTATAAATAAAAGGACATACTTATCCTTTGGCAGCAGCTCCTTGCTTTTGCCATTTTTATTTGAACCCATTGTGACCAGTCAAAGACAATATAGTGGAGAGACACTTTAAATAATCAAAGAGTACTTCATTTATAGTTAACCTCAAAGGGTCTCATTTTTCACATAACCCACTATATAATCGTGCAGAAGCTGACATGGATCTTTCATAATTAATTTGGAAGGACTCGAAAAGTTGTGGAGTGTACAACCTACTTGCCTGCACCAACATAGGGGATCTCATTTTTATTTGGGGCAGCTTATCCCTTGCATCATACTCTGATTTTCTCTCCACATCTCTCTTTGCTTGAACGGCCCTCTCAAATTGCTGCATGAAACGAAAAACGTTCAACTCTGATGTAAGATAAGATTTCAAATGACAGTTGAGCTCCTCACTCAATTGTGTGCTTCTCATGCCAAGAGTGTAAACATTCTTCATGTAGCATGCAGCCCACTTCTCCTTTATGGCATAAATACTATCTAGCCAAGATTGCTTTTCTACATTGCTTCTCATAGTGGAGAAAGCTTCCTCAAATTGATTTTCATCTTCATATTAAAACATGCATGAACTAAAATCATCAAGGATATGTGAGCCATTAGTCCTATGCTAATTCAAGTGTTTAATTGCATTTTGAGATATATGATAAGTGCATAAGCCATGCCATGAATAGGAAAAAACATGAGCTATTGCCTTTCCCATTGCAATGTCTTGATCGGTGTAAATGGTTCTAGGTTGTTTATTGCCATGAGCTATCAAGAAAGTCTCAAAGAGCCATTTGAATGACTCGAACGTTTCATCATACATGAGAGCCGCTCCAAATATGACAGTTTCTCTAAATTGGTTGAAGCCAACAAATACACCAAATGGCCGTCTTTCCATATTTGTCCCAAATGTGCTGTCGAAAGAAGCGACATCACCGAAGTGTGCATACTCTACTATCATTCTTGCATCAACCCAAAAGATGTTGGTCATTTGTTCTTCACTATCAAGCTGAAAAGCATGGTAAAATGAAGGATTCTCTGCAGCTCTATTTTGGAAATACTGCAACAAGCTTCCAGCTTCCCCATATTTCATCTCCTTCTGGCGTTTTGTTCGCAAATAATTTTTATGGTCTTGACAAGTGTACCCTAGGTTAGCCGGCCCCCAAACATGCATACTAGACAAGTCATGGGCACTTTTAGGCCTAATACCACAATCATCTACGATCTCAATTTCAAAAGCTTGAACGGCTGAGATTTTTCGTTGTGATGGCATCAAGTGAGCAGTCTCCGGAGTTTGGAGCAAATGATTGTGTTCGAGAACCAAATCAATTGCCTTATATTTTCTGGTTGCTCGATTCAAAGAAATCCCCATGCGAACCTGACAATTAGTTCTTGTCTCAGCTCGAGGTTTCTTCACCAAATGGTCCCTTTTATCCTTTGCTCTCAAACCTTCCTTCGAACATGCAAACCTACAAGATGTAATGATCGTGGAATCTTTTTTGCACTTGTTCTCATACCTCTTTCTAGTACTGAATCACATCCGACCACCATAGTAATTCCAAAACATGTGTGCATCATCTACATTTCTAAATTCCATACCAAGACGAGGAACCCAACTAGGTAATGCAGTATTGTTGTACAAAACGTAGGGCAGAAATTACACTTATGGCATGGAAGATTTACTGGTTAATACTTTCCAACTGAGTTTAATGAAACATAGGGCAGAAATTACACTTAAGGCAAGGAAGATTTACTGGTTAATCGGTGTTGTAGATTATACCTTCCATCTGGACGAGGCTCTTGAATGAGAGGAGATGCAGGAACGTTGTTGGGCTTCGACGGTTTATTCCCTTCCATTGGTAGGGACGATCGACAAGCTAACAGCAACGAGGAGTGACTGCCACGATGAGGGATGAGGATATGCCGTGCAAGGTCCTCGGCATTGACGGCAATCTGCGGCAGCGATCAGGGGAAGCAGGGAAGCGCTGCTGGAACCTGCGAGCGCGAGCAGGGAAGCGCTGCTGGAATGGCAAGGAACAGGGGAGCGCTGCCAATTGGATCTGGAGGGAAAAGCTCGCTAATTCCCGCCAAGGAGTAATTTGGCTGGGCGCCTGGAATAAATACCGATTTGAAATGGTGACCGTGCGATTGCTGCTGGACAGTGTGATTTCCGCCGACTGTGTCTCTATCGTTTCTTTGGAAACGTTTGATGATACGGTTCCCGATCGGCCACGGTGTCCGTCCATGGTGACGCCACCCTTTGCCGTTGCGTCCGGTGTCTCTCCGTTACCCTTACCGATGGTGGCAACCACTTAACAGGGCCTTCAGTCTTCCTATGATGTGTATGTATCTCCCTTCTAATTAAAGGCATGTCGAATGAATCCCAGTCCTCTTGATTTTTGTACAGCCAGGGAAATTCTATTATGATTTTGATTCGAATGTGAAGTTACCTTTTCCCTTAGGCTTTACTTAATTAGTGCTTATGTGATTGCAAACATGGTCTGTGCATGAATCCATCAAGTATTATTAAAGGTGCTTCATGTTGATTTATGATTAGTACATATGTACAACTTTACATTTGCCAACACAGATAGCGGGTCCAGTGAAATGGCCACATATCTATCATTATATTCGGCAAAAATAAATTCAGTTTAGAACACTGCCTGTTCCATCACATATACATTTTTCAAGACATCTATTATCATTATTTATCCTTTTGAGTGTTAATCTGGTAGAAGATTCTCTTGAATTTCCCCTGCAACACAACTTATCTTCTTTTCATTCGACAGTTTTTACAATTGGCCTTCACTGAAAGCTTGGACCAAAGGACTAACACTATTTTGTATTGATTATTGTTCCATTTTCTTTAATAGTATTCTATAAACAACTTGCTTTTCATATCTTCTTTGTTCGGGTATCACGTTTGTAGAATAGGTTTTCACTGCACGCTGGTTAGCTTGAGGAGTTACGGAGCTCATAAACGTGTTATGTGAAAATTATGACCTAATGTTGACTTCTAGACAGAGGCCTCTATTTGCCAGGCTATTGTATTTACAACGGTGTACATTGTAACTATGTCTTGTTTCCGATTGTACAAAAATTCATAATAATATGGAACAACCATGTTTTATTTTATCCCAACATATGTCAGTTTCCTTTCGACACTATGCCTATTGTATTTGCGACGGTGTACATTGTAACTATTTCTTGTTTCTGATTGTACAAAAAATCATAATAATATGGATCAACCATGTTTTATTTTATCCCAACATGTGTCAGTTTCCGCTCGACAATATGGTTAAGTTTTCAATTGACATGATCATAAAGAGTCAGAGATTTATGGTTGCTCGACAATATGGTTAAGTTTTCAATTGACATGATCATAAAGAGTCAGAGATTTATGGTTAGGATACCTGCCAAATTTGAACATATAATTTATCTAATTGTGATGTCAAATAAAATTACTTTTGACTGGCCAATAATCTCCGTAAAGTGGTATAAAGGCTTCCTGAAACTAAAAAAACCCAATTAGGCCTTCAGTCATTCAATCCCTCATGTCTTACTAGCATTTTTTCTAAAAAAGTATTATGTACGTACATTAAATAGCTCAGGGACATGATTTAAATTTATTTAGCGAGTTTTAGCCATTTAACGGATCTTTGTAGTCTAGGGTATTTTTTCCAATTATTAAGTAAGTTATACGGGATTTCTATAAAAAAAAAGGTATGATCCATTCTGAATTATGATGTGCTTTGAGCCACAATTAACTTATTTTGTTGCAGATGTTCCTGTGAAACTGAGAGAAGCAGCACAAAGAAATCAGAGCACTCATATTGCAATGGAAGGTATATGCTTCTTTTTATTCAATTGTTTATGTATTAACAAAGTATTTCATTAACATTTCAAAGCATATAACATTATCCCATAAAATGGTTCTTTTATCAGTAAACAAACTGATGCAGCGCCGCGCGTTTACCTCCTGGTTCAGAAACATGTTGGGAAACAGCCTGTGTGGGAGCCCGGCCCGGCTAGACCTAGCCAAAACCCTACGCAACAATATATAAGAAGAGGTGGAGCCCCTATTGTATAACAAATAAGACAATTAATAAAGAGAAGCTTCACCCTATATCTCTGTGTTCTTTTATAAAGAGAAGCATAAATTAATAACGAGAAGCCCCTGTGTTCTTCATCTCTCTCTGTGATTGATTGACCACGTTTATACCCTGGACTACCCTGAATATCGAGGTTTCTTAACACGTTATCAGCACGCTCACTCCTTGACATCCTGGTCAATCCGCGAGGAAGAATAATCTTCATCCACATCTACCACGAAGGTATTGTTTTGCGCACCAATTACCTAGTAGATTGTAATTTATGCTTCTTTTCGTTTTAGATCGAGAATCCTTGTGAGTTTTCCTATTATATTGAAAAATCATGAAAGGAATATTTAGTAGATTAGTTTTTGGGGGCTTTGTAAAAACAAATCTAATAGATTAATTCTGTTGCCAGCCGCGCCCGATGCGCTGTCGGCCACGCCGCGGCCATGGAGGAATTGTGCATTGTGGATAGTAATACTACGAATAGTATCATGAGAGAATCGAAGTACTTCCAGTCTATCTCGAAGAATACTGGTTGTATCACCATTATTGCTGGAAGCGACAATTGCATTGTAGGCTCGGGAAGAGCCTCCATAATTTTGCCTATGGGAACTATAATTGAAATGTAAGAGGCATTATTATACCCTGAATCCACTCGAACACTAATGAGTTTTCGCGACATCCGTGCTAATGGTTTTCACGTAGAAATCATAGAAAAAATGGGAATGAACTTTTGTGCATCATGCAACACAACGGATGTGAGAAGCAAATTCTTGAAAAGTTCGCCTCTTAGAAACTGGGCTATACCACACTAGCATTAGAGTACCCGCAGTGTTCACCTCCCTTAAAACAACATTTAGAAGCTCTGACCTCTTTTCCCTCTGGCATAGCAGACTTGACCACACTGGTCTTAGAATAATGAGAGAAGTTATGAATAACTCGCAAGGTCATGTTATCGGTGTTAGAAATTTCCCAAATCATGAAAATTTTATGTGGACCAGCTGTGCCACAGGGAAACTAATTATTAGGCCATCGGTCCTGAAGGTTAGAGATGAGATCGCCGCTTTCCTTGAACAGATTCAGGGGGACATATGTGGCCCCATTCAGCCCCAGTCAGGGCCGTTTCGGTACTTTATGGCGCTCGTTGACGCTTTCTCGAAGTGGTCAAACGTGAGTTTACTCTCGACGAGGAACCACGCGTTCGCGAAGCTAATCTCGCAGATTATCCGCCTTACAAATGTGTTTTCCGAGAATAACATCAAATCCATTCGCTTGGATAACGCCGGAGAGTTTACCTCAAAGACTTTTGATGATTATTGCACTGTATCGAGGATTCATCTTGAGCATTCGGTACCGCACATTCACACGCAGAACGTGCTAGCAGAGGCATTGATTAAAAGAATTAAATTCATTCCCCGACAACTTCTCTTCCAATCAAACTTACCAAACTCTTGCTGCGAACATGTAGTCCTCCATATATCAAATCTCATCAATTATAGATCATCGGCCCACAACATCCATTCAACTATTCAACTAGTGCAGGGCATGATCCCCAAGATCTCGCATCTAAGAAAATTTGGCTGCAAGGTATATGTACCTATACCACCCCACAGCGTGCCGCTATGGACCCTCTCCGAAAATCTGGGATTTATGTCGGATATGAGAGTATCTCAACAATCCGATATTTAGAACTTATGACTGGAGATTTTCATACGGCTCGATTCGATGACAACATATTTAACGAGGATAATTTCTTGTCATTAGAGAAGAGAATAAGCCACCAAAAGATGAATGCCGAGAAATCACCTGCCAAGCAGCCGATGCGGCAGAATTAGACCCTTGCACTAGTGAAGCAAATGGCGAGGTACAGAAGATCCTAGACTTGAATAAACTTGCAAATGCACTGTCTGATCACTTTGTGACTCGTAGAGAGTGACTAAGTCGCATGTACCTGCACGCAATGTACCAGAGAGGGTTGCAGTACCAAAGCAAATAAAAGGTACCCCTCAACCTACTCCAAGGCCTAAGAAAAGAGCAGTGAGTCTGGAATTGGATACTCCAACCCAAAGTACCCGGGAACGCCTGGGGAAAAGAGAGAATGAGAGCTTATAACAATCAGTCACAAAAGCACCCCGCCGTCGGAAGGAGACCCAGTTGAGACTCGGTTCTGGTAAGGAGGCTGCTATCGAGGCTCTACTAGAATTGAATGTTCCACTGTATGAACCAGAGAATGTTCCACAGTAGGAACCTGTGCATAATGCTGAAACAAATGTGAGCGCACACATCGGCTATAATAAACTTAAGTAACTTGCTCCCGCTATGGAGATACGCGGTGAAGAGTAAGGTAAACAATTGCCCAAAGCAACCCATGATGAAATGGCCTTAAACTATGAATTATCCGGAGAAGTAATGAATAGAACCATAGCCATAATCGACATTTACTATGTAAAGAAAATTGTCTCCATCATTGAAAATGATCCTGAACCTACATCTCTAACAGAATGTAAAGGAAGGCCGGATTGAGAAGATGGAAAAAGGCAATTACAACAGCACTCACCACCCTGAACAATAGGCAAGTGTTCGGGCCTGTATGCCGTACACCGAACCACATACGCCCTGCAGGGTATAAGTGGGTCTTTGTTCGCAAGAGGAATGAAAATAATAAAGTCGTGAGGTAAAAAGTAAGGTTGGTACCTCAAGGTTTCACTTAACGACCTGAAATCGACTATGAGAAAACTTACTCCCCGGTCATAGGCAACATTACCTTTAGATACCTTATCTCAATGATTGTTAATATGAATTTCAGAATAAAATTGATGAATGTTATGACCGCTTACCTTTATGATAATTTAGATTCTAAAATCTATATGAAGGTACTAGAAAGAATCCTCGTCCTGAATAACAATAGAGCCAATAGAAATCTATATAGTGTAAGACTTGTGAAGTCTCTATATGGACTAAAGCAGTCTGGGAGGATGTGGTATAATCACTTAAGTGACTTTCTTTGCAAAAAAGGCTACGCAAATAATAAAGACTATGCCTGTGGATCCCCAAATGGATTTTATATAATCTCCGTATGTGTAGATGATCTGAATATCATCAGGACAAATGAAGAAGTTGAAAAATCATGCTCTTATTTGATCATCAGGACAAATGAAGAAGTTGAAAAATCATGCTCTTATTTGAAGTCTGAGTTTGAAATGAAAGACTTGGATAAAACTAAGTACTTCTTAGGCTTGCAGCTCGAGCATTTCCCTTATGGGATATTAGTGCACCAGACAACCTATACTCAGAAGGTGTTAGGGAAGTTTGGCTTTGACAAAGCCTATTCCTCAAGAACCCCTATGATAGGGAGATCTTTGCAGAAGGATAAAGACCCCTTCCGACTCAGGGAACAGGGAAAGAAATTCTTAGGCAGAAAGTCCCGTACCTGAGTGTAATAGAAGCACTTATGTATCTTGCTAACAGTACGCGACCTGATATAGCATTTGCCATGAATATGTTGGCTTGATATAGTGTAGCGCCCACGAAGAAGCACTGGAACGGAATAAAGGTTATCTTTCGATACCTCCATGGAAGCATTGACCTTGGTCTGTTTTACAAGAAAAAAAAAGATATGAATATTATTGATTATATCGATGCTGGGTACTTTTCGAACCCGCATACTGGTAAATCATAAACTGGGTATGTCTTTCTATGTGATGGCACTACAATGTCATGAAAGTCGTTTAAGCAGACGCTAGCGGCCACGTCCACTAACCACTCGGAGATCATTGCATTATATGAAGCATCTCGTGAATGTGTATGGTTGAGAAGAATAGTGAAACACATCCTACAGCCATGTGGATTACTTATTGAGCAAACACCTACAATTATCTATGAAGATAATGCCGCTTGTGTTGCACAAATGCAAATAGGTTATGTGAAAAGTAATCTTACTAAGCATATCGACCCCAAATTCTTCTATACGCATGAACTGCATAAGTTGAATGAAATAATTATCCAGCACACCAAATCCTATGAAAATTTGACTGACCTGTTCAGTAAATCATTGCCTACTGTCTCCTTTGAAAAATGTGTTAGAGACATTGGAATGATCAGACTCAAAAAAGTGCTGAATTCAGGGGAAGATATTTCACACGCCCTAAATTAAAACTTTGGCAAGGAGCTAGAGTATCCAACTCGATCTAGAAGATCGAATGCAATGTTGGGTGGTTTGTACTCTTTTTCGTTTAGTGAGTTTTTCCTTAAATTTTTTCACATAAGGTTTTTAATGAGGCAAATCGTGCGCATAACAAGCGTATGCTATGTATTCTTTCTTCAATCCTTTTTTTTACTGGATTTTTTATGGAGTTTTGATGAGGCATATGCATCTCGCTGGCAAGATCCAAGGGAGAGTGTTGGAAAACCGCCTGTGTGGGAGCCCAGCCCGGCGGCCGACGCCCGGCACGGCGCGGCTAGGGCCGGCGCGGCTCCCCCACGACTCACATTGGACATAGCCAAAACCCTGAGCAGCAATATATAAGAAGAGGTGGAGCCCCTATTGTATAACATATCTGAAAATTAATAAAGTGAAGCTCCAACCTATATCTCTGTGTCCTGTGTTCTTCATCTCTCTCTGTGATTAATTGATCACGTTTATACCTCGGACTACATCTGGTAGCGAGGTTTCTTAACGAAACAAACACCGTACACGAGCATTCTCTGCATAGTGTTGTTCGGTAAACCTAGAGCAAAGTGAATTGCAATAGTTGTAGTTAAGAGCAAAAGCGTTGAGCCAGGTTGATCCTGACGCTCCATCATAAATTAGAATGTGCATCCTTTTTTTTTTGCGTCCTAAAATGTACGACGTCTTTTCACACACAACGGCGCGGCCTCCTCGTCTCCCTCCTGTTCACGCGCATGCAAGAATTGAATAGCTAGGGCTAAGCTGGATGCATAGGCTGCATGGTGAACGCGCGCGCGTGAAATCAGCTAGGCGTGCAGGCTGCGTGGCGCTGGGGATGGCAATCGGGTTGGGTACCTTCGGGTACACCTTTCTTATATCCAAACCCAAAATCTAAAAACTATATCCGAATCTGAACCTGAAAATTTTTATGGGTATAAACCCACGCCCATACCCGAACTCAATGTGTACCCGAACCCGATCGGGTACCTGAACCTAAAATATATAATAAATCTATATCTCTATATTGAATACAATATATATGACATTAATCAATTTCAACTCTAACATTTCATCAACGTTAAACATATAAACTTATATTTATACTTTACCCTTTCATCAATACATATTTATTAATAACATGTGATATCATGTTATATTATATTTAATTTTATTATTCTTTTCGGGTGCCCATGGGTATCCATGGGTGTAAAAATAAACCAGAACCCGAACCCGAAACACTTCATGGGTCTAAATCCACGTCCATACCCGAACACATGGGTAAAATTGTCATCCCTACATGGCGCTGCATGGCGAGCGCACGCGGGCACAAAATCAGCTAGAAAATAAAATTGCGAAGCGTCAGACGCGCTGGTCCGAGCAATAATAAAACCGCTCTTAGTCTCTGCGTTGCTATCAGTTGCGTCTTCAGTTCCAGGATGGAGCAGTGTGAGTATATTCTTGCGTTCTTTCACTTTTCATCAGGATGTTTGTGCTCTGGGCCTCTGGATGGGAACCTCCACTACATCAAAATTACACAAAGGAGACACAACATGTGTAATCGGTTGGTTGGACCCGTCACTAAAGGAACCATTAGTGATGGGTTCTATAAAGTCCGTCACTTATGTAGGCTCCGGGGCGAGGCGGTCATACCTATGACATGTTACTAGTGACGGCCGTTAACTGAACCCGTCACTTATTACAATAGTGACGGATCGAAATATCGACCGCCATCTTGTTCTAGAGTGGCGGCACTCATTAGTCGCAGTGATGGAAACATTGGAATAGGGGTGAAGGTGGCAATCAGGCTCAGGTCTAGAGTTGGATCGGACAAGAGCACCACAAGCCTAGTTAGAATAGGGGGTTGCGTGAGGTGGAGAGGAGTCGCCCACAGGCCACACCTCCCCTTCCTCTGTAGGTACTACCGCCAAATCATCATCCCCCTCATCCTAAGGCGTGAAGAATGAAAACCTGATAGAGCAATACGTACAATGGAAAGAAATGATTTTATCCAAAACGTACTTTTTTAATAGCGAATGTAACAAATGGCAAGGATGATTTTATCCAAAGCGTGGCCTATGGTCATAGTAGTGTATTTTTAAAAGAGAAATATTTCATCCATTACCGCTAAGACCTTGTTTATTTGAGCTGAAAATTACTAAATATTTTAATTTGAAAAAGGTGTGCCTTCTCGAGAGACGTCTTAGAGAGTTCAAAAAATTATGAATAAATTATATATAAACTCTAGGAAGAACTATTTAAAACCCCAAAAATAACTACAAAGTACTACTAATAAAAAGAACAAGGCCTTTCTACAACAAAAAATAACAAATTTTAATTTAATTTAATCTAAAAAGAACAAGGCCTAAGTTGGATTATCATAGAAATGCCGCCATAAAGCTAATATTAGTAAGGATGCCATTATAAAATTAGACTACTAACAAAAATCTCATCATGGACTTGTTTACTCATCTATCCTCTCCAAATTTATGTCAAAATATTTCCATGCCCATTCGTCCTCCTCAATTCCCTCTATGCTTCCCTTCTTACTCCACCATCATCGTTGCACACACACCTCTTTCTATCCCCTTCCCCTGGTCACCCACATCGCTTCCTCCCACTGTACCTTGACCGTCCTGTGTTGCACCTCTTTCTCCCCTAACCACCATGTGTCACGTGGCCTCCTTCCCCACCGTCCCCATGCCACACCTCAATCGTCGTTCTACACCACGCTGCCTCCTTGTAAGTTCATCTAGACCTCTCAATGTGGCCTTATTGGCTTTGGTTATGATGATTGGTCCTTAATGGGGAAAACATGATATTCTTAGACCCCATAAAATTTTACTGTCGGTCGCATCAAGTGACATGGTTAAGGATTAGCTAGTAGGTGAACCAAGAGTTGAAATGGTTCACTTGTAGTCTAGGCATTTTTTTATTTTTGCTTGTAAAGTCACCTATCAAAAGGGGTTTGACAATTTCTCTCTTTTCGGGACTTGATCCTTGGGAGCACAATCGTTCTTATTTATCTTCTTTCCTTGTTTAGAGTGCCTTGGTCTAGCCTTAGTTGAGTGTGTGTAAAGATAGAATAGGTGTTTTTAGGTTGGAAATACTTCAAGTGTTGGGCGCGGATGATCCATGTTAGACCTCGGATTATCCGCGGTTGTCCATGTTGTTCGTTGTGTAGCCTAGATCATCTAGAGTTGCGATCGGATCATCCAGGGTGTGCTGTGTTGTATCCTATTCTGAGAGGGATGGATCGTCCGTGTTTACCATGGTGGCCCCTGGATCAGTGTTGAGTCTGTGTGCCTATGGCAGCAGGTCACTACGGGTCATCCAGGGTGGGCCTTGAATCATCCATGGTGGTGTGTATTTTTGGGTGTTTTCATATTTGTGGCGCCATAGATCATCCGGGGTAGTTCATGTTGTTTTTGCATCATCCGGGGTGGAGGAGATGATTTCTTCTATTAGTGTTCATGGCATCCGGGGTGGAGGAGATGATTTCTTCTGTTAGTGTTCATGGCTAACAGCTAGTCGTGTTGGCTTAGCCTTTTTTAAGCCCTGAGAGAAGAGTTTGTGTGGTAGAGGTTTTAGGACTTTATTTCTCTCTTCCAAGGTTGGGTTGTAGCGTACCTCCATGAGCTTTTGAGTGATTCTTGGTAAGGTTTGGGCGACTTTCTCTAGTTGTGCCTTTTGGTATCTTCATTCCAGGGAGTTGATCTTCATCAAGCTTGTTATTCTTGGGGAGTTGAGTTTCCCTAGCCGACTTGTTGGTGGTGTGACTTGAGGAGTTCGCCAAAGTAGATTGTGGGAGTTCTTAAGTGGTGTGAAAGGCTAGGAGTGCGCCTTACCGGAGTGGTGAAAGACAAATACGAGTGGATCGAGGCGCAAGGCTTAAGCGGGAGCCGGCTTTTGTGAGGAACAAGGGTTTGCCTCAATGGGGAGTAGAAGGAGACTCCAAACCTCATGAAAATTTTCTCTCTATCCCTTTACTTTCTTGCAATCTACTTTCCATATTTACTTACGCCATTATTTCTTGTTTGGTTGCTTAGGACTAATTTATCTATTATAGCTTGGGTCACTGATTTGATAAATTGCTCAACTTGAACCAAAACTCTAAAATTGACTATTCATCCCTCCCATCTAGACCAATTAGATTCTTTTTCACTCCTTAGGAGTGGCATGATGCAATTTTCTCTTTTTCGAAAGGAGGGGTGAATTAAGACTTGAGAATGGCTGAGTACTAGGGTGCGCAGAAAGAACATGTCTGTTACCATGAAAACAGAATAATTAGAGACCATATTCAAATCAGGACAAGAAAGAGGCTCTCATTGCTGCTGGGATAAGACAACCTTCTTCCTTGATCCATGGCGTCGCCGCAGCTATATTCATATAGTAATTCTATTGGCTGGCTATGATTCCTACAAATAAGTCTGGGGTCATTCCGGGCTGATGCTTCCTAATTCTGCCAAGCTTTTGCTCCATTCATCGTTATGGGGCACCACATATATAAGCATTGGGATGATTGATTTTATAGAACACACGATCCATGTATGCACACATAATATCAAAATTAGAATTTATGTGTAAAAATGATAATTCAACGGCATGCAGTACATACAAAATATAATTTTAAAAGAGAAAATTGCACCATTAGTCCCCAAACTTGTCCCGCCTATGGACATAAATCCGTAAGTATCAAAACCGTTTATTTAGGTACCCAAACTTGCGAAACCGTTGCAATCAGGTCCATAGGCTGGTTTTTTAGGTTGTTTTGGTGATGTGTACTGTCATGTCAGCGCCTACGTGTTATTTTCATTTTCATTTCTTTCTTTTAATGTGGGAGTTCTCGCGTACATGCATGCGAGGAGAGGTAGAGAGGTGAGAGAAGGAGAGATGACAAGTAGGTCCCACGTTAAAAGTAAGAAAAGAAAAAGAAAATTGCCACGTAGGAGCTGACATGGCAGGCTACATCATCAAAACAGCCTAAAAACCTATCTATGGGCCTTGGTATCTTCATTACAGGGGGTTGATCTTCATCAAGCTTGTTACTCTTGGGTAGTTGAGTTTCCCTAGCCGACTTGTTGGTGGTGTGACTTGAGGAGTTCGCCAAAGTAGATTGTGGGAGTTCTTAAGTGGTGTGAAAGGCTAGGAGTGCGCCTTACCGGAGTGGTGAAAGACAAATACGAGTGGATCGAGGCGCAAGGCTTAAGCGGGAGCCGGCTTTTGTGAGGAACAAGGGTTTGCCTCAATGGGGAGTAGAAGGAGACTCCAAACCTCATGAAAATTTTCTCTCTATCCCTTTACTTTCTTGCAATCTACTTTCCATATTTACTTACGCCATTATTTCTTGTTTGGTTGCTTAGGACTAATTTATCTATTATAGCTTGGGTCACTGATTTGATAAATTGCTCAACTTGAACCAAAACTATAAAATTGACTATTCATCCCTCCCATCTAGACCAATTAGGTTCTTTTTAAATCTTTTAGGAGTGGCATGATGCAATTTTCTCTTTTTCGAAAGGAGGGGTGAATTAAAACTTGAGAATGGATGTGTACTAGGGGCGCAGAAAGAACATGTCTGTTACCATGAAAACAGAATAATCAGAGACCATGATTGATTTTTATAGAACACACGATACATATATGCACACATAATATCAAAATAAGAATTTATGTGTAAAAATGATAATTTAAAAAATATAATTTAAAAAATAAGGCGGCGGCCAGGGTCCTGACGTCCGTTCGGACGCGTGTGCGCCGGACCAGTGGCGGCCATCCGATCAGCAATCCATTCGCGCCGACGTTGGCTAGATGTGCAGTTGATAATTTTTCAATTAAACTTCTGATTTTTGTATAAAATTCAAACAGTGTTGAAAATGCATGGAATAAATTTCATAATTATTCTAAAATCGAGGGCAACCCATTTTAAATACTTTTTAATTTTTTTGAATTTGTCACTTTTTTATGTAAACGTAGGAGAACTCACTTATGAAACTTGACATGTATACTGGTGAAACTTGGCCGTGTGCTGATCAGCCTTGGCCCACGTATTGATAAAGGCGAGCGCCAGATGAAACCTGATGAAACTTTGGTGAAACATGTTGAAACTTGATGAAACTTGGATTAAACCTAATGAAACTTGAAAAAAAACATGGATGAAACCTGTTGAAACTTGGATTAAACCTAATGAAACTTGACAGTTCGATAAGTTTAACGAGTATGAAATCCAAGTTTCAGTAGGCGAAACCCAAGTTTCACTATGTAAGATTAAATTTTATATGGCAACATACATCTTGTTTTGTTCGTAAAAATACGAGTAACGTGTTGATGCAAACGGTTGATGGATTAGAGTACCTAGTCAAAATTTATGGCCACCAAAAAGAAAAAAATGCTTGTGGGACCCACCCCCACATGGCTGCAGCGTGCCTCCACTGTAGCGTCCCACGTCTGCGCGCGTTCGGACGGCCAGCCTATAGCCTTTTCAAAAAAAATAAGGGTTGGTAATCTAAACTACTCTATAATTGAGCAGTTGGCCTAGATCCAACTACAGATCACATCCGTCTAATACCTTCATCCTTCATCCAACGGCCATAATTTTTCAAGAGTTTGCTATCAACTCGATACGTAGAGACCATGGACTCTTGACTCGATACGTATAGACCATGGACTCTTGATTCGATACGTATAGACCACATACTCTTGGGTCTCTTGACTCAATACGTATAGATCACAGACTATTGACTCGATATGTATAGACCACGGACTCCCCATATATACACGGGATTCGTGGTCTCTTTACTCGATACGTATAGACCATGGAATCTTGAGTCTCTTGAAAGGATACGTATAGAACACGAACTCTTGACTCGATACATATACACCATGGACTCTTGCCCATATATACACGGGATTAATTTTTATTCTTCCATTATAAATCTTCCTAATCCTAATTTTTGCTAATTGCGGTTGTAGCTTGTTTGCCTAATCACTAGACAAGTAGACAATTTTCTTTTCCACATGAATTCCTTGGGCGGGTTATATATCTCCGATGTGTAAGTGTACGGGTTATATATCTCTGGTGTATAGGTACTATATATAAGAACACATCAAATTGCAGAGCTATACCAGCTGGCCGGTCTCGCTAGCTCTATAAATAGGGCGGGGCTAGGCACATACGCCCCAATGATAATAACTCTGTAATTGGCTAGTTTTGGCCTACATCTAACTACATATCTCATCCGTCCATATCCCTTCATCCAACAGCTATAATTGGATCGCTTAAACTTCGCTTAAATTACCCACCTTTGCCACTATATCTATCTAAACCTGTCATGTACGAGTACAATCGGCAGTCCGTCGAGATGGTCTACGGCGATGTCAACGACGCGGACTCTCTCGACGTAGTCTTCTATGGCTGCGATTATTTAATGTATTATGATCTCGATTCGAATTCAGATCAAGCAACAGCTGTCTGTAAGCTGCACGCATACAGTATACCTATACAAACTCCTACCGTACTACGACATGTGTATGCATCGCGCTCGCGCGGGGGACGCCGGTGGCCTCAACCCGTACGTGCACGCGCAAGCTTCCTCGTCACTACCATCGCTTGACCGGCAGCATCTCCAAGTGTCGCTGTCGCCACTGGTCGCCACGCTCCTTGTACGAGTACAACTGGTAGTCCGTCAAGCTGGCCTACGGCGACGTCACCGACGTTGACTCCGTCGCCGCCGCCTTTCATGGCTGCAATTATCTAATGTATTCTGATCTCGATTCAAATTCGGATGAAGCAATAGATATTCATAAGCTGCACGTATACAATATACATGCACAAACTCCTACCGTTGTACGACGCGTGCATGCATCGCGCTCGCGCAGGGGACGCCAGTGGCTTGAACCCGTACATGCACGTGCAGGCTTCCTCGTCGCCGCCTTCCTCACGCTGTCATCGCTTGACCGACCGCCACTCCAAGCGCCGCCGTCACCGCCGGCCGCCGTGCGTGACCCGCCGTCGCTCCTACACCTCGCCCCCGTCGTCCAAGCGCCTGTGACGCCGCCACCGTGAACAGTCATCGCTCCCGTAAGACATTAAGGCTTTTCGTTTTTTGTTTATTGTATTTTGCTTTTTCTCTACATCTGTAACCCCATGAAGATGCCTTCAATCTCAGTCCTCCATCAAATTGCATAGGTTTAATTTCATCTTATATAGAAGAAGAAAAATCTTGAGTTTTGTATTAAATTGCATAGTATGTTACTTCAACGTGCTTTGCACGTGCAGCTTGCTAGTCTATCTAATTGACTAGATTTATTGGCGCGCCTGTTGTGCTGGGCCCTGGCTTACTGGAGCACATATTGGTTGCAGCCGCCCGCAAAGCCGCAAAATTCATGGGTGGCCCGTGGCAATATATTAGTGCTGGCCCGCAAATTGGTGCGCAGCCCGTGCAGACACGGAGACACCTAGCCCACTTGGCCACTTCAAGTCGCAACCTACGCACCGCAGCCCTCGCGCCCGTGCAGCTTAAGGGTGAAATCTGGCGAGGGATAATCCGTATTATTCGATTCTCGTATTCAAAAAACTGTCAAATCCATAACCGTGATATTCGTATTTAAAAATAAAATGAATACAAATATAAATACTATCCGAATTATTTTGCCAGATACGAATATCAAAATGATTTACAAAAATGGACTGAATACGGATACAAATATGAACATTACGTGGATATATGAATATTACCACACTGATATACAGAGCACACCTCCACTGCGCCGCAATCCACAACCAGACCTGATGATCGGCCGGGCCGGACTTTGAAAAGCCCAGTCCCACGAGACCAAGTCCTAGCCCGGCCCGGCCCGATGCTCCGGGCCTCTGCTTTAGGCCCGAGCCCGGCCCGAACCCCAAAGCTCGGCTCAGCCACGACTAACCTTGCATTTTTCTTGGACCTGAGCCCGGCCCAACCCGACAGCCGGGCTTCAGACCGAGGCCTGTGCCCGGCCCGGTACACCGGTCTGCCCGGGCCAGGTCGGGCTTTTCAGGCCGGGCTGCCCATGAACAAGCCTACCCACAGCCCAGGCCCAGCACGGCTACTGCCTATCGCCTCAAGCCCCCAATTTCCCAATAGGCCAGCATGGAGCCACCTCCCTGCGACCTGATCTGATTTAGCCGTCGCCGCCACCCCATCTTCCAGCCGCCGTCAGTCGCCCCATCTTCCCGCTGCCGTCGGACGCCCATTTGAAGCCGTCACCGATCGGGCCAACATTCCATCGCCGACCTGCCTCCCAATTGGAGTCGCTGCCGCTCCAACTTGCCGCTATCGCCGACCGCCCCATCTTCCCATCGCCACAGAACGCCCCATCCTCCCATTGCCAAAAGACAAGCGTGTGAATGAAATTGAAGCTCATTGTGGCCTACAAACTATATGTCTACGACAAATGTCATGTAAACATTTTGTAATAGATGCTTAGATATATATGAATTATGTTCTAAGTATCTTGTGATCCACTGATTTGAAACTATTGTAAGCTTGTAACAGTGTCAAACACTAGTTAAGTAGTTATTAGTTTAATAGCTTATTGAGACCGGTGGTATATGGTCAATGGTATTCTACTATGCTGAACCATGTGGTGCATGGAGTTTTGTAGCTATTATCTAATGAACCACAAATATTTGAATTTGATCACTAATTCACTATGATGATTGCTATGTTACGTCGTTCTACTCTCGTAACTGTTGGTTCAAGATTATAGATGCTTCTAGAGTTGTTAATTTTTTCATATATTCTGATGATATCCATAGAGGTGGAGGGATGTATTTTGCAAATTTATCAAGCCAAAATTTCTTCTCAAAGTTGAAGGATATCCGTATCCGATCTAAATTGGATACATATTTGATTCGCATTCGTTGCACTATCTGATCCATATTCGCATTCGATAGATATTCGGATTCGCGGTCATATTTGTAGTTGCTAAAAAAAAATGAATACAAGTAAAGCAAAGGCGTCCGATCTGGTTCGGTCCCGACGTGCACCGCCTACGAACCGCACACCGTACTGGGAACGTGTTGGACGAATAGCATGCTAGCTAGTACGGTCGCTTCGCTACACGTTACAGCGCCGTGCCATGATCAATTTCCACTTTTCCAGCAGGCTCTGCAGAAACGCCAAGAGAGCCGTACACCAGCAGGAGCAGCGTGAAAAAACAGGCAGAGACGTGCACGATCGAGGCCTTGGCGAAAGATGGCAGAGAATCTGTATGCATCATCAAGGCGGACAGCTAGCGATCGATCGAGGTCTACCACTGCCATTGCAGGGCGCACCGACCGGTCCGGTCCGGACCGTGGGTTTTCATTTCTCACGAGAAAGAAACAAAAAGCGACAGAGCCTGATGATTCACGGGCCAGGAGCTCTGGAGAGCCCATGCTGTCTCGGCTAGACAGCTTGAGCTCAGCTCGAACTGAATTCTGGCACCCAGGTGGGGCTCAAGGTTGAGCAAAGCTCGATGCGCGGACTAGCATCACGCGGGCGCGGGCGCTGAGCCGCCAACGACGCGAGGGTGTGGGCGCGCCGCGACGTCGGCACTGAGCTGCCAACGACGCGAGGGTGTGGTTGAAGCGGAGGCCGGAGGCTGTGGCGGCGGCGAGGCCTTCGACGGTTCCAGCTGGAAGACTGTACAGCTCGGTCTTCCAGCTGGAAGACTGTATGCTCGGTCTGCCTCATGGGATGCTGGTGGTGGTTGTTTTATTGTCTGAAATCATTGTTGAGGTCAGACTGAGATGATGCAAATTCACTGTTGAGATCAGGCTCATCTCATACGTAGATTTTGATCATACATCTCAGTCTGACTCGTTTTATGCATCATTACGGAACGCAAGCTAATGCCATCGTCCCAATTTAGCATATATATGAGCAACCAAACACATGTTCCATCTAGCCTAGCTCAACTGATGCAATCCAACCAACCAAATGTTGTGGTTGGGCCAAATCTGGCTCTCCTAAGCCTGGGTGAGCTCATACAGGCCGGGCTCAATAGAGAAGACAAGCAAACAAACCCCTGAAAAATTGAGAGTGAAACTAGGGTGGGGATTCGGGGAAGGCTCAGGCCGTGATGCTTGAGCCTTAATAGTTGAGGGAGGGGTACTAATAAAAAAAATTACATAAAAAAATTGGTTGTGTCTATATATTCCTTTAATCCCATGTGAGCTCGCCCCTGCACATGGCCTGTGAGTCCAGCATCAATTCCGGCCCATCTGGAGTTGCTTGAAGTCAGAGGACAAGGTGATGGTTAGAGCTAGTGGGAGACGGCGGCAACCGATGGCCGAGAGCAGCGGCAAGATTTATGGGTTAGGGGTAGGGAGCTACATTTTGATCGATGACAACGCTAAGAAGAACCTTAGGGCAAGCAACCTAGAGCCTGGGAGAGAGAAGGGGCGTCACTAGGAGCTCGAGGCAAGAGGTGGAGAGGGGCTACGCCGAGAGCTCGATGAAAGAGAGAGGAGGTGGGATGGTGTACCATCGTCCAGAGCAAATGTTGCGCACTTGTGCTAGAAGCGTAGAGAAAAGGGAGTAAAGGGGGGCACAAGGGACGACATGGCTGGATGAGAGTAAGATTAAAAATTTGGCATGTGGCTCATTGCCTCTCCTTCACTCTTCCAGTCAATCATCTCTCTTCACATCTCCCTTAGTTACTCATAGTCACCTCATGTTGCCCTATATCCCTCACGGCATCACATGCCTCGGTCAAGACGCACCAACATGGATTTGGTAGGAGGCTGCAACTGCAAGATGATTAGGTATCGTCAACGCAAATCTCAGTAGAGGTGGTTGATCAGGCTAGCACCAACATGAATCTAGGTAGAGACAGGGACAATGATGTGGTTCCGAGCAATGCAACACCATTGTACGCAATGGGCTCACAAGCCTCACTAGCCTAAGCTAGTTACTTCTCTAGCTCAATCACTAGATGAGCCAACTCGTGAATGAGCCTATCAATGGAACCATGCTACGACGATCAGAGGGGATGAATGGGAGCCTCGAATACACCTCCATTATAAATCTGAACAATTAATAATTATGTGTACCTATAAGTTGCACGGATAAAATCCATGGTCATATAGGGATTTGTCATTCACAATCTTAGTTGCTTAGTGTCCAAGTAAGAAAGAATCAATTCAAAATTGGCTTCAATAAAAGAGTCCAACGCAAACAACTCAAGCTACTTTTAAAAAATAAAGCTAATTTAGAAAAAAATAAAAGGAGAACAAATCAAACAATTAAACCTACTTTAGAAAAAAAGCAAAACATGTTCCATCAAAAAAATTGTGTGGTCATAGAGTGGACCGTGGCTTCGGTGGGCTTCAAAAATATGTAAAATTTTTTCACCTATGTGTTAATGAGTCATGAAGCCGTCAATTGTCATCCTAATTTCAGATCCAAATCCCTCTAAAAAACATAAAAAATTCTTACACTACAGCTGTCCATAAACTTATGTAGAAACTTCAGTGCTCGCTTTTCCCCTTCATAGCTCCCAGATGTTTTGCTCAAAAGACTTAAAACTTTCCATGGATGGATAAGGAGGCCATGCAAATTTTTTGTTCTAGAATCATCAAAAAACTATTTTTATGGATTTGTCTAAAATTTAAACACTAACTGTTGTGCAAGCAAAAATTTTTGGACAAATTTGCAACTAGCTAGTGAGTAAACTTGATCTGTAGCTTATCCGAGATTACAAAAAAGGTCTTAAACCATGCAATAAACTTCAAAGTATCATGGATTAATAGCAAGAAAAAGGAGATGAAGCAAATTAACTAGTCGCAAATAAGAACTCCTGAGAAACATGATTAAACACAAGAACTAGAAAAGAACTTGAATAAACATTTGATAGTTTCTATTGATTTGGTTTGGGAGTATTACAAATCCAAACTAAAGTGGGCAAAGCACTCACAAGCGCATTACGAAGACACCCAAATCTCAGCCCCAACTAGCATACGTGGAGTTGGAGACACCCCCCTATAATGGCCAGGACCTCTAGGGTATGATGGTATTTCGTGAGAAATTGTTGGTACCCTCATATCGTTTCTATATGGCTAAAATTTGTTCATGTACACAACCCATCGACACAATAATATGCCTTGCATTTTCTTTGAAATATGCCACGCATATCCTTAATGCATGCCCCTCTTAGGGCCACATACCAGACAGGCAGACACAATTGGTTCTGACTTAACCGCAAAGTTTTCGACGCCCACAACCATCTGTCGTGCCTCAGATCCTCACACCGGTTAAAATCCATCATTCACATCACCATCACCATCTTCATGATCCCCAGGTCCAAGTCCGATCTTCCCTCGCAACTTCTTTATCATTATGGACTCCCAAACTGTCAGTTCACGTTTCGACATGTTGTTGACCACAGTTCACCTCGACCTATATCACAAATATTAGTACATCCAAAACAACTTACTTCCATTGCCTACATGATTAGTGCATAATCATACATAAACAAGCTTCATGAACAAATTCTAAGGACACTACATCGAAAATCATGCAAAACCACTCAACCCGAAAAACTCCCTGCAGAGCTGTTCGTCTGGGGCTATAAATAGCACCAAGCCGCCCGCGGCTCGCCACTTCCGTTCTTGCGCGCCTTTCCTTCCCAAGCCCTTTTCCAACTGCGCTTAGCATCAACCAACCGCAGCCCACCTCCAAAACCTGCTCGCCAACCCTGGGATTGCTATGGCCAAATTCTCGGGCACTAGCATGACCGAGGAAGACATGAAGATTTTAGAGGCAGATGGACACATCGATGCCGGCAGCTGGAGGCTGCCTGGAGAGGAGGAAACACCGAAGCCGCTCGAGGACGAGTTCGTCAACTTCGAGCAGTTCGCCATGTTTGGGTTGAGGTCTCCCGAAAGAGATTTCGTGGAGGCCTTCCTGAACATCAGCGGGTTGGAGGTTGCGAACCTCAACCCCAATTCGTTCCTCCAGATGGCCGTCTTCGCACACCTGTGCGAGGGCTATCTGGGTGTCGAACCATCGGTGGGGCTGTTCCTTCACTACTACACAGTGACGAGGTGCAGCTCCGCCGCTTTCGGACTTGGGTGCTACTACCTCAAGCTCCGGGCCACCGCCGACGACGCACTCGATGGGGCCGTGGTGGATGAGGTCCTACCCTCAAGCTCCGCGCGTACCCTCGTCCACCACTGCTCGACTTGATGGGGCCGTGGTGGATGAGGTGGTTCTACACCAAGAGGAGCGGCGACAGCAAACTCGTCTTCACCGGGCAGGCGCCGGCGAAGGGAACACAGATGCCGCGGCCGGAGCCGACCGGCGAGGAGTGGTATCATACCCGGAAGGTCGCCTCTCTCGTGGGCCTTGGGCTCACGGGCAGAGAGATTATCTAGGACTTCGTGGCGAACAGGATCTGTCCACTACGGAAGAGGTCCTACCCTTTCTACAAGATAGTAGATTGGGAAGACATCACCAGGGAATGCTCGGGTAAGTTCCTCAAACGCTCATCCTTTCTTGGTGATTCATCCGAACAGGAACTAACGACTTCTTCTGTTTGGGTAGTGAAACCTACCGACGCATGGGTGACCGAGCAGGTTGACGCTATGCTGAAGGCTGCCAGGAAGGACATTGAGGTCACCGACGTGGTGGCCTACACGTGCCCAAGGAACGTGCTCGTCCGCTCACCAGAGGTAACTTACGCGTAACCCCCATCTGAGTTGCTAGACTTACACGATTATAGCGTGCTAACATTCGCCTCCACATATGCAGGACGAGCAGCTGATCATCGGCGGGATCATCGATGAGCTCTCAGGATCCGACAAGGAGGAAGCGAGGAAGGGCAAGGCCAAGGTGGCCGTGAAGCCCAAGGTGGCCGCCGAGCCGACGCGGAGCTCGCCGCGCTGTAGCTGCCGCCAACCGCCTCTGAAACCCTCTGCGGCGACGAAGCGCGCTGAGCAGGCCAAGCATACGCGTGGCCAGCCGAGCGGGAAACGCCCAAGTCCCTCCCTCCTCACCGAGCAAAGCGACGAGGAGGTACAAAACATGACCCTGTGGTTTAAGCGCTGTGCACGGGCTTACCCGGGCCATATGGAACGGCTGCAACAGATCGCCGAGCAGAAGAGGCTCGAGGAAGAAGTCGCGCGCAAGGAGGCGCTCCTTGCGCTGCGCAAAAAGAGTGCTCAGCTCACCAGAGAGCTGAGCTTGTCGCCGCGAACGTCCGGAGGCCAAGGCGAACAAGGAGCCGAGGACCCGCCGAGCAAGAGGCGTAAGCTCCGTCACGGAGACAAGAAGAAGGTCAAGCTTCCTGCAGCGGGAACGGCAGGTATGCAATGGCGAACTTCTCCCTTTACATACTACCGAACCGCACAGGTTTTGACGCATTTCCTTTTCATCAGCTACCCAGGAGCAGATCGCCACCGACGATGCAGACGCGGCGATCGAGCGGTCTTTGCTGCCCGAGCACCTACACGGTGCGTCGCGGACAGTGAGGCTCCTCGCCCTCAAGGACAGGTTGGCAGTGTGGGCTGCGCTCCCGTCGGGCCCCGGCGACAAGATCGACGCGCTGAAGAGCGCGGTGGAGCGGCTAGAAGGCGAAGAAGCGGGGCACAACGCCACGAAGGGCGGGGCCAAGGTGTTGACGCTGCCGGCTGCCCGGGGCGGGACCGAGCGGACGGTCCTGCCGAGCACTTCGTCGCAGGGGCAGCTCATCCCTGTGGCGACGGCCACTTCCGGCGAGCAGGCCAAGAAGCCTATCACCGGGGAGCAAGGAGATGATCGTGAGCAGGAGGCACAAGTTGCCCTGCCCGTGATCCCACCGACGTCGCCGAGCGGAGCGACGCCAGCCTTACCAGAGGTTACACGGGCGGATGAAGAAGAGGAGGGGCTGGAGCTCGAAGGCAACAAGGATGCCGCCGCCAGCCCTCCTAGGACTGAAGGTACCAGGGAGAGCAGGCGAGCCCCCAGGCGGGCGCGCTCCGGCAAGGAAAGGGCGCAACATAGAGAGCATCGTGTTGCGGCCGTTCCGAGCAGCCGAGGATTCGCAACCCACGGCCTCGGAGAGCGCCTTCGCCAAAACTTGAAGAACATGCTTCAAGAGGTAAACCCCAAACCAGAACTTGTAAGTTTAAGTTACCAGCAAATGGATGTGATAGATTTGTTCTTCTCTCGTTCAGGTCTTGCGAGGCACTATGGAGGACTTCGAAGAAGGCGTCGGCGTCGAGCGCAGCGCCATTCTGGGAGCCTTCCAGGAGTACTGGGCGAGGGAGCTCGAGGGGGAGCGCCTCGCCTCGGCCAAAAGCCGGAGCTGACTGAAGGCGAAGGTGAAAATGCTTAAGGCCCAACTGACCGAGGAGAGGCAGTCCTCCGGGGCTCTTCGGGACGAGGCGGAGGAGCTTCGCGCGCTGGCCGCGAGGGCGAGCGTCGCGGAAGGAATGGTCAAGGAGCTGGCCGAGCCGCTCAAGACCGCCAAGCAACGCTTGAGTTAGAACGAGAGTCTGACCGAGCAGCTGCGGGCCAAGACTGAAGAGGTCGAAGCCCTTCATGCAGAGGCCAAGGAGCAAGCCAAGCACAAAGCGATTTGTAAGGAGGAAGCCGAGCGCCTCCGAGCTGAAGCGAAGGAGGGGATCAGAGCCCAAGGGAAAGCCCTGCGCCTCAAGTAAGAAATTGAGGAGCTGAAGGAGCAACTTGCTTCTAAGTAGTAGCAGTAGGGCAGTACCCGAAAGGGCCTTGTACATGTAAAATTTTGTTAGTGTAAATAAAAACTTACCTTTTCCCTATAAAAAAGAGCAGCAAAAAGACAAGAACGAACAGAAAACTAAGAGCAAGGCAGGACAGCGCTAGAGAGTTTTCAGAAAAACGCTAGGACGCCAGCCTAACTCCCAGCCCCTGTTGTGCAGCTGTTTGAAAACTTGAGTTTGCGAACTCGAACAGGTGCACAAAATAGAAGAGCGACACCCTAGCCCCCGGTACGGACGATGCTTGAAGACCTAAGTTTGCGAATTCAAACACGTGCGTAGAGAGATAGAGCGACACCCGCATCCTGATCGACTCATTCCACGAACTGCTCGTCAACGTATGGTAGGAGATTTCAAAGGTAACCGAACAAGAAAAGTGCCTCTGTCACGGGGCTTACAAGAGCAGGCTTTGCCGAGTGGTAGTGCCGAGCGCGGTAAGTGCCTCTGCCGCGGGGGCTTATGAGAGCAGACTTAGCTACAAGGCGAGGCGAAAAAGCCGTGTTATGCAACCCTGAGTTCAGGAACTTGCTAAAAGTAAATACAGGCGGAGAAATCCTGAAGATCGCGGAGCCAAGAGTTCGCAAGACCGGGCAGCCATCAAGTGTTACCAGAAAGAAAGTAGTCTGAGAAGACAAGAAGTGAAAAGGGTCGCAGGGGGCCGCGAACATTCACTATTGATTGGATTGAATTTTACATGGCGGCCCGAGAGACTTGCTCGAACAAAGGCGCGATGTTTGACAAAAAATGCAAAGCTAGGAAAACAAACGAAAGACCTATACAAAGAACTTACGAAGCTGGTCGATGTTTCAAGTGCTAGTCAGCTCTCTCCCTTCCTCCATTGCCAGGCGAACAGCCCCCGGGCGAGCAGTAGAAACGATCGTGAACGGGCCCTCCCATCGGGTAGTTAACTTGTTGGCATTGGACAGGTTCTGGACGCGGCGCAGAACGAGGTCGCCCACCTTCAAAGCCCTTGGTCGAACAGATTTGGCAGTGTGCCAGCGAAGATCTTGCTGGTAGCGCGTCATTCTGACTTGTGCCCGTTCGCGTGTGCCTTCGAGGAGGTCGAGTTCGAGCAAGCGCTCTTGCTCTGCGTCAACCAAGTTGACCGCGCTCGTGCAAGGCGAGCCGAGTACCACTTCGGTGGGCAAGATGGTTTCTGCACCGTAGACCAGTTGGAAAGGAGTTTCCTGATTGCCCTGCTGGCCGTGGTGCGAACGGTCCGGAGGACGGAAGGAACTTCGTCGACCTAGACTTTGTTGTGCTCGCTAAGTGCAGCGAACACCCGCCATTTGATACCCTGAACTATCTGTCCGTTAGCTCGCTCGACTGTTCCATTGCTCTGTGGATGTGCCACTGAGGCGAAGCAGACCTTGGTGCCCAGCTGTTCGCAGTATTCCTGGAATAGCTCGCTTCTGAACTGGGGACCGTTATCAGTGATCAGTTTGTGGGAAATCCCGAAGCGCGTGATCATGTTGCTTTTGAAGAAGCGCACAGCCGTTTTGGCGTGAAGAGATGACACAGGCTCAGCCTCAATCCACTTTGTAAAGGTATCGACGGCGACGAGCAAGTGCGTGCAGCCTTTGAACCCCTTGGAGAACGGGCCGAGCAGATCCAGACCCTATGTGGAGAAAGGCCATGATGGGGGATCGTTTGGAGCTCTTGGGCGGGCTTATGGGCTTTCCGGGCGTGGAATTGACATGCCTTGCACTTAGTTACCACATCCCGGACATCCTGT
The DNA here is from genome assembly GCA_005191435.1 of Raddia distichophylla. NCBI lineage: Eukaryota > Viridiplantae > Streptophyta > Magnoliopsida > Poales > Poaceae > Raddia > Raddia distichophylla. The sequence goes on along the minus strand of SPJY01026233.1, from coordinate 507,191 downwards.
AGCGCTGTGGGCCAGTAATAACCCATGCGAAACGCTTTGCAACCAAAGTCCTAAAGGAGGCATGGTTACCACATGCACCCTCGTGTATGTCCCTAAGAAGGAACACACCCTCCTGCTGCGTTCCAAAATATAAGGCGTATTTTGACTACACAAAAGTCTTTAAAAGTAGAGTTTGACTGTTACATTCCTGTATTATATATTATGAATTGTTACAATATAATATTATATCAAAAAGTACTTTGAAATATGAATAATTGATACAACTTTTGTATACTAACGATGCATATTATTTGATTTATTTATGGTCAAAATTTACTAAGTTTGACTTTTCTCTGGTCAAAATACGCCTTATATTTTAGAACGGATGGAGTATTTTTTTTAATATTATCTAGTTTTTTTTCCTATTTTCTAGCTTTTTATTAAGTGTAAGACTAAACTATAATTGCCAATCAAAGTGGGCAAAAAGGAGTGGCAGGTAGCCTGCAGGTAAAACGTAATGATCTCCCAGGAGAAGATTGGTCGGTGACGCCTTTATTTCCCAGAGGCGGGGCCGGTGCCCTGACATGGATAACACGAGGAGCGGCAGCGTCCATGTCTCCACAAAAGGCACGCAGTATCCATGCAAGCACGTGCACCTAGCTATCAATCCTCTTCGATTCCAGATCGATCATGCGCAAATTCAGATGGTCTTCTATAATACTATAGCAGATATAGAGGGACTACTGGAGGGAAGGAATCTTTTAGAGGGTAGTGTAATTTATGAAGGAAATTTAGAGGATGGATAGAGGGGACGCTAATAGTGTTTTAGAGAGGAAATATAGAGGGGGAGTTGGAGTTGCTCTTATAAAAGATAGCATTCTTTTGAAATGAAATGAACTTGAGAAATCTTACTTTAAACTTAGTCCAAGATATGTATATGACCAATTGTAACGCTTTCCTGTTGCCGCGTTAAATTGTACAGCAAGCTTCATCTCCTGAATAATTAGGTATTCAAGTGACACCGGCATTCATGGAGTTTTTTTGAGGTTATACTGAAGTACAAGAAAAGACCGAGTCACTTGAAAAGTGCTCGAGGATAATTGACAGTCATATGTTATGAAATAACCTGTGAAAATCAAGTAAAAGTATTATTATAGTAAGCTTTATTTCGAAAGAGAAGTACATCCAAGTCTGACAAAATACACATATATACCACCTCATACTTTTTTGTTTTCTAAGGAACAATTAGAGACAAATACAAACAAGTTAATTAGCCATCATAGAATCAAATTAAAAAGGTAAACATGATACAAGCTAAGTAGGATGAACCACAATAGTTAGAGCATCCCAGCACATCCCGTAATCACTGTAGCTTCGCTGGCGCGCGCTGCGGATTCAAACTGCATGCAGACTCAAGCAATGCATGCACAAGCATGCATGAGCATCAGCTGGCTAATGCAGGCTGCTGTCACAGGCTGTGCTGCACATGCTCTTATAGCTTGCATTAAGCATCGACCACATATTCACATGCTAGTTTCTTGGGAAGATTATTTGCAAGAAAAAGAAGCTCAGGAGGGATAGAAGGAGGTAAGATACACGAGTGTCGAGGAAGCAGTCAAATGATTGCAAGGAGAAATTTAGATTAAGACTAGTAAAGACAAAAGAGATGAGGAGTGCAATGAGTACAGGAGCAAAATGATAAGATCTTGCAAAGCTAGAAAGAAGCCTTGCAAGGTCAAGAACGTTCTAGTACTCATAAATAAATAGCTATGGTACGTGCAAGAGACACATCTTGACAGTAAGAGATGTTCGAGAAAGCTCAATCGGGATAGCACCATGCAGAATTTATGAATTAGGATGCCAAATACTAGCTCGAACCCGGAATCGAAAATCTTGAGCTTTGGTTTCACGTCTGCCTACAAAAAAGCCAAACGCTGCTTGATCGTCGAAGCAGCAAATCGTCTCCAACATGATGGATACGTCTCCCTCTTTCTTCTTGCAGGTGCAGGGACACATCTGTTGGACACACACATAAATGTGAAAGAAAAGGGAGAATTAGAAAAGGCAAAGCAAAAGAAGCAAATTTCCCGTTCTTTGGAGTAGAAAGAGCTTACATGTTTGTTGCTACTGGTGCAAAACCTTTGATCCTTATCCTCCATTAGGTGTAAGAGCAAACTGAAAGGAGACCAACCGATCAAAGTTCGTCATAACCCCTTTTGAGGCACATCAGTTATATCAGTATGTAGATGCTCGATCAGAATATGCGAGCAAACATCCTCCGAAATAAGATCGAGTGCATGCGAAAGAGGAAAGAGAGATCTTAACAGAAAAAAAATCGAGATATACCTGCAACGCAATAGAATGGAAGGATTCCCAAGCAAGCAGCACCAGTAGGAGAAGAGGTAGCTAGGAGAGATGAACAGGAGAAAGCGGGAGCACGGTCGAGGAGGGGGGTCTCCGAGTGAGTGGCAAGTTTGGTGGTCGGGAGTGGGACAAGATCGGCCCGTTTCCCCCCTGACTATATATGATGTTGTATCAAAGGTGATGTTGTATCAAACTCGTAATCATATATGCAATATATATGATGTTGTATCAAACTTAAACACATCTAATTAATTTATATGATTAATTTCAGTTTTAAGAAGTATGCTATTAGTATTGATTAAACATACTCTTCCAATTAATTTATCATATAAGACTAGCGTAGTTCTTTAAAGTTTACTTTTCAAAGAAAATATTTTTAATTTATGAATTAATATATTTTCCAAGAACATTACATATTATAGCAAATATAATAAGGTATGTACTATATATTCAATAATAGTGTTAGTGCACAATATTTCAATAAGTTTACCAAAAATTCGCAGACCGCTTTTTAACGTTCACTTATATACATTCGGGGCTTGACTAATTGTATCTCATATTGCTTTTCAAACACTTCAAATATTTTTATTAGCTAATTATCACCGTATCCAATATGAACATAATTGTATTATTGGTGTATAATCTTCGTTTATTCTGAAGAACTGCATAACACTTGCTATACATACACATATATAAAATATAATCTATTTATTTAGTTTTTGCCACATCATCCACAGTTTGACTCAATGCCATGTGAATATGCAAGAAAAAATGTGCCATTTGATCACGGTTAAGTGTCCCCACATATGACAACCTCCGCTAGGTACGATATTATTATCATTGCTTTCTATACTGTTATGGCATATTTGACTCGATTTATTACATGACATAACAATATTTATACGGAACATTTTTCTGTAAATAGCTCGTTTTTAATATAATGATAGAATCATACTGTAAATTAGTTTGTTACGTATTAGCCCCCTAAGATGAAATCATGACTCCGCCCTGGTACTTTGTACGTAAGCGCACGAACGTGAGGCGCTGCATCTGCGGCGTGCATGGTGGCGTTGGCGATAGGCCCAGCTAGAGAGAGGGCGGGACATGGCACAGTGGCGCTGTCACCCCCAAATAGTTTACATGGACGTGAGGGCGAGAATGATGGCCGTCCGGCAGATTCTTCACACACTCTCACACGGCACGCTGCATCCTGCATCGATCGATCCCGTGGGCCGTGGAATTCCATGTGCCCTCGTCTCTGGCTCCTCAGCCTCTGGACACACACACGGCACACCACAGCAACTTCTGAAGGCTCGGCTGTCAGTTAATTAAGTGCACAACAAAGCAAGATGTGCAACCTTGTGCTTATGCTCGTTTTCGAAAATTCTGAATTTGACACTCGATTATCTGCGTGCATTTTTATCTCATCTTAACGACAAAAAAATGGTTATTTATATTTTTTAAAACAATAACACAAAAATGGCCGTCCATATAGAGATATAGCAAAGATAGACGCTGGTCGACTTCTCAATGGGCGATCGCCCGTTCATTGGACGATCGGACGATGCTCAGACGGTGCTGTGGAGTGTACGGGGGCGATCGCCCGATCAACAGGCGATAGGGGCGTTGAACGGGCGACAGGCAGTGAGCTCATAACATGTAGCTGGATGGCAAATCTCACATAGGAATATTAAAGAGTATGTGACGGGGATAGGATGACGTACACAGCGCCAGCTAGGAGCGGACTGACGCTAGCCTTGGGTGAGACTTTTCCATCCATCTTGGTTAGGTCAAGGTGTCTCGAGTAAAGATCTGCTGCTCGGGGAGACTCAAAGGAGCTGCCCGAGTTGGGACGCTCGGAGGACTGCCCAAGCTAGAACTGGAACGCTCGAAGGCTCGAAGGAGTTGTCCCAGTAGGACCACCTCGAAGGAACGTCCGAGTCTGAGTTACTCGAAGGGAGTTTCCGAGCCACAGATGGCTTAAGATCATTTGCATCGAGACCTTGTTTGGGCCATGCCAACAAGGTAGGCACATATTGAGGCGGAGCCTCCTGAGTGTGGCTTTAGAGCAAAACGATGACCCTAACAAGGCCCCTCTAACATTCTGAATGATCCGCCTACTTTGTAAGCTACTAAACGTGCGCTACAGGGACAAAGTCAGTGACGAAATTGTAGCCGGAGCAGCAATGCAATGATAGGTGTGGGCCGAGTTCGACAAAACAAGACATATATGAACCTTTTATGCTGCAGTGCCATGGATCGATCAAGGCATCGCGCCGTCATCCTTCAGATCCCGCCGTTGCACTACCATTGGAGAAACCTGTCGTTGTGCCGTCTCACGATGGATCTCGCCACTGCTTCGCTGTCCTATGCATCTTGGATCTATCTCGTTCTTTGAACTTTCGTCAACGTGCATCTCGATGCAGTCCACGCGCATGGCCATGTCCTGCACCGACGACACATGTTGTGCTACTCGATTCACCTATCTACAGCAACAACATGGATGCAATGGTGGCATCGTGGGATGGGATGATATCTTTGGCGGCGACGTGCTACAAGCAGTGAAGCAATGCATTATAAGTGAGTGGACGCGAGGATGCCGAGCGAGAGAGTCATGGCCTCGCGGGAAATTTACTCCACCACGATGGGAGGTGTGGGATTTCCCCCCGTGGATTTCGCCAAGTTGGGGATAGGATTCCCCAATCCCTAGCTCATCCAAACATGCATGATAAAAAGCTACTGGGATTAGGGCATGCCTAATACAACCTTCAGTTTTTCCTATCTCATTCCTATTTATCCACTTTTCTATTATTACTCTATCTCTCCTTACATTTTTCTCTCTTATATTTTATTCCCTCTCTCTAATATAGTGATTGTTAGGGATGAAAAAGAGGTAGGTTGGGAATGCCCTTATCCCGTGCGGGATTTGATCCTCGGGATTTAACCGGATCCCGTCATCCCTAGCCCAAAGAGGATTGACCGTGAAACCAAACTATCCCGTCATCCCGATCCCTTATCTTTTTTCTTAGCCCGCGTTGGACCTGGCCCAAAGCTTCCCAAGCCCATGTCTCAGAAGCACGCGACCACCCTCATCAAATCTCTCTGCGCGCGCGGCGCGCTCCGCCAAGCCCGCGCCCTGTTCGACGGAATGCCCAACCGGGACGTCGTGGCGTGGACGGCCATGATCTCCGGCTACGCCTCCAACGGGCGCCGCGGCGAGGTGCTGGGCGTCTTCCGCCGCATGCTCGCGGCGGGCGTCAGCCCCAACGAGTTCACGCTGTCCAGCGTCCTCACCGCGTGCCGTGGCGGTGGCGGCCGCGAGCCGCCGTCGCTGCACGCTGCTGCTGTGCGGCGTGGGGTAGACTGCATGCCGTACGTCGTGAACGCACTGATTGACGCCTACGCGTCCTATGGGGAAGGCGTGGAGGACGCGAGGAGGCTGTTCGATGCGTTGGGGAGCGGCGCCACGGCCGCGTCGTGGACCTCCATGATCGCTGGGTATGCCCGGTGGAAGCAGGAGCACACAGGTCTACACTTGTTCCAAAAGATGATTCAGGTGCTCTTATGCTATCCCAATTCCCAAGTCCATTTCTGCTGCGTTGTGCCATTCCCTGTCGTGTTCTTCACTATGTTGGATATAGGAAACATATGTTGTTGCTACAAAAATATTGTCGTGTCTGATGTGATCCAACAAATTATATATCCTTAACCATTTTGACGTTAGAATTATCTATACTTTCTAAACTTTAGCTAAGGCTGTTATGCATTTTACAATCTTGGCACTACGCTGGTTACTAGGTAAGGTAAAGCTTACCATTAGCTGAGTTCTGATATAATGACAAATGTTAACAGTAAAAGTAGCAAATGATGAAGAATATACTCGTATGTAATTGTCATATTTTTGTATATACCTTTATTATAATTGGTGCAAAAGCAATATGAATCAGGAAATGTCAAATGCCCAATACTATTATGGTTGATGTGGATACGGAATAGCTTAAGTTCAAATGATCAAATGTCATTTACTATTTCAGTATTCTCAATATAAATTCATGGCTAGCTTTTGTTTTTTACATAAGTGATTGTCTGCTCTTTCTGCAGTGCAGGATAATGCTGAGCTGAGTTCATTTACATTATCTACAACACTTCACGCATGTGCTTCTATAGCCAATTTATGTTTGGGACAGCAACTTCATGTGCTGTCATTAAGAAATGCTCTTGGAGCGAACCTTGCTGTGGCCAATTCTCTGATTGACATGTACTGCACCTGTGCAAGCATTTTGGATGCAAGGAAGCTTTTTGCTGAAATGTCGGAGAAGAACCTGGTCACCTGGAATACAATGATTGCTGGGTTTAGCCGATGCAGCCCTCTATTGGCCTTGCAGCTACTTCTTGACATGAACCTTGAGCCAAATTGTGTCACGCTAACTAGCATAGCATCTGCCTGTGCTGATCTTGCTGTTCTGAGATGTGGACAGCAGGTTCATGGGGCTGTCCTTCGAAGAAACTATGGCGAGGACCTACAAATATGCAATGCCCTGGTGGACATGTATTCCAAGTGTGGGAATCTAGCGAATGCGAAGAAGGTATTTGACAGGATGAAGTACAAGGACTTATTGTCATGGACATCAATGATCACTGGGTATGGATTGAATGGGTGTGGATATGAAGCTATCCATCTATTCAATGACATGGTCCATGCTGGGGTGCATCCTGACCATGTTGTGTTCATGGGCCTTATAAGCGCTTGCAGCAATGCTGGTTTAGTGGATGAAGGATTGAACTTATTCAGATCTATGATACCCGAGTACAATGTACATCCTAACAAGGAGATTTATGGCTGTGTCATTAATCTCCTTTGTCGTTCTGGGAGGCTGATAGAAGCCTTTGGCCTGACCGACATAATGCCATTTGCTCCTGATGAATTTGTTTGGGGGGCTCTGCTAAGTGCCTGCAAGATTCACAAGAATGTGGAGCTGGGCAGACTGGCTGCGTGGAAGATCATTGAGATGAATCCTGATAAGGCAAAGACTTACATCCTTCTCGCAAATATATATGCTGCAGATAACAAATGGGATGAATACGCTGTGACTAGGAGGATGTTGAGGAGCACGGGAAGCAGGAAGGAGGTTGGAATGAGTTGGGTAGATGTAACAGACAAGATATATGGCTTTAGCACAGCTGATAGTAGCAGCCCAGATGTTCTTTTGGCAGATGAAGTATTGCAGATGTTGTCTCAACACATGGATGAAGCTGCGCTTGATTTTATTTAATGAGATTTTCAGAGGTGCATAAATGGCTCATCAGGTCTTGAAATCAAATGCTTGCAGAAATTGGTGATGGAAGTTGTGACTCGGCACCAGTTCAAACCAAGTAATCACGTACGCAGTTTAAAGAAAATGTAAAAAGGTACATTTTTTATATGTTTTTAGGCAAATCCGTGTTTCCAGAATTTATTAATTTTAAATATACCTATGTTAGATTTTTTTCTAAATTCAAATTCAGTATGTGTTTAAAGCAAATGTAAAAAAAGGAAAAGGGGAAGGGCAAAAGTTACTGTTTACAACAGATTTTACTAAAATAATGGTTTTCACTAAGCTTTATCTTGAGATTTTGCCAACCTATCAACATTTTTACTTGTTGCAGTTCTGCTACCTGGTTGCGGAAAAACCAAGTGTAGTTATACCCAAAATTTCGTTCTGTCGTAGTATGCACCTGATGGCAGATTATCATTTATGTAAGAAGGCATTAAAGATGCACTAGATAGTGGCTCGGGTGTACTGTCTGTATGGTCAATGAGTGTCATGGTTGTCTACGTCAATTATTAACAGATATGAATAATTATCCATTTTTTATAAACATAGCCAGTTCTATTGTGTATTGGAATTGTCAGTAGTCCTCAGGATGAATCACATAGTGGATTATGCTGTGTGTTATAGCAATAAATGGCTAATGAACTAACTGGTTGTTTCTTTTGTTTCTACAGTGGCAGTATAATTGGAATTTTGAAGGGACAACCTTCAAAGTGGCCAGTGTGGAGGTCTTTATAGTGCTTCACTTGAATATGTTGGTAATGCAGTATCAGGATGCACTTTTAATATGGATCATGAAAATGGACCCTTTCGACACAAAAGGATTGTACTTTGTTAACCAAGTTCATGCCTTTGACAATGACAAGTGCTTAATAGATACCATGGCAAAGAGTTGAAATTTCGTCGGAGGTAGAGGTATCAATTTTTTTCCCGACTATCTGTTTCATCCGACACCCCCTACTATATATACATAGAATATGAATATGGCGCATATATATATTTATGTGATTAACAGTTCCTTTATGTTAAACTCAAATGCGAATACCGACAAAAAGGAAACTATATGTATTCTATCTAATAAGATTACTAAAAAATTATCCGAATTATACATTTTGATTTCCGTTTTAATTCCACGGAAGATCATGCCATGTTCAACGCTATCCTCGCCAAGATCAACATCATCACAGAAAAAGATGAAATACAACATGCGCAACTTGATGCCATCAACAAAAGGTTGGATAAGTGTGATGCCCAACTTTCTAAGTTGGAGATGACGGGCATTTATCAGCATGAAATGGAGGCCATTGTTGTGGCAACAACCACCACCTCCAGCATCACCACTTCGGCAGATCAACAAGTGTTGGAGATCAAGGAGGCGCCAAGCACACGCCGTGGAAAGAACAGCAAAGTCGACAACGAGAACATTGATGAGCCGCGCCTCGTGGCCCCCGACTAGACGTACCATGCGTCACCCTATAGCAGCGCTGTTTCATGCCACTCAACGTTGGGTGACAACCTCGCTCGGTCGGAATCATCGACGTTGCATGACATCCATGGCGACGTGTGACTGTCCAGTGACACTGGCGCAAGGGAAGGCGGCCAGATGCTTGATGCATGGTCTTTCCTATGCGCATTAATGGCGTTACAAGTTTTGACACCATCTTTTTCTATGGGCACCAAATGATAACTCGATGACGAGTTGTCTTGTAAAGGGTAGAGAAGATGTTATGTGCATGTGGGCCCCGCAGGGCATATAAAGGAGCTGGAATTCGAGGAATAATCTCCTAAGAGATTAGGAAGTTAAGATATGATTGTGTTAGTGCGATCTATTAGTGATTAGCATCATTGTGATTTGATTGATTTTAGTTTCCATAAAGGATAAAATAATTTTTTTACAGTCTAGGGTCCTGTTCTTTTCAGCTTAACGACTTATAGCTTTTTGTCCATTTTTTCGCTGTTTTAAAGGTGGGTCCTAACGCTTTAAAAAGGAAATCAAATGAAATGGATCCGAATCTCGAGAATATCTCAAGAAGCTCTCGAAATTCAGTGTTTCAGCCGTTCAGATCAGCTCAAAAGATCAGGACCTTCAATCCTCCCTATAAAAGGGATGTCAGGTATTTGTCATGAATTAAGCAGAGAATTAAAACTGTTAGATAGCTAACTAATTTCCTGCGCTGTGTAACAGATGTGCCCGGTTCTTCTGCTAGCTGTTCGCACGTTCCTCGTACTTGCGTGAGTTTAGCTACTTTCTGTTAGTCACCACACGCATGGCAATCCCCTGCCTCTGCATTTTGTATCGCCTATAAAGGCTTCGTTCACATCAATAGAATTGGATACAATGTTCAGCAAAACTTTCATGGTATCAGAGCCTGCTTCCTGGATCTTCTTTCACCATAGCCATGAGCGATACTGCAGGTACTACAGTGTCGTCCACCATGGCCGCATTGATCAGCTCGTCCTCGAGTAGTTCTTCTTCCTCCATATCCAATAGTTCTTCTGCTCCCCTTGCTCCATTGATCTCCCCGGCGATCACCTCCATTCCTCTTTCTCAAACTCTCCACAGTGTCAATATCAAGGCTGTCATCCCCTATACTCTTGATGTCCAATAAAAAAACTATAGTAAATGGCGCAATCTTTTCTTGGTAGTAGTCGCCCGTTATGGCCTTCGCGACCATGTCGACGAGGCCGATCCACATCATGATAATCCTGGCTGGCAGGGGCAGAGCCAGAGGTTGGCACCGTTGGGCCATGGCCCAACCAATGCTGGGCCGGCCCAACACTCCACCCCCTAATATGGCAGGGTCCAGCCGGACCAGCCGGCAACCAGCCCCAGCCCCAGTCCCTTCTCCCCCCGTCCCCCGATCCAACCCCGCCGCCGCCGTCAGCCGACCGGCAACCGCCGTACGCCATCCGCCGCCGCCCTATGAGGCCGGTGTGTCTGCCTCCAGCCCTCCGCCACCGTCCAGCCGTCCTCCGTGGGTCCGCCGCCCGTCCGGCGTCCGCAGGCTCGCCAGGCCGCAGCCGTCCGCCGCGGAGCCGCCGTCCTCCGCCGTCCGCTGGCGTCCGCCGCCGTCCGCTGGCGTCCGCCGCCGTCCTCCTCCTCCGTGGCTTCGCCTGTCCGCCGTCTGCCCTCCGCCACCGTCCGGTGTCGCCCACTCGCCCTCGCCCCTCGGGCCTCGGCAGTAGGCACTGCCTGTCTGCCTGCCGGCTGTCGCACTGGTGACCGTGACTCTGTGACTCCCTGCGTGGTAATTCTCTAAGTCTCTATATAATTGTAGATGAAATAAGTATCAATTTATCATGGATATTGGATATGGATGAAATCATTTGATGGTTTAATGGATAAAATCATATGTAATATTATAGGAATAATTATTTTAACATGAAGAGGACCGGAGATATTGCATCTTTGTGGCGGAGACATGAAGCCATGTATCTAATGATTCGTGATGTACTCATAAGTCTTGGTGAAGATAGTACACAAAAGGGTGATTGGCCAAAAATTCATGCCATGGTTGGAGCATTTGAGTCATTTCATTTTATTTTTAGTGCACACTTGATGCTTGTTATTCTTGGATATACAAATGATCTATCTGAGTGTTTACAAAGAAGAGAGCAAGATATACTAAACGCAATATCACTTGTTAATTTGGCAAATAATAGATTGCAACAAATGATGTCTGATGGATGGGTTGAATTCCTTCAAAAGGTCACTTTGTTTTGCAATAAATATGGTGTCAAAGTTCCTGCAATAGAATGTAATTATGTACCTCATGGAAGATCAGCATGGTTTGCTAGAAATCAAACCAATGATGATCACTTTAGAAGAGAAGTATATATTGGGGTAATTGACAACATTATCCAAGAGCTTGACAATAGGTTTGATGAGGTTAATATGAAATTGCTTTCTTGTATATGGGCTTTGAATCCCGCCAACACATTTGCTTCTTTTGATGCATACAAGGTACGTAGACTTGTTGAGTTTTTCTTTCTTTTATGTTGACTTTAAATCCCATCGACTCATTTGCTTCTTTTGATTCACAATAGGTACGTAGACTTGCTAAGTTTTATCCCAATGATATATCAAGCATTGACTTGTTAAGACTTGAAATGCAACTTGATAACTATATTGATGACATGAGAAAAGATGATGCATTCAAAGGTCTAAACAGTTTAGCTGAACTCTCAGTCAAGCTTGTTGAAACAAATAGACATAATGTTCATGACTTGGTGTACTTGCTTATTAAATTGATATTGGTTCTACCGGTGGTGACAGCAAGCATTGTAAGAGCATTTTATGCAATGAAGTTTGTCAAGAATAAGTTGAGAAATAAGATGGGTGATAGTCTTTTGGATGATTGTCTAGTCATCTTCATTGAGCGAGATATGTTCTACAAAGTGGCTGAAAATAACATAATCGAGACTTTTATGGCTATTAGAAGACGTAAACCCCAAAAGAAGAAGAAATAGTATGGTAATATTCTTTAAACAATTGTCAAACTTTATTGTTCTCTTCGCATTTTGTTTAATTGCTTTTGAATACATTTTATTTTTATATGTTGGCACGTAAGTTGCATATGTTTTTTCAAATTGGCCCAACCAAACCTAAAATCCTGGCTACGCCACTGCTGGCTGGGTCCAGGAGAATCTTACCGTTCTCATGTGGCTCTATGCCACCATCTCGGAGAAGCTCCTTGATACGGTCATGGAGCCAAGTATTACTGCCTTCAGCGTCTGGTCCAAGCTCGAGGCTATCTTCCGCGACAATAAGCCTAGCCGGGCAGTACATCTGCAGGCATATAGCCACAAGATGAAAACCCTAGCTGATGCTCTAGCTGATTGCGACCAACCCATCTCTGAGCGCACTCTTGTGCATCAGCTCATTCAAGGTCTCAATCCCAAGTATGATGTACTCAAGACAATGTTGCCGATGCTACCCACTTTCCCCACCTTCATGCAGGCTCGCGACTACATTCTTCTTGAGGAAAAGGCGCAATTCGACACTGCCAAGCAGGCTGCAAAGTCTGCCCTTCTTGTCGCCAGGGTTCCAGCTTCTGCGGGCAACTACGCTGCATCGCCAGCTCCACCATCTGATCGTGTGTCTTCTGGTGTTGATCAGGGCCACATTAGCCGTGGCCGCGAACGTGGCAGTGGCCGTGGCTACTGGCACAACGGCGGTCGTGGCAACCCTTCCTTCCATCAGTACCAACAACATTCGATGTCGCCCTGGGTGTCTCCACCGCCATAGCAGTTTTGGCGCCCGCCCTACACTGGGTCCTCTGGGCCTGGAGTTCTTAGCGCACGCCCCCCGACAACAATGGCGGTGCCTACGTTGTTCATTAGCAACCGACTACCACCTCCGCGCCGCCATCCTAGGACACCACCGGTCTGATTCAGGCGTTACACGCTACCTTTCTTCATCAACCTTCTTCACAGGTGGTTTGGTTCATGGACACTAGAGCCACCACCCATATGTCTGCTGATCCAGGAACATTTACTTCGTGTTGTTCTACACCAGCTTTATATTCATCTCGCATAGTTGTTGGCAATGGATCCTCTGTTCCTATTCTTGGTACTGGCTCTAGCGCTCTTCAGAATCCCTCTCATTCTTTCCAATTATCTGATGTTTTGTACACTCCTAATCTTGTTAAAAACCTCATCTCTGTGCGCAAATTTGCTCATGATAATTCCTGTAATATTGAATTTGACGCTTCTGGTTTTTGCATCAAGGACCGTCGCACTCGGCAAGAAATCATGAGGTCTACTAGTGCTGGGGATATTTACCCCTTCGCTGGCTCGCCCTCACCTCCTTCCACTCTTGCGGTCTTATCTGCGTCCTCCACGGCTTCTGCTGATCTGTGGCATCAATAGCTTGGGCCCCCTAGCTTCCACACTCTATCACGTCTTCTTCGCGATTTCGTCATTACCTGTCCTACTCATTCACGCCCATCTGCTACAAGCAATGCATGTCAATTGGGGCAACATGTTCGTTTGCCCTTTTCCACTTCAATTTCTATTACGTATTTCCCATTTCAAATAATTCACTGTGACCTTTGGACGTCACCTATTGTAAGTATCACTGGATACAAGTATTATTTAATTATCGTTGACGATTACACACATTATACTTGGGTCTTTCCTTTGCGTCAGAAATCTGAGTCCTCTGTCTTACATGATTTTTATTTTTCATTCTCAATCAGTTCCATTTGTCCATTCAATGTATTCAATGTGATAATGGTCGTGAGTTTGATAATCATTCTTTGTGCTCCTTTCTTCTTTCGTGTGGCATCACCTTTCGGTTCTCCTGTTCTTATACTTCTTCTCAAAATGGCAAAGCCGAGCGGGCTATTCGCACCGTAAATGATATCCTGCGCACTCTTTTATTTCATGCTCATCTCCCTATAACCTATTGGGTTGAAGCGCTTCATACTTCTTGTAACCTCCTCAACAGACGTCCCTGCCAACCTCTCAACGTTCTCACCCCCCACCAAGTTATGTTCGGTGAAGTTCCTAATTATTCCCATCTCCACGTTTTTGGGTGTCTCTGTTATCCTAATCTTTCAGCTATAGCCGGTCATAAGCTCGCTCCTTGTTCTGCACCTTGCATCTTTCTCAGCTACCCACGCGAACACAAAGGTTATCGGTGCTTAGACCTCAGTTCTTGTAAAATCATCACCTCTCGTCACGTTATTTTTTATGAAACCAATTTTCCCTTTGCCACCACACCTGTATCACGCCCTAGAGCTTCCTCTCCTCCGGCTACAGCAACTCCACCAGATTCTTTCTGGGATCACGTGCCGCTGAAATCCGTTCCGCCATCACCATCTTCTTGCACGCCTGACCTGCTTCCTTCAACCTCGTCCACTTCCATGTCTTCCTCTGCCGCTGCCTCCTCTGTGCCATCCACTCCCATCTCGTCACCTAGTATGTCACCAGCTTCTCCCGCGTTTGATCTAGCGCCACCTAGTACACACAGTGTGCATTCACGTTATCCCATGCAGACCAGGGCCAAATCCAGCATGTTTCTTCCCAAACACCACTTCAATCTCTCTACTGTTACCATTTCTCCCCTTCCATCTTCTTATCGCACTGCTTTGAAGGATCCTAATTGGTACAATACTATGCTTGATGAATCTAATGCGCTATTGCACAACAACACTTGGTCTCTTGTGCCGTGTCCAGCAAGTGTTAACGTGGTAACTGGGAAATGGATCTTCCTCCACTAATTTCATCATGATGATTCTTTGGCTCGTTACAAGGCGCGGTGGGCAGTCCGTGGTTTTTCTCAGCAACCCGGCATGGATTATGATCAGACTTTCAGTCTGGTAATCAAACTTCCCACCATTCGCACTGTCTTAAGCATTGCCCTATCTTCCTCTTGGCCGATCCACCAATTAGATGTTAAAACGCTTTCCTCCATGGTAGTCCCAACGAGACTGTCTACTGTCAACAGCCCTCGGGTTTTGTTGACACAACCAATCCATCCTTTGTTTGTAAACTTCACAAGTCTCTTTACGGTCTCAAATAAGCTCTACGCACAGGGTTTCATCGTTTTGCTGGTTTTCTTACTTCTTTTGGCTTCAAGGCGTCCAAATCAGATTCTTCTTTTTCATTCTTCACATCTCTCATGGCACTGTCTATCTTCTTCTTTATGTCGATGATATCATTCTCACTGCTAGCACCACCACTCTCTTGACTTCTCTCATTACTCAGCTACGCCGTGAGTTCTCTATGACAGATTTAGGCCCTCTCTCTCATTTTCTCGGCATCACCGTTCAGCACACACCCAACGTCATCCTTCTATCCCAATCACAGTATGCCCTTGACCTCTTAGAACGTGCTCGAATGAGCTCGTGCAATCCTTGCACAGCTCCTATAGACAGCAAGTCCAAGATTTATGCCTCGATAGGTTCATTTGTTGCCGATCCCACCGATTATTGTAGCCTTGTTGGAGCTCTACAATACCTTACTCTCACACGCCTAGACATTAGCTATGCTATTCAACAAGCTTGCCTATCCATGCATGACCCACGAGAATCTCATCTTCACCTTCTTAAATGCATTCTTCGTTACATCCACGGCACCCTTTCCAATGGCCTTCACCTTTCTCAATCCTCCAACAAAGGTCTTATTGCTTACTCTGATGTGGATTGGGCCGGTTGTCCCGATGCCAGGCGTTTTACGTCGGAGTTTTGTGTGTTCTATGCAAATAATTTGGTGTCCTGGTCTTCTAAACGACAAGCTACGGTGTCACATAATCCAGTGCCGAAGCAGAGTATAGAGGGGTTGCCAATGATGTTGCCGAATATTGCTGGCTTCAGCAGCTCCTTTGTGAACTACATCATCCTCCTACCAAGTCCACAATCGTATATTGCGACAACATCAGTGCTACATATCTCTCCAACAATCCAATTCAACATCAACGAACTAAGCATGTGGAAATTGACCTCCATTTTGTCAGAGATAAAGTATTGCTTGGTGAGGTCAAGGTGCTTCTTGTTCCCTCAACTTCTCAATTTGCAGATATTTTCACCAAAGGATTGCCATTTAGTCTATTCGGAGAATTCAGAAACAGCATGCACATTTACCCATGTACCGGCTGAGGGGGGCTGTTAGATAGTTAACTAATTTCCCGCGTTGTGTAATAGCTATGCCCGGTTCTTTGGCTAGCCGTTCGCATGTTCCTTGTACTTGCGTGAGTTTAGCTACTTTCTGTTAGTCACCGTACGCATGGCAACCCCCTGCGTCTGCATTCTGTATCGCCTATAAAGGCTTCATTCACATCAATAGAATTGGATACAATGTTCAGCAGAACTTTCAAAAACGATTGGTCTAAGGACCAACCGCGTTTGTTCCCTCGCACCACGTGCAGCATTCCTCGCCGGCATCCCCTCTCCATCAGATCCATATCATCTCAGCTGCACCTATGTTCGTATATTGAACCTGTGTATATGCTAATTTGTGATAGCATATGCCAAATGTATAGGTTACTGCGTTTACAAGGTATTGTTCTGAAACTGACAGGCTGAAGAGCTGAGTATGATGATAATTGATAAATTTTGAAGTAAAATTCATCGGAGTCCCCAGTTTTTTTAATAAAGGGTAGGAGAACTGCCATCTATTGATCAAAGAGAAAGAGGGTTACAGGGGGGAATATGCGCTCCTCCCCCCAATAGGGCTTACAAGTCATTAGTTTATTACAAAATGAGCTCCTGCGCCTATAGATGGCCAAACGGGTGGCCCAGCCCGGGCCCGTTTAGGCACGGCCCGTTTAAGCCGTGCCCGGCCCGTTTACACGACGGCCCGTCGGGCCGCTGCAACGCGGCCTACTGCGCCGAGCGCGGGAGCGCCAGGCGGGAGGCCGGGAGCCAATTTTTTCCCAAAATTTGTGCACCTAGGGCGGGAGGGGACTCGAACTCCCGTCCTCAAGGCTTGGGAAGTGGGAAAGCTCCCTCAATTAACCAGCTGAGCACTTGTGCTGTTGTGTTTTAATATACCAAGGGTATAATATACATATATGTAAGAAACAAAAAATTAAAAAAATATAATCGTGCCGTGCCGGGCCGGCACGGCACGCCACGTCGTGCCGGGCCGGCACGGCACGCCACGTCGTGCCGGGCCGGCACGGCCCGTTTATTTTCATGCCGTGCCGTGCTCGTGCCGGGCAAAAAATGCGGGCTTTCGTGCCGGCCCATTTGGCCCGGCCCATCTGGCCATCTATACCTGCGCCCGCCCAGAGGCGCAGGTCATCTAAAAGTAACTGATCTCGTTTTTTCTGTTCCACGGAAGATGCATTTGTTGCGCTCGATCCAAAGAGGACAGATAGTGGTCGAGATGACGGACAAGGTGCCACTAGGAGGGGCGGCCTGCAGGACGTCATCTTCCCACCAGGACACCATGGAGGAAGAGTGAAGCCATCTTGCAGGGTTCAAAAGGCTAATGTTCAGACAGATGGCTACTTGCGTCCAGACAGAGGTGCTGAAATCATAGTGTAGGAACAAGTGTTCCGGGGTCTCAAGGTTGCGGCAGCATAGAGGGCAAAAGTAGGCGCTGGGATGTGTCTGCGTAACAAGGCGTCTGCTATCATGAATCGTCCGTGAAGTAGGAGCCACAGGAAGAATTTGCACATTGAGGGGGCCCAGTGTTGCCACACATGTTGAAGCTAGGGGTTAGAGCAGCATACAACAAACTGAATCCTGTAGGTGGACCGGACCGAGAAGGAGCCATCATTGGAGAATTGCCAGGCGATCTGATCCACCTCTCCGATAATAAGGTCCACCTGAGAGATCAGGCGAAGGAGTTGCACAAGCTCGGGTACCATGTGAGTTGAAAATTTTTGACCGCGGTCAACAAGCCAGTTGTTGTTTAGAAGGGTGTCTCTAACCGATCTGTCTCTCCTAGAGGAGGCCGCGAACAGCACGGGAGCTAGCAATCTCGGGGTTGAGCCGGACAACCAACTATCATTCCAAAAGGAAAGGATCGAGCCGTCACGAAGTGATGGCACGGTCCTGGAATGAAGGAGGTCGGAGTCTGAGCCGGAGGGGGGTCCAAGGATCCGGCCCATGGCGGGAAGGGGGGTTCCTGTTTCGCCACCACCAGCGAAGCCTGACTGCGTGAGCGAAGCGTTGGAGGTCGAGGACCCCGAGGCCCCCGAGGTGTATTGGGGAGCAGACCGTGCTCTAGTTGATCCGGCAATGCCCACGTTGGGGGAGGCTATGCCGCTCCAGAGCCAGGCTTTTTCTGATCTTGCCAATTTTCTTGAAAACTGCCGCCGGTGGTTTGATGACTGACAGGATGTAGGATGGCAACGCTGAGAGGACTGCTTTGAGCAAAGTTAGCCGCGCCATCCTGCCAGACGGTTGGAGATCTTGTCTGGAAGTGGCTGGAAATGGACCATTTTCAGCCGCTTGATGGAGAGCGGGGGGCCCAATGTTTTTAGAGGGAAGGAGGCCTTTTGGCTGGCGGATCTTGAAGAATGTGGTCGAGGTCCACGCTATCACAGTGGATGGGTACCACTTGGCTCTTGGAGAAGTTGGTACGGAGTCCGATGATGTCCCCGAACTCTTTTAGAATGAGGGTCAGGGCAGAAACATCCTCTTTTGTCGTCCTGACGAAGATAGCGGGGCGTAACCCGCAAAGAGCGAGACACTGAGTTTGCTATGAATTCCGTGGACAGGGGAGAGAGCCCCTACAACGGTGTCGCGTTGAACAAGTGCGATGAGGGGTATGGCAATGTTGAACAACATAGGGGAGAGGGAATCCCCTTGTCGTTGGCCCTTTCGATGGTGAATAGGGTCCGTCGATTGGCCATTGAGGAGGACTCATGAGGAGGAAGAGGTCAACGACATAGTGATCCAGTTGCGCCAGCGGGTGCCGAACCCCCGTGCTCTGAGATTGTCAAGAAGGTATGGCTAGGAGACCGAGTCGAAAGCCTTCTCAAGATCAGGCTTGAAAAGGAGAGCCGGGGTGCGAGATCTGTGTAGGGTTTTAGCCTTCCCTTGGACGAAGCGGAAGTTATCTTGTATGTGCCGCTTTTTAATGATGGCGCTCTGGCAAGACGACACAAGGTCATCCATGAAAGGATATAGGCGGGATGAGAGAATTTTGGTAAAAAGCTTCCCCAAACTGTGAATGAGGATAATTGGTCTGTAATCGGAAGCGGTAGTGGGCAGTCTTTTTTGGGAAGGAGAACAATGTGGGCGCAGTTCATAGTTTCCAGGCCTGTGGCATTAAGGTTGAAGAGACATATGAGCACCTCGAAGAGGTCGGTGGCGATGAAATCCCAACAAGCCTTGTAGAAGTCCCAAGAGAAGCCATTGGACCCGGGGCCTTCTCGGATGGGAGGCCGTCGATAATGCATTTGAGCTCCTCCATGGTGAGTGGATCTTCCAAGGAGGAGATGTCCGGCACCGGCTGTTCAAGGAAACCCCAGTTGAACGAGCGACTCGACTGATTGGGAGTGGATTGGGCCCCGACCCCAAAGATGGAGTCGAAGTGGTGGTGGAAGGTGGAGAACATTTCAGAGAGTTCGGTGTGCGTGCCGGTAGCGGTCTGAAGGGAGTAGATGAAGTTTTTCCTACGGTGCCTGTTGGCTCGTAGGTGGAAGTATTTTGTGTTGGCGTCCCCGAGTTTGAGCCAGTTGAGCCGTGATCTCTGTCTCCACTTCATTTTCTCAATCACCATGAGGCCAAGGATCTTCAGCTTTAGGTTTTTGCGCAATAGTAGCTCATCTAGGGAAAGGGTGCGTGATTCCATGGTGACGTCAAAGAGACGAAGGACTTCCATGGCCACGGCAAGCTGTAATCTGGTGTTTCCGATCAAGGAGCGGTTCCAGGTCTTGAGAGCCGAAGTGGTACGGGAAAGCTTAGCCTTGAAGCGCACGAGGGGATGCGAGGGCAAGCCAAGGGAGGGCTCACACCAGGCTTGCTTAGCAACGTCGAGGAAACCTGGCATCTTGGTCCAAATGCTCTTGAACCTGAAGCACCAGCCAGGGCGCAGGAGGTTTTCAGTTGTAAGGAGCAGATGATCCGAGACGGCAGATGATAGGGGTATCAGTGAGCTGGAGGGGAATAGCAGCTCCTAGGAGGCGCTAGAGAATGCGCGATCCAGCTTAACCAAGGTGGGGTTGACTTGCTCGTTACTCCAAGTGAAGCGACGACCCGAAAGATGAATTTCCTTCAGGAGGCAAGAGTCCAGGGAAGACCTGAAGCGGGCCATTTGTCGCCGGTTGAGGTTATTTTTGTCAAAGGCCTTATAGATGATGTTGAAATCTCTGAGAACCAGCCAGGGAGAGGCAAAGTGATTGTTGATGGTGGTGAGTTCCCGTAGGAAGGCCTCTTTCTCGCTATCCAAGGTGGGTCCATAAACGTTGGATAAAGCCTAGGTTTGATGGCCACCCAAGGCAGTGACTTTAGCGGAGATTGAGTGGCGCAAAATTAGGGGGTCAGACAGTTACACGACGAAGTCCTCCCTGAAGAGCAGGAGGCCGCCTCTAGAGCCTGAAGCAAGGAGCTGGAGGCAACCCCTTAACCTGTGACCACAAACCTCCATGAGTGTTTGAAGAGACGAGGTGGCAAGCTTGGACTCTTGCAGTGCGAGGATTGTGGGGTGTGGTCTCGGACCATAGCGGCAACCACATATCGTTTGGCTGGGGAGTTCAGGCCCTGAATATTCTAGTTGATGATCTTCATTGGATGAACATGTTGGGAGCACTGGATAGGAAAACCTATGCAGGAGAAGCCAAAATCATGGGGCTACAGGACAGGGACATAACCTAGGCTTGGCCGCACAGGGGCGGTTCAACTGGGCGAGCAGACTGAAGCCCACGCAGGGGGAGCCTTGCTCGTGATGCAGCGCAAGTAAGCGGAACTGAAGTAGGAAGACAGCACAACAAGTCACGCGCAGGTGACAGGCCACACGCAGGCGGCAAACACATGAACGCTGTGGCTTCAAGCAGGCAACAGTAACCTGGGAGGACCACACGCAGGTGGGAGCAACTACAGGGGCGACTAATCATCGGGACGAATAGACACAGGCAAAGAGAGGCAGAGCACGGAGGCTAGGAAGCCCCGGCGCACTCCTCGGCCGCAGTGGGCTCGACGGCAGAGAGGTCGACGGAGGGCTGTGCAAGACCACACAAGTCGGCAACAGAGGTCATAGTGTTGGCGTCTAGCTAGCACGAAGCGAACAGAAGCTGGAGCTTCTCCGCAAGGACATCGGTGGTGGGCGGAGGGGGGAAGCGCAGCTTCTGAGAGCAAGGAGTCCCTCAGCCTTGCGAGTGGCTGGGACTAAGTAGGAGCCCCCCGAGGAGAAGGATGGCCTAGCGGAGGCCAGCCTAGAGCTGTTGTGCACGGGAGTGGTGAGCTTTGGGCGTGGGCGCGTAAGCAGGGTGGAGGAGATCAGGGGGGCGGGGTGGGGACGGTGGATCTAGCTAAGAGAGACTAGGTCGGGGTGGTGGGGTGGGGGTAGGGAGCCCAGCCTCAAAAGTCATGGGATCGAACACAAACTCACCGGAGTGCACATACTAGGAAGGCTCAAGGAAAAGCAAATCCCCGGGAGGGGTGGAGTGACCCCAAGTACCCAGCACAGTGCCAACAGTAGCGGGAGGGGCTCCAGACGCATGCAGGCCCAAAGAAGCAAAGTGTTGGCCCAGCGCAAGGCCGTGTGCCGCATGCGAGGAGGTTGTAGATCCGGGCGATAGGAGGGCAGGCGGAGAGGCACCTGGCAGGCTGCGTTTGGGCCACGGAGCGGCCAAGCTACCCGGCGCAGGAGCGAGGCATACGGGTGCGGGCGCAAAGAGGGCGGGTGGGTTAGAATTTCCCCACCCAACGCAGCTGACGGGGCAGGTTGCGCCCGTGAGCCGGCCGATGGCTGGTCAGCGTCGCCACGTAGGCACCAGCCGAAGTAGAGTCAGCCCGAAGGGGAGGCACGCCGGAGAGATCGAGGGGATCGCTGGGTCCCCTAGAAAGGTCGCCGGAGAGGCCGTCGGAGATGGCGTCGCGGAGGTCATCGAAGGGATTGCCGGAGCCACCACTCGGGAGACCAAGCGCAGGAGGAGAGCGCGAGCCCCCCCCCCCCCCCCCCCCCCCCCCCGCGGTGGCACCAAGTTGCAAAACAGGGCGCCGATAAGGAGAGCGCGTGCGCGAGCGGGAGCGAGAGCGCACCGCTGAGACAACGCCTGAGGGAAAGCGCGACGGCAAGGGCGAGCGTGAGCACGAGCGCATGCTAGAGCTAAGAGTAGCGTGGCCTCTTCAACATGGAGGAGAGCGAGTGCGCGTGGGGGCACCGCCCGTGGAGGCACTGGAGGAGGCCAACATGGGCGACTTGCCATGCCGGCGGTGGTGGCGAGGGGCTGCGTATCCCGTGGGGTCCTCATCGTCGCCGGCATCAACGGGACGCCGACAAGGTCGTAAGAGCATGTGGCAGGCGGTAGGTGGCGCGGCCGCCACAGGGGGAATGACGGAGTCGTGGTAGGTCAGGTTCCAGAGTTGCGGGACGGCTATCGGGTAGCAGCCGCCGCCGCGCGCCGAGACGACAGAGAAATCCTTGACCGCATCGACATGGATAAGAATCCTGTGCACGGACGCACAGGGAGGCAGCGGTCTGGGCGCGCCAGCGAGTCGAGCGGTACCGCATCCGTCACCGCGGCGAGGCTCCATGTACAGCGACAGCTCGATGATCTCAAGCCCAGCCTCGAGAGGGATGCTGGCCGGGTTGCGCGTCCATGAACGAAGAGGTATCCAGGCACCGCCGTGTGTACTTTTCGACAACGTCGAGGCGGCCAACGCTGGCGATGACGCCGTCCACCACCTCAGAGGACCAAGCATGAAGGAGGAGGCCCTCCATGAAGACCCAGACGCGGGAGCGCACGGCGGTCGGCGCCCCTGACACGTGAATGTTGTTGGCGATGGCCGAGATGTTGAAGCGTCGGCCAAGGGAGCGGAATGAATTGTGTGTGGCGAGCCTTGCTTGCTCCCGCAAGGTGAAGCGTGCCAGGAAGCGGAGGTGGCTGAGATGCGTGACTATGATGTCGTAGGTGGGGATATTTGTGTGCGTGCTAAGATTGCGAGCCACCCAATCGGCGTCGAGGTGCAGCCCGCAGGAGATGGCTTTGATGATGCTGCGACGATGGAGCTCGTCAATGTCAGAGCGCATGGACGAAGAAACTTCGACGCACACGCGAATGGAGGAGGGACGTTGGGCGGCGAGAGCAAAGTGGCATAGGGGTGCCAGGCAGCGGGGGTGGGTGGTAGGGGAAGGAGAGCGATGTGGGGGGAGCCGAGGAATGGGGGGATGGATGCACAGTGAAGAGGGGCGGAGGTACGCCGCCAACAGGAAGCGACAGTGTGCCCGAAGCGACAACACACGAAGCACCTCACAGGATCACGGCAAGAAGCTGCAAGATGGTCTCCGGTGAAACACCGGAGGCACCGCCCTTTAAGGCTGGTGCGGAGCTGACGGGATGTGGCATTAACGCCGGCATTGACTCGGGCGGTGGTCGAATATGGAGAGCGCTGAGTACGCCTGCTCCTCCTCGAGTGGACGACCTGCCAAAGAGAGGAAGGGGGTGCGGTAGTCGAGGACTGGGTGACGACGACCAAGCAAAGTCTCGTTGTGGTGGAGGTGGCGGGCGTTGGGGCGGCTTGAATGCTGTCTGGAGTGGAGGCAATTGGAGAGGAAGCAATGAAGGCGGTGCTCCCGGCAATGGCTGCGTAAGATCTGCTCCTCGCAGGATCCGCCGGGGAGAGCGAAGATCTGACGCTGATGGGGACGGGGTCCCGATCTTCCGACAGGTATGGGTAAACACGATTGGTGGAGAACTCGACGTTGACGATCCGACCTTGATCAGCACCGATCTAGGCCTGCAATCGCTACACCACCGTCTTCGTTCGTTATGAACCACGCAAGCGCACAGTCAACCTCACCACGAAGGCTAGCTCCTGCAAGCGAATCGAGAACACAAGCAAGAACGAAGAAGAGCAATCGCAAAATTGCAAATATATATTAAGATCACGAATTTGGGGTTCCACAAACCGAAGATCGGTGATACTGCGATGGCAGAAAATTATCAAGCAAAACCCAAGTCTAAATGATGACGGCTACTGAATATACAGCGACGGCTAGGGTTTGGGGCGCTCAACCCTAGGGTTACATGGGCCACGGGCCCAAAGTGGAGGTGGCGCAGCACCGACAGATTTTGACGTTCTCTTGATTTCGCGATTGCTGTTGATTCTGATAGAATTTGATCCTCAAACTGGATCCATTGGAAAGCTCTCATCGTGGGCTTATCCGTGCATACCAAGAACGTCCAAAACGGACTTTGTATGACCGAGTTATGATCATTTCAAGTTGGACTGCTTCTGGTGACCGAACTGGGCTCGTGGACGACGAATTGGTTTTGATCTTTAGTTGGGCCTTGAGCAACATGAGTGTTTGGGCCTGAGGTTGTCGAGGAGGTGGAGAGGCGCCTTTCTTGAGTATGTCTTCATGTAGCGGATGCGGCCAAGGTAGTGGTCGAACTGGTGGTGGCGACAGCGCAATATCAATACAACGACGTACTTGCTGTTGGCTTGTACGTCCTGGCCATGGTATTGGTCGACGAACCCATGCAGTTGTAGATATCGTAGTATGTGTAGATGTGTTAAAGTATGTTGCAAGGTGTTGCCAACTTGTAGTAGATGTAGTGGTCGAAGATGATGTAGTGGCTTGAAATCTCGTCAACGACCATGCTGAAGAAAAGCTCAGCCATGAACAACATATTGACATAGTGTCGGTCATACTTGTGATGGGAATGGTCACATTAGACGCGGCGTAGGCACCAACGGTCTTCGGGCTCGACGAGATGGGCCATGGCGAGGGCTTAGTTGGCCGCGCTCGTCGAAGTGGCAGAGTGCGGGCGGCTCTGGCTGCCGCAGCCGGAGCGGCGTGCGGCGGGGCTGAGGGGAGCGCCTTCGCTGAGCTTCACCACACGCAGAGAGTGGATGGGAGAGGGTGGAAGAAGGAGGCGGTTGGGCGACACTGCAGCAAGGGGTGGTGCTGAGGAGGCGACAAGGGTGGCGCGCCGGCCATGGGGAGATGCCTGCAATGGTCTACTCAGGCCGACGCGGAGGAGGACAGGAGGCGTTAGGCGTGGATTTGGGCAGACCCGGTGGCGGCGTTGGCCTGAGGTGGGGGTAGGTGGCGGGCTGGACGACCGGCGGAGAGCCATGGCGGCGAGGTGGCGACGGAGAGGCCGAGGAGAGGGGCGGCGGTGGTGGTGGCGGGGTGGAGGTGGAGGGTGCCGAGGGGAGGTGGCGGGGGGGAGGTGGAGGAGGCCGAGGAAAGGGGCGGCAACAGCGAGGAGCCGAGGGGAGGTGGCGGGGTGGAGGTGGAGGAGGCCGAGGAAAGGGGCGGCGACGGCGAGGAGCCGAGGGGAGGTGGCGGCGGCGGCTGCGACGGCCAGCGGTGGCGGCGGCAGCTACGGGAAACCCTAGTCGCCCGCAAGTCGCTCGCTGGGTTGGTCTTCTTTTCTTTTTTTTTCTTCTCCACCCTAGTAGGGGTATGTCTCGGAGTCCCCAGTTATTTTCGTATAACTTCGTATAATGTATGCTATACGAAGTTATTACGGGGTGGGGGTAGGGAGCCCAGCCTCAAAAGTCATGGGATCGAACACAAACTCACCGGAGTGCACATACTAGGAAGGCTCAAGGAAAAGCAAATCCCCGGGAGGGGTGGAGTGACCCCAAGTACCCAGCACAGTGCCAACAGTAGCGGGAGGGGCTCCAGACGCATGCAGGCCCAAAGAAGCAAAGTTATCTAGTCTTGGATTTGAATACTGTCTTGGCCTGACCAATCTATTCGATCTATTTCTCTGGTTTGATCTAATACTTCGATTTAAAGGCTTAATACTGATATTAGTAAAAATACCAAAAAGAAACAGGATTTATATTTAAATGCTTATTCGAATCTATTCGCTCTATCGGTTTATTAGCCGATAGATATTGTAATCGGATTATTTGGAACCGATTACAATTAACCTGATCTGGCTAATCTGAGAAGCTGATTAGGCCTATATTACTGACAATTTTCTCCTTATTGATTTACAGGTCAAATCAATTGGCACGCTTGGTTTGAGTTGCGACGCGATCACTGAATCGACGCTTCTGCACGTGTGTGCTCGCCCACACGCTGGGGCCGGCTCGCCCGCCTGACGTGTGGGGCCCTCGCCCGGCGCTTGAGGGGCTCGCCCACACGCTGGGGCCTGCTCGCCCGCCTGACGTGTGGGGCCCTCGCCCGGTCTTCTCCAGGACTCTTTACACCCCGGTATTTATTATACCGACAACCTCATCTTCACCTTCTTAAACGCATTCTTCGTTACATCCGCGGCACCCTTTCCTATGGCCTTCACCTTTCTCGATCCTCCAGCAGAGGTCTTGTTGCTTACTCTAATGCGGATTGGGCCGGTTACCCTGATGCCAGGCGTTCCACGTCGGAGTTTTGTGTGTTCTATGGAAATAATTTGGTGTCCTGGTCTTCTAAACGGGGTGTCACGATCCAGTGTTGAAGCAGAGTACAGGGGGGGTTGCCAATGTTGTCGCCGAATGTTGCTGGCTTCAGTAGCTCCTTTGTGAACTACATAATCCTCCTATCAAGTCCACTATCGTATATTGCGACAACATCAGTACTACATATCTCCCCAACAATCCAGTTCAACATCAGCGAACTAAGCGTGTGGAAATTGACCTCCATTTTGTCAGAGATAAAGTATTGCTTGGTGAGGTCAAGTTGCTTCATGTTCCCTCAACTTCTTAATTTGCAGATATTTTCACCAAAGGATTGCCATTGAGTCTATTCGGAGAATTCAGAAACAGCATGGACATTAACCCATGTACCCGCTGAGGGGGGCTGTTAGATAGCTAACTAATTTCCTGCGTTGTGTAACAGTTGTGCCCAGTTCTTCTGCTAGCCGTTCGCACGCTCCTTGTACTTGCGTCAGTTTAGCTACTTTCTGTTAGTCACCGCACGCATGGCAATCCCCTGCGTATGCATTCTGTATCGCCTATATAGGCTTCGTTCACATCAATAGAATTGGATACGATGTTCAGCAAAACTTTCAAAAAACGATTGGTCTAAGGACCAACCGCGCATGTTCGTACCACGCGCGGCATTCGTCGCCGGTGCCGGCGAGATTCCCTCACCAGCGTCCCCTCTTCGTTAGATCCATAGCATCTCAGCTGCACTGTCAGCCCTCAAATTTAACTTACCTTGAGGGTCGACAATCCCACACTAGCCCCTGGATCGGTACTCTAGTGCGTAAGATCACATAGCCGATACAAGCATACATCGATTAATAAAATCCTTGAATATTACAGTCATTGTTACGCCCTTAGGCGAGTTTAGTAAGATGGCCCATACACGCCTTAATTTACAAAACAATGTTCAGAGTTGCAGCAACCACCAAAATATGTACCCAAAAGAATCCCTATCGGCTAGTGTCCATCCAACGATTGGAGCGACCCCTAAGACTCTTCAGGTCCGCCGTAGTCTTGTCTATCGTCTTCATGGCACTCGTAAGGGTCATTCTCGATTCCCTCGACTAAAAAAAGTAAGAAGGTGAGGTCAGCGTCATCCAAACGCTGGCTAGTTAACACTTCCCTTAATGCATATAGTGTAAGACCTTATTTGGAGGAAAGGTTTATTTTATTTTCCATAAAGCCAAGTTTAATAAGACCTTTAAAATATCCTAACTAGCATCAACTAGAATTTGTCTTGTTTGTATAAATCAGGGGTTTACCATCTTACTAATGCACCCAAACCCAACTAACCAACCCAACAAACCAACCAACCCACATTCGACCCACTTTCGACCAAATTCACAACTAGCTTAACTAATCATCCCGACTTCCTTCCGGTTGCCCACAACATTTCCTAGATCCGCCATCCTTCCAGGATTTGGCAATCCTGTTGTGGACCACACATGCCATGGCATGCCCACCTCAGCCTAGGGGGTTGCCAGCCCTCACTAGCTGACCGTCACCATGGGGATGTGTGGCCTTTATCACCCTCGGTGATGACCAATACCGGTCCCTATCGAGAATGGTCCCAGAGGGCCTCCACAAAGCGCTCACAACTGGCGATCCAAGACCCGTACTCCACGCGATGGCCACGCGTTGTGTTGGAACCATCCCTCAGATGGCAGCGATCTCCCCGCTACGCGTGTTACTCCGCGCTCCTTCTGGGTAAGCCCTGGCCAAACCCAGCACTAGGCACCCTGTGCCTTAATCATCCATCAGGATATCCTCTAGGGGCAACCCACCGGTAAATCTCTACTTCCACGGTCATCGACCACACCACACTTGGACTATCCCAACCATTCCGACCAAAACAGACCGACTTCCCGCATGACCTTACCCTCAAACACAATCAGCCCAACATGCAACTATCAGCCCTAACTGTCATATGTCATATCATAATTACATGAAGAAAACGTATGACCAGTGAATATCGATTCACCATTCCATGGCAATTAGCCAGAAGATTTGTTTGAGCCTAAGCCAGTCTAAGCAAGTTTTACCCATTAGGTAGGGTTAAATTGGTTACCAGACTAATCATAGGCTAACAAGAGTAGTGACAATCAAGGTAGTCATTAAGGCTAAACAGTTCAAGGTCAGGCATGTATAAGTATTACATGATTAACAATTAGGCAGACTTAATTTTTAATAATTAAACAATATAGTTTAAAGAAAACTAGGTAATGAACATGATATTAGCGATGTTAATCCGCACTAGGGAAAGTCGCCATCTCTCCCTAATACGGACAGCATCTAAAGAGTAAGTGTTAACTCGCTTGTCTTAGGTAGGTGTTCCTCCTCGGCGTCCCTAAACCTTCCTTCGGGATCGCCTACGTCTAATCATACAATCAAACCAATAATTACTAACTAATGCAAAAAGAAATCATGATGCATGCGCGACCTAGGTTTTGTCCTTGACACTATATTATAAGATCGGGTAACGATACTAGCCTTCGCATGAAATGCCATGCATGACAGAGTGCATTAATAGATAATATTATCCTTGTATAATATTTTACTATTCCCCAAAATACGATTTCGTACAGTAAGGTCGTAGTTGGGTGATTAGGGTTTCTAAGCGACATAAGATGACGACTTTTTGAAATCCAACCTACGTACGGGGTAAAGCTTATCGGAGTTGATATTTTACTAGGTGCTCTTACAAAAATGAGGTAATTCTACGTTATATCGCTCATTGATTTATTATCTAAGGTTAGTCCTTAATTAATTTAATGAGCTATTTATTCATTGGGTTTAGCAATTAATATTCCTATGAATATATTTAATTACTAAGGGCAAATGTAAATGTTCTAAATTTGTTAAGACACTTACCTATCCATTATATTTTCTAAAGAATATTTGAGGTCTAATTCATTAATTAATATACACAACAATTACCCTAGGATTAAATTAACCATTTCTATATATGAAAATCTACATTTTCAACTAACAGTGCAAAATTCCCCTTTATAGTGGTCATGGTTATATTTTTATAAAATCGGAATTGGTCTCTAGTATTTATCTAAATTTTTCTAGAATTTTTGGGAGTGCTTAGCTATTTTAATTAAATCAAAAGCTAATTCTGTAATTAAATAAATGATTAAACGCTGAGAAAAGGATAAAATCCTTCTGGCCGAGCTGGCGAACGGAGCGGCGAAAATAGCCCACGGCCCAACATCGCGCATGCGCCCCCGCTGGCCGGCGGAAACGTCGAAAACGGTTTTTGAAAAGGCGCCATGACGAGGCGAAGGCGCACACGGCTCTGGGCATCTCCACTAAACCAGACAGGTGGGGCCAGGCCCACATGGCAGTGACTCCGATCACGGTTTTATCCGACGCGCGCGAGGTTTTCAGCTGGTAGGTGGGACCCGCATGTCAGCGCCTCTAAGCTTTAAGCCCGCACGAATCTAAACGTCGATCCGATAGCCTTGGGTCATCGTCTACCTCTGGCTCGACGACGTGGCCGACGGCGGCGGCGAGCGACGCGGCGGCGCTACGGCCTATCTCCGACCAAGTGCGTTGATACTTCAGCACCTATAGGCCCTAGGGTTCCTAACGATGCACGCGCCGAGGCCAGCGGTGGCCGGACGCGGCGGCGCGACGGCGGCGGCAAAGACCGAAGCTTCGCAGGAAAATCCGTGCCGTGCTACGAACCTACCGGCTACGGCCCGGGACGACGAGCTAGAGGGGGTCAATGGGGTGCTCCGTACGGGCTCCGATGGGGACGAGGGGGCTTGGGGACGGCCGGCGGCGAGGATGCCGGCGGCGACCGAAGCAGGGGCACCACGGCCACGTCGTCACCGGCCAAAATTCCTGAAATTGACCGAGGGGAAACCTTAGCTATGCTCTGAGGATGCTAGGGACGCGAGGAATTGCTCGGTGGCTTACGGAGTCAAAGGGAATTCTTCGACGCCGATTTGGGAAGATTTGGGGCGAACAGGAAAAACCGACGCCGGCGAGGTGGTTCATGGATTTATAGGCACGGGGGGTGCACTTCTGGCCCGAAGGCGCATGCGACGACGTGGGGAGGCGAGCGCCTCGGTGACGGGACGGTGCTACGCGCGGCAGAGCGGTCGGCGCGGTGCGGCGACGGGACGGTGCGGCGCGGCGCGGCGCATGATGGCGAGAGCGGCGCGCGGTGCGAGCCAGTGCAGGGCAGAGTTGAGGCAGTGCAGAGCGGCGGCAGAGGAGGGGCAGGCCCACCGGCCAGGAGAGAGGAGAGGGAGAGATAGAAGGCATGGCCCACATGTCTGCTCGAATTTTTGAAATTTCAGAATTTGAATTTGTCCAAATTTTGGGCTGTTAGATGCACCTATGTTCGTATATTGATCTTGTGTATATGCTAATTTGTGATAGCTTATGCCAAATGTATAGTTTACTGCCTTTACATGGTATTGCTCTGAAACTGACAGGCTGAAGAGCTATGATGATAATTGATAAATTTTGAAGTAAAATTCATCGGAGTCCCCAGTTATTTACTAAGAAAATCTCAATTGGATGTTTGGGCACCTAGTTGATAGACCGAATGAAAATTGAGTTGACACCTACCTACTATCGGATTTGAAACAATAATTCCCTCTGAATGAAAGAAATACAATGGTGAACTGTGATGAAATTTGCTCTAGATTTATTGCAACTACTTGGAGTGATGTCTAAAATACCATCTTTACGTACTTCTGTTATTGACTGAATTAATAAATATCTCTTTATCAGTTTCTCATGTATAATTTGTTATTGAATGCATGCGACTTTACAGGATTTAAGATTACCTGTAAAGCGCTCCTCTACATTTTGGATGATTGCTTTGTTATATAGCTCTAATTCTTGTTTGCAGTGTGCTTCCGGTGATTGTTTTGATAATCAGAAGCAGCAGCTGCACAATCTAGAGGAAGTGGCACTCGCTCCATAATTGCTGCATGTTTTCGAATGGATTTGTGTGATTCAGTAAGTATTGTTGCTCTGGCATAGGTCAGTTAATGTTCCATCTATGCATACATTTACTATATTGTTCTCTATGCTATTTTTATTGTTAGGAATGACTTGATCTCATCATTATCTTCTTTGAATCACGGTCTTACGGACACTTATAAATAGAACGACCTGCATTTTTCAAACCTTACGCAAGAACAATGCAATACATAACAGAAAAACAAAGATATGCTTTTTTGGTACATATACAAGTTTTCTCAACAATCTAAGAGCACACGGCGTGATTAACAGAAGCTATGCGCACGTACAGAACTTAAAAGCAACATATATTCCTCAGATGCTATACATGTCGAACAACCAGTCCACTCCGGACAAATGTAGAATGCCTATATGCATGCAACCTGGTAGGCAGTGTGATATGTTCACAGTATTGACACGTGAGCAGGCAACTCACTGCTTTCCATCAGCAGCAACCCCTTCATGACCTGCGAGCATCAGGTACTTGTCCTTGCGGGTGAGCATGGTGGATTCAAACCCCAGAACCCTACCAATCTCGCCCTGCACCATGTTGGCCACCTCGTAGCTCTCGCACACCCTGCTATCCACGACCATCCTGGTCGGCATCTTGCCCATGAACTCGACGCCGTAGGCGGGGCGCGGGTTCATGAAGTAGTAGAAGTGGTCCAGGCACTTGGCCCTGCCGGTGGAGGTGCCGTAGAACATGCCGGACCAGTTCACCAGCGCCACCGGGTGCACCTCGCCGGCGAGCTCGGCGAAGAGGGGGCTGAACCGGAGCAGGTACGGCTCCCGGCACGTCGTCCCCTCGGGGCACACCACCAGGTCCCCCCGCCGCAGCGACCGCTCCATCCTCCTCCGGTCCTCGCCCCGGCTCCGGGTCAGCCGGACGGTGCGGATCGGCGACAGGAGCTCGCTGACGCGGCTGACGCTGTAGGTGACGGTCGACACCTGCTTGTTCAGCATCGCCGAGATGTAGACCGGGTCGAGCAGCGTGCGGTGGTTGCAGACGTAGAGGCGCCCCTGCTGCTGGGCGGCAGGGGGCTGATCGCCGGAGCTGGACTCACCAGCGGCGGCGGACGCCGGGGAGTTGATGACCCGGGTCGTCACTCCCGTCGCTGCCCCGATCGCGACGGAGATGGAGTACGGTAGGTTCACGAAGACGAGCGTCCGGAGCACGGTGAGGGGGAGGGCAAACGGGAGCCACATGAACATGGCTAGGGTGGCTTGAGGGGTTGGACTGAAGGCCAGCCTGCCGTCATGGAAGATCAAGGGCCTTGGGTACTGCTCTCTTGGCAAGGGTGACCAGTCTCTCTTCTCTTCCTCAGTCACCAAGTGGACCTCCTGTAGATGGGAAGAATAACCTTTTTTTTTATAGAGCAAATGATAAGAATAACAAGACAATGCTTGATAGTTCATACAATCATGCCCTCGATGGCTTAGAGTTTATTTTCCCTGTAAAATAATTTGCGATATCAAGTACAGGAAACCACAACTCATAACTCAAAAGGTGGAAGAAAGTTTCTGAAATTATGAGGTACATACGGTGTGTATCAACTCTCTGCATTATTTGATGACAAAATTTGATTCGCGTCTCTCAGCATTATTGAATATTGTCACAAACCATATATGTGTTCTTCTGCATGTGTTTTCTGACATAAATTCTGTTAAATAGATTCTCAAATATCAGTAACATGTTGCTGCTAGTTCAGTGAAATCAGCTCTTCAGCTCTTCTTACAATCAATGAATCTTCTTAAATTGAAGGGAGAATGCTCAGATTACTTGGGTTCCAAAATCTTCAAAATCCTATTCATGGAAAACTTTTTCACTGAAATTGTGGTCAATTTCGGGAGTACATCCCCTAAAAAAAGGACAATTTTTTCCAAACTTAACTATACACAGCAGAAGTATATCTGTAACAACTATTATACAGAGCAGCGTGCGGTAAGCCTTTTCACGTTAGGAAGCGGATGTTGCAATCTTGCAGGTTCTTCGTTCTTCGAGTAACATGAATGGCAATACTTTTCATCGTTTTCTTTTTGTTTGAAAAATCAATTCCTGTGAATTTTTGTCTTACCGAATTTTGATCTTAACAGTCCCTGTATAATCTCACAAATGGCAGGTTTTTCCCTGCCCCCTGCTTCAATAAAAAAAAAATCTTCCTGTACACAGAATAAACTATTTGTGATGTTGCTATGGCTCTAGCTCAAAATATTGTTATGGTTCTCTTCCTCAGAGCTGAGTATAATTAGTCTCTTAACCAAGTTATCATTTATTTGGATCTAATCAAGCTAGGGTACAAATATATCAAACCACTCTTTGTGCATTCCTTATTATTTCTTTTCTTTTGCCTTGCAGGTATCTAGCTTGGCACAGAGATAATTAAGCATCACATCATTATATTATAGTGTGACGATCACCTCTTCTTTCCATGAAGGCCGGCTAATTGCCAACTCAAGAATGTGGACGAGACACGCAGTATTGTTCTTTTAGTCATTGCAGTTCAAGTTCAGACGTCGTCCAAGTATATTTGCCACCTTTTGGTACTGCGGCACATGCTTTCATGCATTTATATTAATAAGATCTTTTTTAAGTTTATGTGGCTTTCAACACCATCACTGGTACTAAAATGCATGCCACCTAACTTGTGCTAGTAAGATGTCACTTGATGAGGCTAGCCACATTAATAAGATAAGAACTACATCAATATATATCTATTGTTTTTTTCCCCAATTCATCAGTATATGTCTCGTGGTCCTTGGATTTAAAACCTGTGAAAATGATGCTGGTTTTGATGAGTCAGTGCAAAATGTGAATGACTAACATCTTATCAATATGTGAATGAGTAACATTTGGTTCAATTATTTTATTCCCTGCGTGCGTGATTGGTTGCCTCTGTGATAAGCTAGGCTACACTATTGCAGACGTCCAATTCCAAATATCATGCAAATATTTTCTTTGAAGATAATTTGTATAAATCGATAAATAAATATAGTGCTCCTACGGCTACATGTATAAGAATCGATTTCATGCAAAAGTAAAAAACTACGGATTTAGATTAATTGCAAATATGTTTAACATGATGTTAAAAGAACCCAAGTAAATTTGTGAAACGGGGTCACTTTATTTTCGCTTCTTGCTCATGTTTTTTAACATGTCAGCTGCATAATGCACATATTGCACACCTCAGCTAATTAGACGCTTCTATATGTTTATCGACGTGCCACAGTATCGAACTAATCAAGTAACAATCGAATTATAAAAAAAATCGTTTCAAGTTGCCAAAAAAAAGTCAGATGGAAGATCCAAGAAATTAAAGCGGGGAAGAACCGGGGAGAAGACATGCGTGCATGCAGTTTCGCCAATGATTGTACGTTTTAGTTAGTGTAATGGCAAAATAAGGATTGCATAGCAAATTTCTAACCTTGCACTTGGAGAAAAGCCGGTGAAGACCACGGTCAGAATGGCTTGAGCTGCTTCCAAACCCTACCATATCTGCTCCTTCAAGCATTCCCAGCCTTCTTGTTGCTTCAATCTCCTTTTCCAACACACCAACAAAGCGCCCTCTAACCATCTTCATCTCCCTCCCCACCACCACCACCTCCAACCCAAGATATTCCTTCAGGAATGCTTCTACCATAACCCTAGGGATCATTCTACTCACCGCTACCACCTTCTTTGCTCTTCTAACCACCTCAAACCCTTCCATCCCCAAATCCTCTATGAAATGCTTCGGCAACGCCGCCCTTGCAACCCTGTCCACCTTCTCCTCCCTTAGCCCCAAGAAGCATACCATGACCATGACCTTTGATTGTACTTCTTGTTTTAAGCAACACAACAAAGGAAAGATGCATAGCAAGATGAGGCCTCTCAAGAAACTACCCGCCTCTATGGCCACAAACATGAAGCAAGGAAAGGCAGATGATGACCTTAGGAGTCCTCCTTCAACATCTAGGATTAGAGTTTGGTTTTGAAGACAACCATCGTCTTGCAACCTTTGGCTAATCTTGGAATAGGTAGGTGTTTCGCTCGTGCTTCGCCGGTAATGGTTTTGACCAAGCGGATTCCCTAGCCTCCGGCGAAGAAATCGGTAGAAAGCGAGGAAGGATTTGGAGAAGGGCTTTGATGCCATGCACATATGTGCACTCTTGGAACCCTACGGAGATTTTTTTTTGTGTGTGCTAGGTGTTGGCTCAATCTTGTTTATTTGATGCAGGTTGTAAGGTGCAACTGTGAGGCCAGCTCTCATATATATGCGCAGCTTAAGTTCGTTGATAGCTTGTGATGAAGGCCATGTACAATGCTTCAAGAAAAATCAGTTGTAATGCCCAATTCGGTCACAAATTTTTCTTGGCTTAACTACAGTTTGACAGCTAACTCAGTTCGGTTGCTTGGCATCACTGTAAAGATGAACCAGGGTTACTTAAGCCTTACGCAGCAGCTAAGGACGTTGATTTGCTAACGATGGTAATTGATATATGTATTTAAGCAAGTTTACTGTCTAGGATAAGAGAAAAGGACAAGCAGTTGACCGCAATTTTTTCACTACAGTAATTTACATATTAGGGCCATTCTACATCTTGGTGAGTACATATGATGCATTTTGCTTCATCACAAGCTATCTTGGCATGCCTCTCTCAGTCAGGAAACTTCGTAACACTGGACTAATTTAAAGTGTTAAGAGTCAGGTCAAGCAGCCCCGATGTCTTTCAGAAAACCCTTTATAGTCTATAGCTACCTTAATAGGCTGTTTGGTTACCTTCTCAGTTGAACCAGACTGTATGAGTTGAGCCAGGTTGGTTGGAGCCAGGCTGAGATGATGCAAATGGTTGTTGTTTAGTTAGGTGTATGAGATTGTACAGATTGCGTAGAGATGTTGTTTGGTTGATTGCACTAAGGAGAGAAGGCATGAAGAAATTCCAAAGAGGGATGAAACATATTAAAAAATAAATTCTAGAAAATCAAAATAACAAAAAATCAAATAAAAAACAAAAGAAAGTCTCATAAATAAATAAATTCAAAAATGAAAATTTTAATCTTTTGAAATTTATATGGCAAGTGTGGTCTAGTTTTGTTCGAAAAAATATCAATAACCCAATTTTGAAATCGGTTCGATAATCGAAAATACTAATCAAAAGATATAGCGAAAAAATGAATCAAATGTGTTACGCACGTGGTTGTGTTGTTGCATCCGCGGAGCCTAGCTCTGGGGAAACACTCAATTTGGTCGTATCTCTAGAGCCTGGCCTGGAGGGGGTAATTGCATCTGGAGAGCCTGGTTCAGATCGGTGAGAAGACAATCAAACACCCTAGTTTTGTATCTCTAAATGCAAAACTTCTTGGATGCAGGCAACCAAACAGCCTATAAAAGTATATTTACATACAAATCTAAAGTTTGAAGTTAAAAAAAATAGTGATTTAGGATTAAAATAACTCCGATGACTCCGGTGACTTGTTCTCATGTACAAGCCTTTCCCTGGTAATTAATTTACCATGCTCACAAGTAACACGCATGATCTAGCTAGCACCAGTCAACGTACGTCTTCATTCTGGTAATATTTCATATCGAGACCGTCGGAAAATTTAAAAGTAATATATTTGGTGCAGGTTTGATATGTTCTTTGTTTCAACCCTGGAAGAAATCTAGTTGATGACGACCTCTCACCTAAAAGCTGGAGCGATATATACTCTTGATACGCGTCTGCATGCCTTCTGTTGATCGGATATCGTCTCCGTTTTTGGCTTCGTGAGTTCACAAAGTAATTTCATTTTATAAGAAGTGTTAAATCTTAATTGATTTGTTGCATACTCTTGATATCTAGTCTCCGAAAAAAATGTGAAATATTTTATAGTATAATTAAAACAAAAGTCTTCACGCAGCTACGCACTACTCCGTGGGAAAGGGTGAAATAACCGGCTTCTAGCACGACAGGGAGCGGCACCAGGAGCAGGATTACAAAACCGCGGAGGGTCTCCGAGCCATGAGCTGCGCGGAGGCGATTAGCCACTGTTTTAAGATGGTTTTTGCCGCAAATTCAAAACTACACCTTGCGGTTTTGTTCGCGGATAGCGCAGTTTTTGGCGGTTAACCGGTGGTATTCCATGGTTAACCGCGTGCCGATATATGGTTAACCGGGGGTGTTGTCGGCAATAGTGATTATGGGGCTATGCGCTGGATCCAAACTCGATGATAACACAATATAAGGGATTATATAGGTTCAAACCATCACGGTGGAGGTAATACCTTAGTCTATGCTCTGGGATTATGATGGTGATCTCTAATGATCTGGTATTCTTTCCTCGATGGATCTCCCTAACTAGGGTCCCCTGTCTGCCTTATATAGTGGGGGACAGGGTTACAATGTAGAGTCCTGATCGTTACGAGGTAGAATTCCTACTTCTATCCTTGCTTCTCGGACACGTAGTTATCCGAGATTACAATCATATCTTCCCTATTCGGGATATACGTTATCCTTATCCTTTCCTTGTCGTACAAGGTAGATAATAGTCTGGGTAGCACCTGTATGTATGTAGCCTGCTCAGTCCATCCTCTGTTAGGTGGTCTTCGTGGCCCACCATGCAGATACCTGCGGACCATGTATTCCACAATAGCCCCCGAGTCCTTTACAATCGAGTTGTTGCCTTTCTGGTCGCACCCCAACCGAGTCATGCTTCACACCAAGTGCTTCCAATTCTTAACATCGCTTCCTGACTAAATTCTTCTTCACGCCAAGTGCTCCATTGTATGCAAGAAGACTGTGAGGGACTCAATAGAGCTCCACGTGTTGGACTTTCTGAGTGGTACCCGGTCCAATTTTCAGGATGCTGGCAGTCGGCTCGTCATGAGACGTACCATTGTCTAGATTGGGTTCAGCCAAGTGTTACCTATTCCCGACTATCGCGGTGTACAACTAGTGGCCCTCTTTAGAGCATATCCTCGAAACCATAATACAGAACCAACTCATGATATCCGGTTCTGACTTGTGTGGTAACCAGCAGTCGACCCAGTCATGTGGCATAATATAAGAATAATTTTCTTTTCAAATTTGTTTGATAGGTACCCAAGTCCCATTAGACGCACTGACCGGCAGTTGGCCCATCATGGGCGTACCATATCCTAAGCTAGGTTTTGCCGAGTGATACTTGTACCCGTCTGTCGCGGTGTACAGCTAGCGGCCCTTTTGTAGCGTACCAAGGGAATAAGATTGTAGCTAAGCTGTAATTTGCGCTCATGGCGCTGAGTGGCTTGTGGCCGAATGCGTAGACTTGTAGCCAAGCCGTAGTAGGCGCTCATGGCGCAAGGTGGCTCATGGCCGAAGGCGTAGGTAGAGCTCGTGGAGCATGCTCTTTTTTGCTTGTGAATGAAGTCGTAGAAGGCACTTGATGAAGGAGAAATTCATGAACTTACGAGGCTTGCGGAATGCGGTATAACGACTTTTAGCAGTTGTCATGACGGTGCTAGGAGCAGGATTCCCAATGGACATGAGCCCCCTTTAACATGAAATGTACGATTTCGATAGTATCTGAATGAAAAAACAAACACTCGGATGCAAGGTCCGACTGCTTTATGTAGATATTTTTTTTATGCTTTTGCTCATTTTTCTTTTTGATCTTTAATTCCAACAAGTAATCTTCCTTTTGTTATGCACTCTGCCAGACTAGTATAGCCCTCGGGCGTGGGAATTGACTCATGGCTCAATTCTCAGGCACGTGTATCGAGTGACTAGAGTTCGTTGTTCGTGGGTCAGAGCTTCACTACTTGGAATAGCCACTCGAAAAAAAATTAAAAAATATTGTGCGCCATGGTACACACTATTAGGTGTAGCCCTCGACATACTGTTTAGTTGGTTACCAAGTAAGTAGCAAATTAAGACACAACTCAAAATTTAATGAAAAGATCATTACGACGAAAACTTAGCTTCAAAGCTCCTGGCGCAGGCGTAGTCCGAGCAGTAGATTTGGGCGCAGGCATAGGCGTAGACGCTTGGCCGAGCCGTATACTTGGGCGTGCTCGGAACGCAGGCATAGGAGCGTGGCCCAGCCGTATACTTGGACGCTCAGGGTGCGAACGTAGGCGCGTTTGGACGCTCGGGGCCCGGGCGTAATCATGTTGCCGAGCTGTAGAATTGGGTGCTCGTGGCGCAGGCGCAGGTGTGTGGTTGAACCGCAAACTTGGGCGCTCACAAGCGTAGGCGTGTGGCCGAGCCGTAGACATGGGCGCTCGGGGCACCGGCATAGGCATGTGGCCGAGCCGTAGACTTGGGCGTTGATGGCGAGGGCGTACGCGCGTAGCCGGACCATACACCTGGACGATCGTGGCGCGAGCAGCATGTAGCCGAGCCATAGACTTGGGCGCTCAGGGCGCACGCGTAGGCGTGTTGCCGAGCCGTAGAGTTGTGCACTTGGGGCGTGGGTGTGGGCTTGTAGCCGAGCTGTAGACTTCGTCGCTTGGGGCGTAAGCGTAGGTGTGTAGCCGAGCCGTAGATGTTGGCGCTTGGGGCGCTGGCGTATATATGTGTGTAGCCGAGCCATAACTTGAGCGCTCGTGGCGTAAGAGTAGGTGTGTGGCCGAGCCGTAGAGTTGGTTGCTCAGGGTGCCGGCGTAAGAGTGTCACCGAGCCGTAAACTTGGACGCTTGGGGCGTAGGCATAGTCTTGTGGCCAAGCCATAGACTTGGGCGTTGGTGGCACGAGCATAGACGCGTAGCCAGACCGTAGACTTGGACGCTCGTGGCACGAGCGTAGCCGTGTAGCCAAGTCATAGACTTGGGCACTCGGGGCGCACGCGTAGGCATGTTGTTGAGCCGTATATTTGGGCGCTCGAGGTACAGTCGTAGGCGTGTAGCTGAGCCGTGGACTTGGTCGGTCGGGGTGCAGGCGTAGGCATGTAGCAAAGCCATGGACTTAGGCGCTCGGGGCCGGGGCGTAAGCGTGTAGTCGAGTCGTAAACTTGCGCTCCGGGCGTAGGCGTCGGCATAGATGTGTAGTCGATACATAGAGTCGGGCGCTCGAGGCGCAGGCGTAGGTGCGTGGCCAAGCCGTAGACTTGAGCGCTGGTGGCGTGGGCGTAGGCGTAGAGCCAGGCCGTAGACTCGAACGATCGTGACGCGGGTGTTGGCGTGTAGTCGAGCTGAAGACTTGGAAGCCCGTGGCGCGGGCGTAGGCACGTAGCCGAGTCGTCAACTTGGGCGCTCGTGGCACAGTCGTAGGAAACGAATCAAAATTCTACCGCAGAAACCTAGGGCACCCGATCTGCACGTAATCGTACGGAAGTAGTCGTTCACGTCCCTATCAACATCGAGCAACACGCGCCATGGTCAGGGTCGAACAGCGCGTGCTCGCTGAGGTCTCGGCCGTGGTCGGCGAAGTAGCGGCCATGGTCGGAGAAGATCTACATGTGGTC
Organism: Raddia distichophylla; assembly: GCA_005191435.1. NCBI lineage: Eukaryota > Viridiplantae > Streptophyta > Magnoliopsida > Poales > Poaceae > Raddia > Raddia distichophylla. The sequence goes on along the minus strand of SPJY01026233.1, from coordinate 466,140 downwards.
GGTGAAGGTCCTCGCTGGTCCTCGACGTACAACGAGGTGTGGCATGGCTAATCCTAACGCCGTGAACACCACCGATGAGCTTTATGAGCTTGCCGACATTTGCTACCTACCCACACAGTCTGCCTTCAAACGGACGCCATGGCCACATACAAACTCAGATTTAGGTTTTCTTGGATTCATTTGAAAGGTAACAAGATAAGCTTTCCAACGCACTAAAAATCACCCAAAAACTTCTTATGAGTCGATGGGAAATAACGACGCAAGGTCCGTTCAGGTTTTGGACATGAACAGATCGCATCTTTTTTCACGTTTGTCTCATGGTTGATGAAGCATGTACCCCATGGTGGGCGCCACGATCGTCGATTCCAAGTGAGTTGCTGCTGATGACGGCTACCATCCAAGTTTCGTTGTTGGTAGGGTTCTCACTATATCCGAGTCGAGAATTAAGCCCACAACGCACTACTCGCCGGTTGGCGGTGGCGACGTTCCCCAACATGAACGGGAGTACAAGTGAAGTGCTATTGAATTCCCTCCCATATCAGATCGTGTTCAAGTCCAAAAGTGTGAATCTTGTAGTGTTGGTGAAGTCTCTCCTAGATCAGATCTAATCCGTGTCCAAAAAAGTGATCTTAGGCCTCCGGCGCATTACGCGTTGGTATGTGGCGGCGACACTCTCCAACCCAAAGAGGAGTCTAGGCCGGCCGTTACAGAAATAGCCCTTAGATTGGATCTGGTCCGAGTCCAAGAGCGCGAGCTTTGCGAATTTGCCGGTGACGAAGTCCAAGCTCCCGAAGTGGAAAACCTGGCCAGGAGTGAAGGTGACGATGACTCCGACGATTGTTGCCATCGAGCTTGATAAGTATGATCTTAACGCTACCCCTACCTGGCGCGCCAACTGTGGACATATGGTTAACCAGGGTTGTTGTCGGCAAAAATGATTATGGGGCTATGCGCTGGATCCAAACTCGATGGTAACACAAGACAGGGGATTGTGCAGGTTCAGGCTCACAAGGTGGAGGTAATACCCTAGTTCTACGCTCTAGGATTATGATGGTGATCTTTGACGATTTGGCATTCTTTCCCAGGATGGATCTCCCGAACCAGAATCCCATGCCTGCCTTATGTAGTGGGGCAGGGTTACAATGTAGTGTCCTGATCGGTTACGAGGTAGGGTTCCTATTTCTATCCTTGCTTCCCGGACACGTAATTATCCAGGATTACAATCATATCTTTCCTATTGGGAATAGACTTCTATCCTTATCCTTTCCTTGCCGTACAAGGTAGATAATAGTCCGGTTAGCACCTGTACGTATGTAGCCGGCTCAGCCCATTCCCTGTTAGGTGATCTTCGTGGCCCGCCATGCAGATACGGAGATACCCGGGTTCCATTTATTCCACACCGCGGTTTCTGAAAAAAGTCAAAATAGGTGAAAATCGGTGACATTTGATAAAATCCTTTAAAATATACATTAAAATTTGTTTTTTATTTTGTTTAAGCTAAAATGCTTAGAATGATTAATAGTATTTTATGGATTTTATCTATATTTTATATTCAAAATTTATTTTAACAAATTTTCTAAACCCTTAAACCCTAAACCGTCGGTTTTCTAAACCCTTAGGTTGCCTCCAACAGGAATCCCTAAATTTGATCCCCTATAGCCTCATATACAGGTTCCCTTTAAAAAAAATCTCACCCTATATTTCTTCCATCTCCAACAGCGTTCCCTATATGGAGAATTGTATAGGGGGATGAGAGATAACCCCTATATATAAGGGGATGGAGAGAAAAACTCTATTTTAGGGAACGGAATAGGGAATGCTGTTGGAGCACATAGGGGAAGAATCCATCTCCTATTTTAGGGTAGAGGGTGCTTTAGGGGAACCTGTTGGAGACAGCCTAACACCCTTAAAATCTAAAACCCTAAACCCTTAAACCCTTAATTTTCCAAACCCTTAAACCCTAAACCGTCGGTTTTCTAAACCGGGCCCCCGCGGAGGCGCGGTTAATCGTGGTTAGCCAGCGGTTTTGTACGTAATCGTAGGGCAGGAGATATCGCCCCGCCCCTGTTTGGTACCACAAGCGAGAAAAACAACACGGTCACCAAATCGTTAGCCAATAACCAATGTATCAGGACGGTGTGAAGCATGACTACCTTGGACCATTGGTTAGACTACATCAGACTGTGGTCCATGCTGCGGGGAATCAACTTTTTGGACAAGAAAGACCAATTAACTTGGGTTTTATCCCTAGTGGTTAGTCCTCCACGAGATTAACTTACCTTCTTCAGTTCTAGGGCAGCATCCACCTGGCCACTGAGTGGCATCATCAGGAAAAAGCACATCGAGAACAAATGCAAATTCTTTGCTTAATCGCTCTTCCATGGCTGCATTCATATTGTTGATTATCTGGTCAGGAAAGGGTGGCCTCATCAACCGTTGTGTCCTATGTCGAAGTCTGCCAAAGACCATTGCCCATCTCGTCATCCATTGCACCTACTCGCACTACACCAAAAAGCCTCATATGTGCCGACACATCTGTGTTAGTTCATCACAAACAAACACAAAAAAGGTTATTTGCGCCGGTTCATAAGTGGGGTGGGGGCAGGACGGGACCATCTGTGTCAGTTTTAGCCATGAACCAACACATATGCTAACTTATCGGTGTTAATTCATGGCTAGAATCGGCACAAATACATCTGTGCCACTTCTTCTAGCCACAAACAGACACTGTGCTAATGACTATTTGTGTCAATTAGTGGCTAGAACCATCATAGATGTATCTATGTTGGTTCGTGGCTGAAATCGGCACATATACTCATATGTGTTGGATCTAGCCATGAACCCACACATATGTATTTTTAAAAAATTATAGATCTTATTTTCATAAATTTTTCATATGAGTTTGGATGGAAACAATCTTAATATTTAAATTGTAACTCTCGAGGAGATATACGGCTTTTTAGTTGACATTTTTTGTTTGAAGTAATATAGATGTGTAAATAATCATTACAAGGATAAAATATTTATAACTAATTCAAATAAAGTTGGGTAGAAACAAAATTTACATAAAAACAGTAGTCTCGATAAGATATACAACTTTGTAGTTGAAAAGTTTTATATTTGAAGTCATTTACATACCCTAAAAGATTATGAAAGATTTGGAAATCATATGTCAAAAGGATTACATATCCTATTTTAATAAAAAAATGTTTTGTGGTGGGAGGGTTAGGAGATGGAGTGTGCAAACTAGAGGTCTTGAGTTTAAATTCTAGACAGTGCATATTTACCTGATAGTGCAATATATAGTGGTAATGGCAGGTCGGAAAAATATTTTAAAATATTTTAAATCAATTTTTATAAAAAAGTGTTTTGGAATATTCACGTCTGTTTTGGTTTGGGGATGAGTGTTTTTTATGTCAGTATGTGCTTTTGAATATTCACGTCTGTGTTGATTGGAGAACCGAGGATGAGTCTCTTTTGTGTCGATATGTGCTTTCGAATATTCACATTTGTGTCGGTTCGTCGCTCGAACCGACATAGAAGAGTCTCTTTGGTGTCATTTTTTGAACCGACATTGATGACAGAGGGTCATCTATGCCGAATTATTTATGTTGATTCAAAAACCAACACTGGTGGGGGTTATAATCCGACACAAATAGGGTGGTGTAGTGTTGGATACCGAGACATTTTTCTCGATGGCACATCACCGACAATCATACACGACATTTTCTGTGATTGGTGGAGAGTGGTAGTGGTAAGGATGTAGGGTCTGAAAATATATTTTTAAATTTTAAAATCAATTTTTACATAAAAAATGTGTTTTTGAATTTTCACTGTGTTGTTTCGAGGATGAGTCTCTTTTCTATCGTCATGTGTTCTGAATATTCACATTTGTTTTAGTTCGTGGCTCAAACCAACACAGATGTGTTTCTTTGGTGTCGGTTTTTGAACCAGGCACAGATGATTGAGGGTCATCCGTGATGAATTATTTATGTTGGCTCAAAAAACCATCATTGATGTGGTTATGAACCGACACAAATGGGGGGTTTTGGTGTAGCGTTGGCCACCATTTGGGCCAACGTCTTTCCCGATGGCACATCACCGGCAAGCATGCAGAACACCTTTTGTAATTGGTAGCAGCGTCTATCCTCCCTCACGGTTCGCAAGGAGGTCAAACGTGAAACCTATGGAAAGAGAGAGGTAGAGGGTGTTAGTGCTAAGGAGTATTTTTCTTTTTTAAAACCATTTTTATATAAAAAAATGTTTTTTGAAGAATTCACATGTGTGTTGGTTTGTGACTTGAACCGACATAGATGAGTCTCCTTTATGTTAGTTTTTGAACCGATACAGATGACTGAGGATTATTTGTGCCGGATTATTTGTGTTGGTTCAAAAGCTGACATTCATGTGGGTTTATGAACTGATACAAATAGGGGGTTTTCGTGTGGTGTCGACGGACACCTTTTGGGTGATCATATTTCTCGACGGCACATCACTGATGAGCATGCACGACACTTTCTGTGATTGGTAAAAGTGTGTATCCTCCCTCACGGTCGGCAAGGAGGTCAAACGTGAGCTTAACAGCTTGATCATTTATACTAGCTGGAACCTATGGAAAGAGAGGAACGGACGCATCTTTCATAACGAGGTCCTGTTGTGTGGGGATGTAGTTGAGCGTATTAGGGAGGATGTGAGAGGTTGGAACATGGGGGCTCCACACAGACTAATGTAACCCCCAATGTGTTTCCATAGCTTCGGCTAGACCTCTGTACAGTGTATCTATTCATAATGAAATGGCATAGCACGTACATGTTTGGTAAAAGAAGATCCAACATAGCCACCTGTTAGTCTGGTCAATTCCACATAAATTAAGAAAAAAATAAAAGCCTAGACCATCGATTCAAGTGGTGCCAAATTATAACAGTTTAGATTAAAAAGAAGAATTAATAAAAATTAGAATCAAAATAATATAAATAAGAGCCCAAGTTAGATTAAAATAAACATGTCATGTCAATTACAATAAAAATGCCAAAATTATATAAAATCATAATTAAAAAATAGAAATAAGGAACAACGTAAGATTAAAAGGAAGATCACGTATCAACTATAATAAGAAAATTATAATTTCAGAATAAAAAATATAAACAAGAGCTTAAGCCATATTAAAGGAAAACGTTCATATCAGCTACAATAAAAATATAAATGAAAATTAAAATAATATAAAAATGAAGCCATATCAACAACAAAAGTAGAAAAGAGTCCACATAACGTACTAAAAAGGAAATTGCATACACAAAATAGAAATTTGGAACAGAAATAATATAAATAAGAGTCAATGTTAAATTAAAAGAAATGAAAAGTGTCGATTTAGTCCCAAAACTTCTGCCCGAGGACCAATATAGTCGGAGGTACAAAATCGGGTGAGATCGGTCCCGTGGTTTTGAAATGGTGCCATTTTAGTCCTTTGACCATTCAAAATGGACTTTGCTGGTGATTTTTGCTGATATGGATACCACCTATATAGTTCAGTTTTGGGCATGTGGTGCCCTGTCAAAGCCACGTCATCATTTAATATGGACCAATGTAAATAATATTAATATATAAGAAATATTTGGTAAAATATAAAATAAAATTAATTTTTAAAAATTTTAAAATAAATATATTTAAAATTTTAATTAACACTATTTTTGTGTTTTAAATATTCAATTAGCATTATTTAATTAGTATGACACATTGGTCCAAGGGATTAAAACTAAATATTAATTTTGATAAATGTTAAATATGATTTATTGTAAATATCAGTATGAATTTACATTGGTCCACGTCAGTGATGATGTGGCGTTGAAGGGCGTCACATGCACAAAACTGTACTAGGTGGCATTCATATTACCAAAAACCATATGCAAAGGTAGTTTTGGTCAAAAAACAAAAATGGTGCTATTTGCTTGTTTGAAAACCACGGGGACTGATCTCACCTGGTTTTACTGTTGGGATTATGTCCAATGACAATCATGGGTCATGTATGTTGTGGGCTCATTGATAGCATGTGCTACATATTATGTGGGCCTTGGACCTTGCAGGACCTCTAGGACCTTGCAGGACCTCTAGTGTAGACGCACTATGGGGAGCTATAAAAAGGGAGGCGTTGGAAATGCTCGAAGGCTGGCGCACATGACTTCCCTCACCACCAAAACCCTAGTCATCATCTCCCTCGTTGACACACTGGTGTTAGCTCACCACGTGCGCTTGTATTCCAATCCATGTATGTGTAAATACCGTATAGGCGCTACACTTATGGTGCTACTCCAAGTGAACTTGAGAAAGAGACTCGATTTGTTCGTGAGCAGATTTCGGACGTGATCTTGTTTCGTTGTCCCATTGATCCAAAAGGAATTTGGTGGTTAAACTGGATCTGTTGAAAAACTTTTCTTGTTAGCTTTCTGTGGATTGGTAGAACATCAAAAACAGATTTTATATGTGGTCTAAGTATCTGTTTGAAGACAAGCGCTCAAGGAGGTTGTCAAACCATTACGGCGACCCAATGGAGCCTTGAAAATGTTTTATCGGATTTTGAAGTTATGAATATAAACACCGTGACAATTATGTATACCCCAAGAGTGCATGGATAAGACCCATGAAAATATGAGGGGATTTTCAATCACAATCCTGGTTGTCAAGCTTCCAAACAAAAGAGAATCAATTCAAATCATACTTTAATAAAGCACCTCAAGTCAAATCACTAAAGCCACTTTCTGAAAAGTAAAAACAGATTCTCCAGAATTTGTTCTCACTTGAAACAAAGAGATGATGGCTTTATGGTACTCCAAAACATTATGGGAATTTTTCTCCCTATGAAACCATGAGTCGTGAAGCACTCCACCTAAAATCTCCTTAAAACTCCTTGCAATAAAATCAAAAAATTCAAACACTACAGGCTGCCAGAAATCTCGTCCAGAAAATTTGATGTTCGGTTTTCACCTCACTGCACCCAAACCAAGAATCTCCATGACTTCAATTTTTTGTGTTGATAGATATATAAGCAACAGAACTTCTCCAAGTGGAATCACTCAAAAATGAATTTTCTAGATGTTTCGAAAGATGTTCATGAAGATGAGAGATTTCATTGCATAGAAGTTGAGGGATTACAAATCACACTCCATGTGGTCACTGCTGGGAAACGGGTAGGCTACACGAGCGCAAAATCAAAATTTTCTACCACGAATCACCCAAGAGCACATGCAAGTAGAGGATCACAGATCGTTACTCTTGACATGCAAATGCAACGGAAGCAGTTTCTCGCACGTAGAGGACGTAGACGTATGCGTCCTGATCACCACCAAGTGCTCGCCGTGCTCGCCGAGTTAGCGCGTCGGTGTACGGCCACGCCTTTAGTGGTATCTACACATACCGAGCAGGAACGCCGCACGGGGTGTGCTAGCATCTCGCCGTGCGGCTAGGGTTTCTGGAGAGCAGGAGGGGCGCGCGACGGCTAGGCGTGGTGAAGGCTCAACTCATCTACTAATGCCGCCCCTATGCCTCTCCTTATATAGTCACGCTAGTAGGATTCGGCCCGCTAGGGTTTTATCTCCTACGCAGATCATATCCCCGCACAAACCCGTTAAACAATTCCAACCCATTAAGTGTGTGACCCGTTATGTTTAGTGCAAGTTGGCCGTGGATACGGAAACCTGTTTCCAATCCACCGATCAACAGCGGCACCTAGTAGTACGTATTGACCCCCGAATGCACAAAATCAATATTCGGTTGAACCTTGATACACTCACATACCGATCCCTTTGCCACCCGATACCAGTCAAGCTGAGATGCGCATCACCCTTGTTTATAGCCCGACCATTTCACTTGACACTGTAATGGATATAAACCATGACTAACTTCTAAGTCATATTAGCACGGCCGTGCGCTTTCTCTGTCCATCCACACGAGGGGCCAGAGGTATCTCTCCTTTTATCGAGGAGGGGCAAATCCCATCTTGATTATCACACCCATGGCTATGTATTGTGGCATACTTAATAGTCACCTTTATAACTACCCTGTTACGTTGTAGCGTTTGATAATACCAAAGCATACGAGTTAGCATGCTGGGCATCCATGACAATCTCAGGTCTAAGGACCATATAGGTGTACCACTCGAGACTATACGCTGATGACGCTATAAGAGATAACAACTCACAGCGTTTCAGAGTAGGTCTGTCCGACTGTCCATGTTCACCAACATGTGTCCATACTATTGGTTTGATATCTCTATACCTATGGTATGTGAAATATTACCATCAACCAATACATATGCTGATCAAATCATAACCGCGCCTCGTAATGAGATGGATCAGGGACCCGTTTAGAATAATGTCACTTAACAATGTGTTTCACAATCAAGTCATACCCAATGGACAAAGTCATGACATTTATTCAGGGAACCGATAAACAGCGTTATCATATGTGCATGAACAAAGACGTGGTACAATTATCACTATGATTGATCTAGGGCATCTCCCTTTCAATCACAAGCGCTCTAGGTGCCACCCTTATACACCCAACTAACCCTCTCTATTTCTGAAATTTTTAGCTATAAGGGGATGAGGAAGTGGTGCTCCCCTTCCCCTCTATTTATATCCTAAGGGTGAGATGCGGAGGTCCAGCAAGGCAGTGTGGGACAGTGCTCGCCAGGAAGGAGACGTTCAACTTATGTTGAACGTCTCCTTCCATACAACTACATGCAGATCAATTAAACCGGCTTCATCGAATCTTCTTCCGTTGCACCGTGTGTCGAGAGGTAACGATCTATGATCAATTATTGCAGTGTGTGTTGGTTTACACAATAAAATTTCAATTCTATGCTAACATAGAATCCCATGTTTTCCTTCATTTATTTCGGATTATATTTATGTGTGCGCTTTGAACTCTGGAAAGCGTATTCTGCTCGAATACGTTTCCACTTATCCAAGAGCTATCCATCCACACACTAGCACTAATCTCAAAGCATCTTTCTCCAACCTCTAGCCACATGCATGCACACAGCACGCACAGCACAGGCAACTCCAAGGGAGCTCGGCTAGCCGGCTATGGTGACCTCCGTTTGACAAACCGACTGCAAAAATGGATTCCTCTTGACTCAGCGCTTCCAAAGGGATCTAAAGTTGTGGTTTCTCCGACCGATTGGTTCCGGCGCCGACGACACGTATTTATACACAAGCTACAGGACATGCTCCTAACTTGCTCGAACATCTTCCATGGGAGCTCTAGCTCAACCTGGCACACGCAGGGGAGACTACGGCCACCCCGGGATCATCTTCCCATGCTCATGCGCACCTAGAGGTGTGTAGAGGCTTACCGAGGCAACGGCGAGCTGAGCGCTACGGCGGTAGCTTCCTTCTTAATTTGGTGGTGCTCCGGGCTCCTTCGACGCTGCGGTAGGGAGGATGAGAGGAAGCGAGTGAGGAAGTGGCTAAGAAATGGAGGAAGACCATGGGATTGAACAAAGCTCACCGGGGAGAAGCAAAGGGCACGGCGCGGCGCAAGGCGAGAAGAAACGCGGTGCACAACGCTTCATTTATAGGCGGAGACGGTTCAATCTTAATCTCGTCGGGAGCAACGATGGACAGGTGCTATTGCTCTACAGCGGTGGCGACGCGAAGGCGTGGCCAGGGCACAACGGCGGAGACGCGACAGCGAGGCGTGGTCTTGGCGAAGTCAAATGCACAGAGCGTGCATGCATGTCGCAGACGAGTGTTGGGTGGAGTGACTCGCAAGCAACAGCTGAGTTATGGTGGTAGAGATAAGCTCACGGTGTAGAGGTAGCACGGTGTGACGGGCGAGGCTTAGCACGAAGAGAACAGAGGCTTCAAGCCCAACAGAGAGAAAAGATGAGGATTTACTCTTTTTGTTTGCTCTTGCAAAAATTAATTAAAACTTCTTCTTGAATCCTAAATTATACAAATTAATTTACACAGCAGGTCAACAATGCTTTGAAGATGCTGAGTTAACATTAATAAAGTTTAAAATGCACAAATATTTTTATGTACCAAGTGAACAATTTAATTAATGATGTATTTATGACATGATGCAGATGATTATTAAATTGTTTTAATGCCATGATTCTTCAAAAAAAATTAACGTGCCAAATTTGTGTTTAAAATTTGGGATGTTACATTAGTCCATCGCAAAATTACCAACATCATAATCCTCACATCCATGTACAAAAGGATCATTTGAATGCAATTAGCCACACAAACAGTTCGAATACGAATCACCACCGGACACAGTTTCAAATTTCGTGCCCTTTCGACAAATGCTCAACCAAAGTACTTCAAAATCTCACCAAAGTAATATGTCACATATATTCATCACAATATCGGGGTATCCTTCACATGTATCTCAACAGAGGTCACAAACTCTAGTGGAGGTGGAGCCCGTCGCGAAGATCCCGCAAGGCATTGTGGGACAGTGCTCACCAGGAAGGAGACGTTCAACTCGCTGTGAACGACTACTCCCATACAACTACATGCGGATCAATTAAACCGGCTTCATCGAATCTTCTTCTGTTGCACCGTGTGCCGAGAGGTAACGATCTATGATCAATTAATTGCAGTGTGTGTTGGTTTACACAGTAAAATTTTGATTCTATGCTAACATAGAATCCCACGTTTTCCTTCATTTACACCTCAGATTCCAAAATGGTGCTTGGGCGAAAGTTCTGTGACTAAACCGACACTTTTCCTACATGTAATAGTCCGTTCAATTACAATAAAAAGATAAAATTTACATCATTAAAATAAATAATAATAAAAATAAGAGTACATGCCGGATTAAAAAGGAAGGCTAATATCAATTGAAATAATCTACATATTTGGAATAAAATAATTGAAATAAAGAGTTCTTTAAGATAAAAAATTAAAAAACATAAATTTAAAATAAGAATTAATGATAAAATTAATCCATGCCAACTACAAAACTAATGAAAGAGTCCATATCAACTATAATAAAAATTAAATAATATAATTTTATTAAAAATGAAAATATCGTATTTGCTTCAAAACTAGATAAGAGTATATCGACTACAACACTGAAAAATGTATATCAACTAAAATAAATATATAATATATATGAAATTAAAAGAAAAATAATAAAAAGAGTTCATATATCTATCTATCTCTGTTATCTATCAACCAAGCCCCATATTCACTATTTATTCTATTTGGCATTGTGTATTGCTATCCATAAATATTAGCCCAGCTGTAGATTCACCATTCATAACCAAATTTAATATTCATTATAGGAAAAAGTCTACTTTACCTCCCATTATAGGAAAAAGTCCATATTCATTATAGGAAAAAGTAGAGGGAGGAAAAAGTCTACTTTCCATAATATTCACCATTATGGAAAGTCTACTATTGCCTCGGTTTGGTTTTCCTTCCTCTACTCCAAAACCGGGTAAATTACCTCCCTCTACTTTCCATACCGTGCAAATTACCTCCCTCACTTGAAACCACTTCGGTTTTGGGTGATGTGGCGTCCTAATCAACGGGTTTTTGACTAATTAAATTCTAAAAAATTATAGGAAACTCAGGAAAAATAAAATTAGAATATTTTAAACCTATAAAAAATGTAAAATCCAAACATGCATTAAAAATATGATATTCTTGTACAAACCTATAAGCCAAAATTCATATTTATGATTGGAGGTATTTTTAATAAAAAAAATCTCAAACATGTATATAATTTTTAGCATGTATGTTTATATGCAAGCACCACTTTATTAAATATTTGGATTTTTCATACTTTTATTCTGTTTCTCTGAGTTTTCTATAATTTTCTATAATTTATTTCCTCAAGATTATGATGTCACATCAACAAAACTCCGTTTTTTTGTTGAGAAAATAAATTCTAGAAAACTAAAGAAAACTAAAAAATAGAATATAGGTTTGTACACAAATATCATATTTTTATTTCTCTTTTGGATTTTACATATTTTTATATACTTAAAATGTTTTTATTTATTTTTCTAAGTTTTCTATCATTTTTTAAAATTTAATTAGTCAAAAACCAGTTGATTAGGACGGCAAATCACTCAAAACCGGAGTGGTTTCAAGTGAGGGAGGTAATTTGTCCGGTATAAAAAGTAGAGAGGTAATTTGCACGGTATGAAAAGTAGAGGGAGGTAATTTACCCGGTTTTGAAGTAGAGGGAGGAAAACCAAACCGAGGCAACAGTAGAGGGAGGTAAAGTAGACTTTTTCCTTCATTATAAATAGTGAATTTGGACAGGGCGAAACATTTTGGGCTTATTAATACACATACCCTAAACAATTAACAGAAAAGGTACTGGTGGGCTGGTTGCTTTCCTCATTGTGGACCAAATTAGTCGGCCCGAAAGAATCACCAAAACCAGCAAGCCCATGTACCCCTTGAGCGGTTGAGCCCTCGTTCCCCCTCCGCCTCCTGCGGTTCTCTCCAGCCTTCTCTCCAGCCCGTCTCCCCCATGGCGCTCGCGTGTGCGCGCCGCCACATCGTCGCCGGCGCCGGAGCCCAGGCGAGATTCTTCCACTGCAAGCCCTACCAAGGTTTCCCGTCTCTCCATAAACTCGATGTTTCCTTCCGTGGTTCGTCTTGGTGATTGGAGTTGGGTGCCTTGCTGAGAAGCCAAGGTCGGCGCGGTTGAATTCTTGAACGGGGCTGGGAAGGGGGCGGAGGCGCACGCGACCAAGCTGGAGGAGGCGGTCAGCGGCGACATCCAGCGGCTGCTGGAGGCCCGCAAGAATGTACGTACTCAGTTCTCACCTTCTGACCTTCACCTGGATTGCCTTTGTGCTTTCATGTCATTTCATAATCAGAAGTGCAGATCTCTTGCATGGACATCATCTTCATCACCAGAGGAGGCAACATCTCCTTACCAGCGCAGAACATAACAATCCACTGCAGTTAGCTACAAACCAAACACAATATTATATTACTGCCTAAAGTCTAATCTAGCCTATTACAATTGTCAGGAGAAGATGAAGCCTTTTTCCCATTTTCCTTTAGCAGTTTTGCAGTGCATCTTCAGCATCCGCATCACAAGTCTTAGCAGTCAGCACACTGCTGCGTCCTCCCCTGCTGTGATGTGCAGTCTGGATGACAAGCTGAGCGCCTCGAAACCAATTGACATGTTCCCCTAGTTTACAAGCTGAACGCCCTTCCTTGAGTATCATTTGCAAGTCACCAGAAACCACTGTAAAGGCCTGACCAATATCGATGGAAAGCACAAACCGACTGACTAATCACCAAAGATAACCTGATTCCTTATCTTTCAAAGCACACACTGTTTCTACTTTTCCACAAAGCCCAACATATTTCTGCAATACAAGCAAAAATATATCTCAGGTGCCCACAAAATCAAAGCAATCCATTCAAATTCACATAGCCATAGAAAAGTCAAAAAACAAATGTTGCAATGATTCAATATTGTCACAGAGAAGAACAAGTAGAATCCCCCATCCTATTCCTTCTCAAAACGTCCTTCGTGAGAATAGTACCTATAAAAGCAAGCCACAAAATAGAGAGGAATTTTGGGTTTCCAAATCCTGGCACAAAGAGGAGCAGAATTACTTCTAGTAGAAAAACATTTGTGTAAAGTAAAGACGAAAGGTTGGTTGTTGTGTTACTGGCTGTTTTTTTCACCATGTTGTCATGTAAAGGTAAGATTTGGTTAGATTTTTTTGTGATTGTTGGATGTAATCACTGTATTAGTCTGGTAATGGTAAACTGATTTATGTGGGTGTAAGACCATGGTTCTGTATATTTATGCTTAGATTTGTATGAAGGGATTGTTGCATGCAGTAATAATTTGCAGGTATAATTAAGTGTTGATTTTTAACAACAATTCTTGTAGCGTCTCCTGATTGGAATGCATGTAATTTGGGTTTACTAGGTGATGGATAAGCCAAAACATGAGCTAGTTCGGCCAAAACGCAGGGTACCTCGACATGTTTTGATGGTAAGTTGGTCCCTGAAGTCAATAAATCATGGGATTAGGTATTCATCCTTTGAATTGAACTATTGACTTATTTTGCTTGTATATTTTATCCCTTTACTGGACATTTCTATTTCAATATTTGGCCACAAAAAAGCATGAAGTTTGTTTCGTTCTTTTTTAAACACTGTTTTCTTGTGAATAACAAGCTATTCATTGTTGTAAGAGTTAGGATTTTTTGGGTCAATTTTTGGCATCCAAGTAGCAAAAACAAAAGTCATAATTTCATGCTTTGAAGGGAACTAATCACTTTTGTGGCCTGGTAATGCTGATATGAGCCCCTTATTCTTGTCGATAACTTGTAGTGAATTTCCTGTAAAAAGTAACTTAAAGTGAATTTATCAACAGAGAAACATGATAAGTTGTAGTTTTTTTTCACATGGAAGCCGTAAATCTGTATGATTTCTTATATTTCTTATTATGCCTAAGTAAATTTGTGAAGACTAAGAGTGCCGAATGTTATGTGAGGACTAAGTTTGGTTGATTAGACTATGAAACTAGCAAAAATGTTTTTTATTATTTCATATTATGCCTTCAAAACTGTTGTAAATATATGAATACTTGGATACCGAGAATGCACTTTGCGGTTGCAGTTTTATTTATTCACTTTAGAGGCGGATCTTAATTTGGTTGACTTGAAAAATTCGATTTTGGCTTTACATAATATTTTGGAGTGAATGCACATGCAACTTAATACCTGCATGCTAAAGGAATTACTCATGACTTTTTTGTTTGAGGTAATCTGAATCTGACATCAGTTTGGCAGTCAACTATAAGCATATGTCACATAACAATGTTATGAAGGGTTGAATAGTGAACTAGTCATCTTCATTGCTTCCCCAAGGTGATTGCTGTTTATGAATCTGTGAATACCTTAAAAGCACTCCCTTTGGAAATCGGATGATTAACTTCAAGCATATTGAGAAATGTGGAATGTTCCTGATGTTTTCTTGGAAATAGACACCCCTTTTGGTCTATGCGTAGCATTTTACAGCTTCTATCCTTTAGAGCATCCCCAGCAGGCGCATAAGTGTGGCCAACATCAACGCGGGCGGGAGAAAAATTTGAATTGCGTGTGGGCTGCGGCGGGCGGGCGTGTGGTCGCGCGGGCCTGTGCGACGCTGATGCAGGCCGCTTTGGCTCCCCTGCTGGGGATGCTCTTAGTGGAAATACTTGTTAGATGCTTCAAATCTTAAATAAAACTATGAGCAGTGCATACGCAACTGCAGCCCTGCTGAAGCATTCAAGTTGGCCTAAGCTGCTAAGCATATATCTAGGCTGCTCACGAACGCTGGCACCGGTGCTGAATAATGGGGAAGTTACTCGCTAAACACTAATTGTCATGTTATAAAATTGGTTGTGAGATACTGACATCATAAAGGTGTAGTCATCATCCTAAGCACTTCTTTTTTTATCAATTTATGTTGTTCGCATTTCTAGTTTGTTTTCTTGTTAAGATGTTTAAAACTAAATTTGGTGGAGGAAACTATTAATTGTTCTTATTTATTTTTCACCTGTGATACAGAGAAAGTTGATTTTGAGTTTTCCTCACAAGAATCGTCGTGGTATTTGAACCTACGAAAGGGCAATAAAGTTGGTTTGTTCTTGAAGTGCCCCACTTTGAAAAGAATCTGCAGTTATTGGACTTGAGCATGTCGGCATGTGGTAGACATAGAACTGTTGCCTTCTGTTTTCAATGTCGTTATCTGAATAATGATTCATCTCAGTCCATGCCTTGTAGCAACTAGCAGACCTTTGATGAAATCTGAAAATCTTAAACAACTTGTTGAATGCTTTTAGTCCTTTTGTTTTTAACTTGTGTAAAGCAGCAAAACCTAGCAATAACTTATTATTAAGTCTGAATGATGATTTGGTTCCATCACTATTGTCTATTTCCTCCCATTTCACTCTCCACAACACGCGCCCCCTTCTCCTTCCTCCACTGTGCCAACGCAGGCCCGTCCTCCTTCCTCCACCGGTGCTCCCTTGCTCTTTCGTCCACTGCGGTATGCCGGCAAACCCTGCTTCCTCCAATGCGGTGCGCCCCATCTCCTTCCTCCACCGCGCCACCGCTGGCTCGTCCTTCTCCTTCCTCCAACGGCGCCACCTACTCCTTCGTCCATCGCGGCGCGCCAGCGAACCCTCGGAGCTCCATCCTCCTTCCTTCACTGCTGCACGCCCCCTCCTTTCTCCATCGCGCCACTGTGGGCACCCTCCTTCCACCACTACACACCGGCGTTCGACAACTTTTGCCTCCTTCCTCTACCTCGGGTGAATTGTTGATAACTCTTTTGTTGGTTATGTGGTTCTTGGCAATGGAGGTGTGCTCCACTGCATTGCATCGCTGCTGCCGTGACGTAGCTGACAGGGCGGTGAATGTTGTGGCGGTGCATGGAGAGATGAGAGTGTGGACAGAGAAAAGAAAACTTGTTCTTTTTCGGTAGTAGAACTAGCATGGTAGCCGATGCATTTGCGTGGCTAGATTTGTTTAGCTATATTTATAGGAAAAATATTTTGTGCAAAAGATTTCACAGTGCATAAGTGTAAAAACTCATCATGATCCTATAGATTCAACCTGGACAGTCCAGATGAATTGAGGTGAAATTCCTTTCTCCCACTTATGCACTTGTGTGCAAAACCATGATATTGTTTCCTATGTTTCCATGTTTTTATCTAGACCACCGAGATGAGATCTAAGGGACAAGATTAGTTTTTTTATATTTATGCATTGAGAAATCTTTTGCCCTAAATATTTTCCCATATTTATATTAGGCTCAATATATTGGATTTAACAAAAGATGTACACCATTATAATGGATGATGATGGTTTTCTTTTTTGTTGAATTCAACGAAAAACATACATAATATCTATACGGATATAACCAAGACACACTATATTGATGGTATGTTTTTTCTTCAATTAATTTTAAGATTTCTGACCTTTAATTAGAGTACAATGATTTTGCCATACGCGATTTCTGGACTTTAATTAGAGTACAAGGTGAGTGCTGAAGGATGAACTCGTCTTTACACTAGGCAATTGAATCAAGCTTCTCAACTCTCACAAAAGTGTAATCACTTAGATCACTTGAAACCTTTAGGTTGCTTGGAAGTTCAGCTTAGAATAGTGTGAAAGATAACCCTAGAACGTGAGGAAGAGGGGGTAATAAATACTAGAGAAAATTGCACCATTAGTCTTCAAACTTGTCCCGCATGTGCACATAAACCCGTAAGTATCAAAACCGCTTATTTAGATACTCAAACTTGTGAAACCGTTGCAATCAGGTCTATAGGCTGGTTTTTTAGGCTGTTTTGGTGATGTGGACTGCCATGTCAGCGCCTACGTGGCATTTTTATTTTTATTTTTTAATTTTAATGTGGGACCTACTTATCATCTCTCCCCCTCTCACCTATTTGCCTCTCTCTCCTCCATTAAAAGTAGGTCCCACATTAAAAGTAAGAAAGAAAAGAAAAAAGCCACGTAGGCGGTGACATGGCAGTCCACATCATCAAAATAGTCTAAAAAATCTACCTATGGACCTGATTGCAACGGTTTCGCAAGGTTGGGTAGTTAAATAAGCGGTTTCGATAGTTATGGATTTATGTGCACAAGCGTGGCAAATTTAGGGACTAATGTTGCAATTTTCTCTAAATACTAAATAGCCCAACACAGTTGCTAGCCGTTGCACACAGGCAGACATTAGATAGTCATGCCACACATCAAACTATTGGAAGTGTTAATGAGACGTGGCGGTAGAGTAACGGCTAGAAACACATGATCCAACGAGGTTTTGATCGAATAAAACATCGGAAGGTCAGGACCTATCGGACAGTATGATATAAATATCTATTTTAGCACCCTGGGATCCAGAGCGGGTCGCATCAGAATAAGGATTAGGTGCTGCTACATATTGAATAAGCCGATACATATCGAACAGTTCAATACATACAAATGTAATAAGAAAATAATCCGATACATATCGAACAGTTCAATACATACAAATGTAATAAGAAAACAAAACTTGTCGTATCGGTCCATATCAGATTGTCCGAACAAAACTGAACCAGAGGCTTATAAATTGAAATTTTGTGGATATGTATTAGCAAAGTTCATCCAACTGAGCACTTATTCATCTAAAAGATATTTTTTTTTGCATCCCTCTTAATAGTATGGCTCGTCCTTAGACTCAAATTAGAAAAAAAATACTTTAACCCTAAGGACAATGCACTTTCTTCTCTTTTACCTTTGAGGGATCCACGGGGATATTCATATTCTTTTCAAGAGCCTAACACATGTACATTAACTCAATTAATCATGTTAGTTGAATTACTTGTCATTAATCACCAAAACCCACAAAGGGGCCTAGATGCACTTTCAATCTCTACCTTTTTAGTAATTGATGATAACACAATTAAAACTTACAAGTGATTAAAAATAATGTTGTTTTGAATATTCAAGTGTATATATAGTGAAGGCTTCCCCTAATGTGTGCATTTTTGCAAGAATGGAGTGAGGTACAAAATGCGCATATTTGAGAGTGAGAGAGAGCGCTTCCCCTGTATCCTTTGCATTCATAGGGTGCAAATAAGTGATAAAATGAGTGTTTGCAGCCAATGAAGATTTGTACGGTGACTTAAAATGCTTATGCCATGGCATGGGGTACATAGATAAGCACGACAAAAACAAAGCTAGTTAATACAAACCAAATTAACCACAAATGCCAACAAAGGTAATACAATAATGCAATACATCTTCAAATAGCACTAAGGTCCACACATCAGCCGAGTCATTGGCTTTGTTTGTTTGAGCTAAAAGTTGCTAAAAACTTTTTGCTGAAATAGTTGTGATCCCTTGAAAAACATTTTAAAGGGTTCAAAAATTATGAAAAAATATTTACAAACTCTCAGAACTTTTTTAAAATGACATAAAAATGACTACAAAGTATTGCATCATTTGTTTATACAAAAATAACAAATTTTTTATATAATATAATATAATTTAATTTAATTTAATTTAAGCCGAAACAAAGAAGGTCATTTTTGGAAAACAAACAACAATAAAGATTTGAAATAATCAGAGCACAAACAACAACAACAACAACAACAACAGCAGCAGCAGCAGCAGCAGAGCTTTCTCTCCTCCTTTGGCATCATGGCACTAAAAATATAGAATGCTTAGTAGAGAAACTTTAGTCTTCGTCTTCATCGGAGATCTCATCATCATCGTCACTACCACCACCATTGCCATTCTCAGTAGCAAAGGAAGCAAAAGGCAACTTCAAGCTGTTGAATCTCTTCCTCGTCCTCGCGATCTTCAATCTCAAAGCCATCAATCGAGGAAAGGAAAGAAAAGTACTATCCATGCACATAACAGATGGGCAATATGTGAAACGCTTTGATGCAGGGGCCCAAAGCAAAAAATGCACGCTATGAAACTACCTTTCCGATGTCTTCTCCTAATGCAGGACACTCTTAAATATTGAAGTATTTTTTAGGATTTCGTGAGCTTATGACATCCAAAAGTGCCTATAGGTTGGCATATGATGTGATGAGGACATTGGGCCCACAAATACGACCACCATTACTTTCTATACTTTTTTCACTATGGTCGTGACAAGTTGGCAACCATTCATGACATCCTCTACTTCGTCTACGTTTATGTCTACTATGATGGATTCATCAACATGGTTTCATTGATTCCCACCTTGGCCAGTTTGAGCACACAATTGGTCTTCTCAGCCTATGGACATGGTGTCATCGTCTCCATCACTTCAGCCGCCATCTTAGTCGCCACCCATACTTGTTGGCACATTCAGGAAAGATGTATTTCCACCCCCTCCTCTCTCTCTCATGTCATACAAGACACGTTAATCCAAGGACGGCCAAGAGAAAGCCTAATTCATGATCAAGTTAGGTTCGACCGTCTACGTGCAACAAAACTTCAAACGGATGCCCTAGTCACATACGATGTATGTTTTCGACGTTCTACCACCCTACAAAAAACTTAGGAGATAAGCTTTCTGACGGATCTGGTCTCACTATAAAATTCATCTTACAGCAATGGTAATCATCGAAACAAGGTGTTGCTTCATCAGTTAGGCTAAACTGAGCCTTGCAAGTGTGTTGGGCTGAGGCCCATGTGTTGGACGCCCTAGGAAAATCATTGGATGCCCAACACTCCCTGCTAGCCGCCCCCCTCTTATAAATATCATAGTCGTCAATGATTGGTTCAGGTTTTGTTGTGTTTTGGTAGACCCATGTGCGTCTCTGCTCTTGTTGTGTGTGTTAATTAGACCATCCATCATGGGAAACAAAACCTCACTTTTGTATCTTGCACGTCATCTATATTTGCAATTTTAGATTGCGTTTACTCGGTTCTTGCTTATTCTTCGATCGCTTGCAAGAATCAATCTTTATGGTTAGGTCAATCGTGTTCTTGGCATGGTTGATAATGAGCTGATTTGGTGGTTTAGTGATTGCCGGGCTCCTATCCTTCTCTGGTTTGTAGTCGGATCGTAAAGGCCACCTCTCCGACTAGATCGAAGTTATTCCTGCAAGTCTCACCGAAGTTATTCCCACAAGTCTCACCGGAAGATCAGGACGCTCCGTGGCCCATCACGTTGCTTTGTAAGTTCCAAATTTCATCTCCAAAACCTTTTGTTTTTCCCTTCAAGCACACAGATAACTAATCTTGCATTAAAAATTTTCCTCCATGGCTCGAATGATCGATTCAGGCACAAAGTTGAGATTGTTCACTATCTGTGCATGCAAGACTCTGCTGTAAAAGTTGAATTTATGTTCCACGCCTTAGTTGTACACGTTGCATTCGAAACATATGCTGCTTCACAATCAATCAAACCTAGTATTCCACCTATCTCCCTTTGAAAGTATGAACCCGCCATGGACAATTACCCAATTTGATGGCCTTAACCTAAACGATATTAATTTAGTCTGTCTTTACATCCACGACATTAATTTCTTACCTCAACGATATTTTGGCCATTTCTCCTCCTTTTCCTATCAATTAGCCCCTTTTCGAAGGTGAATGACCATTTTGCCCCTTGCTCATTGACCTAATACTATGCCCTAATTTGCTCTATTCTTTCCCAACTTTCTTCGCAACTGCCCCCTAGCCCAGGACGGCCCGCCCTCTGGTTAGATCGGCCGCTGCTGCCGCCCCTACCTAGGCGCCTCCCCTCCCTAGATTGCCCCCTTCCCCGCGCCTCCTCCCCGGCGCCCCCTCCCCCTTCCCCACTGCCTCCCGCGCCCCCTTCACCGCCGCCGCACGCCCTCATACATGCTTTGGACTTGTATTTTGGATGCATTTTGCTATGTATTTTGTTATGTAATGGACATGCTTTGGATGTATTTTTCTTTGGACATGCTTTGGATGCATACATGTTCTTGCTTTACCAAGTGATGAATTAAGGTCATAATCGTGGAATTTCTATCAAAATCAATTTTTTTTTGTCAAAAACAATGAATTTATGTCAAAAAGTTGATTTTCTATCAAAAGTAATGTTTTTTTTGTGTGTCAAAATGGATGATTTTCTACCTAAAAATGATGAGTTTCTGTCAAATTTGATGATTTTTTAGTGAAAATCGATAAATTTCTGTAAAAAAAAATGATGATTTTCTATAAAATCTAACTGTTTTTCAAATTCGTTGAATATTATTTCCACACATTAAAACATTTTCTTGTTGCAAATTAGTATCATCAGGTACTTTGGGCGTCTTTGGACTAACTAGTCTGCCAATTAATATGCTGCTATTGGCTCGGCATAGAGTCAAGGACAAAACGGTCAGTTCACTTGTGAAAAGTGCTAATTGACAGAAAAAGAAGGAGAAATGGACAAAATGTTGTTGAGGTAAGAAATTCATACGTACAATGTTGTAAACGTAAAGACAAACTAAATTAATATCGCACATGTTAAAGCCATCGAATTGGGTTTAATCTCCCGTCCAGTCTAACCCCCGTCCCCCAGCTACGTCCACAGAGGCCCAATCCTCCTGCTACCAGCCCAACCCATCCAGCACTTTAACCTAAGTTCTTCACTCCCTCCGGCTCCAAGCCAGCCGCCGCCCCCTCCTCCAGGGCAAACACCGTCCTTTCCCTCGTCTCTCGCTCCTCTCCTCCTTCCACGCTGTGGGGCAAGCGTGCCCGACGGCGGCGGAAGAGCGGCGCGTGCCCTCTCCCGACGCCCCTGCTGCCACCCTCCCCGACGACGCGCCGCCGTGCTGCCTCCTCCGACGCGGTGCATACCGGCTGTCCAGTCCGGTCCGGTTTTGACAATCTCTGCCCCCTATGGCTCTCTCGTGTGCATCTCTTGTGCGCCGCCACCTCCTCGCCTCCGCCGGAGCTCAGGCGAGATACTTCCACGGTCAGTCCTACCAAGGTACCCCGTCTTCGCCTCCTCTGTAAACCATGTGGTCCTTTCTGCGGTTCGTTTTGGTGATTGGAGTTGGGTATCTTGCTGCGAAGCCAAGGTCGGCGTGGTTGAGTTCTTGAACGGGGTTGGAAAGGGTGTGGAGACGCACGCCGCCAAGCTGGAGGAGGCGGTCGGCGGTGACCTTCAGAGGCTGCTCGAGACCCGCACACTACGGCTGAAGAAGCTCGGCATCCCCTGCAAGCATGTACGTTCTCACCTTCTCCCGGAATGCCATTGATGGTGTTGTTGGGTTACTCTTAGATTGTGCAAAGGTAGGGTTTGATTAGTTTTTGTTGTCTAAATTTCGAGTCTTGGATATAGTCATTGTAATATTTTGGTAGCGTTTGTAAGATTATTGTTCTATACATTTGTGCCCAGATTTTAATGAAACGATTGTTGCACGAACTATGGACTTGTAAGGTATAATCAAATGCTAGTTTTTCAGGAGAGTTCTTGTAGCGTTTCCAGATTAAAATGGAAGGATTTTTTTGTTTAAATGGTAGATCAATAACCCTAAATGCGAGGTAGTTCAACATGCTTGGCGGGTGATTTGGTCTTTGAATTCGCTAAATATTGGGATTAGGTTGTGGTACTTTAAATTGAATGTGTTATTTTTGCTTGTACATACCTCCCTCGTTTAAACATTTCCAAATCAATCATTGGCTGCCAAAAAACTTAATAATGTTTGTTTTGTTCTTCAGTTCTTTTTTTATAAGGAAAAAGTCCATTTTAGGTACCTAAACTATCACGAAGGTCAAAAAACCCTATAAACTATGGTTTAGTCTACTTTACCCCTAACTTGTAAAACCGTGTCAAAACAGATCACAAGCCTGTTTCCCCAAGTGGTTTTGCTGACTTGGCTTCTACACGGTCTAGTTCTTCCTCTTTTAAGCTGGGTTGGCAACCATATGGCAGTATCATCAGAAAAATCGTTCCTATGTGATATTAGCAAAACCGTCCCTACATGGCAGCCACGTCAGCAAAACGCCCCTATGTGGCAGCCATGCAAGCAAAACCGCTAGCGAAAATTGCCTTGCTATGTGTTTTGACTGGTTTTACAAGTTTGGTGCAAGGTTCTTAAGGCGTTGCCTAGGCGGTAAGGCGATTCACCAGGCTAGGTGTCCACGCCGCCACGGCCGCACACCATATGGCGTCCGCCTTACGGAGTAAGTATGGCGTCCTTGTAGCACCTTAAAGGTTGAGGCGGCCGCCATATGCTCTCACGGGAAGGGAATTAGGGAGGACCGAGGGCGGGAAGGGGATTCGGGACGGCGGGAAGAAGTTCGCGCGTATAGAGAGGAGAGAGGAGAGAGAGGAGAGAAAACACGTCTTTGCTCCGGCCACCTCTGGTGCCTCCGCCGCCGAGCTGGCGAGCTCTGCTTCCCCTGCAGCGGCGCCGCCCACCTCTACTCCCTCCGCTATCGAGCTCTGCTCCCTTCGCCGCCAACTTTGCTCTCTCCGCCGCCGAGCTCTCCCGTCTAGGGCCCCTGGCTTCCTCCTGCACACCTTCCATCTCCTGTTATATCATGTATGTTCATGTTTGCAAAAGGAATGGATGCTATAAGGTACAATCACAGTTGGAAAGGAGAGAATGTGTTGTACACTTCAAGAATTGAGAGTAACAAGGTATGTATGTACTACTGAATTTTGGGATTAGGATGTGTGTATGGCGTCGCCTTGCCACGCGCCTTAAGCGTCGAGGCGGCTGGAAGGTGGTCCAACACCGCACCTCGCCTTGCTGCCTTGAGAACCTTGGTTTGGTGGGTAAAGTAGACCAAATCATACTTTTGGGGTTTTTTCTAGACCTTCAGAAGGTTTTAAAATCGGTAAGTCGAGTCGAGTCGTATGGGTACCGACTTGTGGACTAGTCGTGACTAGTCGAGTGCTAGTCGTTAACTAAACTATCTTATTTTCTGTAAATTTACCATTCATTTCGGCTGGAAAGACCCTTAATACAGAGAAACGAAGAGGAATTGTCCTTATTGGGCTTTCTTCAGCCAACTAGGACGACCCAATGGGCCAGCCCAACATTACCCCCAACCCTAACATGCAGCAGGCAACCTTCTCTCACTCTCTGCCTCCCAAATCCAGCCACCTTCTTGGCTTCTTCACATGCAGCAAGCAACAACTCTTCCAGTCTTTCTCTCCTTTCAGATCCAGCTCTTCCAGCCTCTCTCCTTTCAGATCTAGCTCTTCCAGTCTCTCTCCTTTCAAATCCAGCTGCCCTTCTCTTGCCGCAGTAGGTCCTCTCTCTTTCTATCGTTTCTTCCTCTGTCCCCTAGAGCAGCGCGGTAGCAGGGATTAAGGGAAGCAGTGGGGGAGCATCCAACCTGTAGGCCTTGGGCAGCGGCTGGCGGCGATGCATCGGCAGCGGCGGCATCTTGGGCGGCTAGAGATTTTTCGCTGTGGAACAGGGGGAGCGGCGGCTGCAGCCTGGAAACTGCAAGTCGTGCGACTAGGTAACCCCGCCTAGTCGCTCCTAGTCACTGACTAGGGGCCAGGTCAGCCGACTTTGCTGGCGAGTCGGGTCGAGGTCCACGACTTCCCCTGTCGCAGCGACTTGCCGACTAGTCACCACCTAGTCGCGACTAGTCCTTCATGATAGTTTAGGTATCAAAAATTTACTTTTTCCTTTTGAAAAAGACTTTTCCTTATGAATTACAAACTATTACAATATTCTTGTATTGAGAGAGGTTTTTGGTCTTTCACCATCCATGCGACATAAGCTTGGTACTTCTGTTAGGATTCCATGCTTTGAATGGGCTAATACAATTTTTTATCATATATTCATGTTTGATGTCTCAGCCCCTTTCCCTCTCCTGAGCAACAGTAGTTTGAAGGGAGAATCATAGAGAAATGTGTCAGTTTGTAGCAGTTGTTTTCACATGGAGATACATTTTGTTGATTACACTAGGAAACTTATGTTTTTTTTGTATGATTTCTAATATGCCTAAGTTTTGTGTGGGTTAAGGTGCCTTGAGAAATTTTATTTGTGGAAAACTTGAAATGAATTCTTGGATGCCAAGAATGTGTTTTGGCGTTGCAGTTTTACTTATTCATTTAGAGATGAATAGTTGTTGTCGTGAAGAATCCAATTTGGGCTTTATGTAAAACGTAATATTTTTAAATTACGCACTTAATATATGCATGCTAAATGAAATATCCATGCCCTTTGTTTAAGGTAATGGCAACCTGACCTTAGTTTTGTAAACAACTTCGAAGGCATATGTCATGCGACAGCACTGCAAAATTGAAAAATTGAAACATGAGTCATTTTTGTCGCTTCTCCAAAAGGAGCATTGTCTATGTTTTTTTTTGAAGGAAAAGTTGGTCTGGTATTATCAAAAGATCATCACTTTTGGTTTATACCACTTGAAAGTTTATGGTACACTTTATCATTAGAAGATCACACACACCAATTATTACCATTCCGTCCATTTCTCTGTTAAGTCACCCTCCTTTCCATACCGATGGACACAATTACATTGATAGGGCTGAGCGGCACTTGGGCTTGGCCTGACAACAGTGACCGGTGGTGCAGCATGTCAAGCTTGCTATGGACACGACTGAGCCCATCCAAGCATACCTGTGTGATCCGTGTGACCTAGTAGAGCCCATAGAACCTTCTATTGGACCAGAGAAGAAGCCTTGTAAAGCTGATGCCTATTTTGCTCTATTCTACAACGCTGGTGAGCTATCGTTGCTGCCGTTTACCGTCCCATGCCGAGCCAAGCACCTAGGCACTGTGGCTACCATTGTCTTGGCATGCCTTGGTTGAGACGACCACCACAATATCAAATCCATGTCATGCTACTGCACTCCAATCTATCGAGCTCCTTGCCGAATGATCTACCTGCCTCACAATGCACTAGAGAGACACGTCCTACACATTAGTCTCAATAACCCATAGAACCCATGAACGTCGCTGAAGGGGACGGTGAGCATGCGGCAATGTGCCACACGAGTAAGCGAGGCGGATGGCGGTGTTGACAGGCGGTGCAAGCAAGCCACTCTGGGAAAAGGTAACTAGTGGCGATGGAAACAACATGCATTCAACGGCACAACATAGGGAGGATGAGGAGCTGGAGAAGGCAGAGGACCCTAACGAAGGATCCCTTGGTGCCGGCGCTCAGCCCCTTTCCCTCTCCTGAGCAACAGTAGTTTGAAGGGAGAATCATAGAGAAATGTGTCAGTTTGTAGCAGTTGTTTTCACATGGAGATACATTTTGTTGATTACACTAGGAAACTTATGTTTTTTTTGTATGATTTCTAATATGCCTAAGTTTTGTGTGGGTTAAGGTGCCTTAAGAAATTTTATTTGTGGAAGACTTGAAATGAATTCTTGGATGCCAAGATTGTGCATTGCCGCTGCATTTTTACTTATTCATTTAGAGATGAATAATTTGGGCTTTATGTAAAACGTAATATTTTTAAATTATGTACTTAATACATGTGTGCTAAATGAAATATTCATGCCCTTTGTTTAAGGTAATGGCAACCTGACCTTAGTTTTGTAAACAACTTCGATGGCATATGCCATGTAACAGCACTACAAAATTGAAATTGAAACATAGCTATTATTTGTCGCTTCTGCAAAAGGAGCACTGTCTATGTTCTTTTTGAAGGAAAAATTGGTTTGGTACCATCCAAAGATCATCACTTTTGGTTTATACCACTTGAAAGTTTATGGTACACTTTATCATTAGAAGATCACACACACCAATTCTTACCATTCCGTCCATTTCTCTGTTAAGTCGCTCTCCTCTCCATACCGATGGACACAACTACATTGATAGGGCTGAGCGGCACTCGGGCTTGGTTTTGGCTTGACAACAGTGACCGGTGGTGCAGCGACGGTTACCATAGTTCACGGCAAGGCGAGCAACAGTGATGACAACATGCAAGAGAGAGGTCACAACGGCAGTATGTAGAAGCGAAGCAAGTATGAAGGGTGGACGATTACGGAGCTTTGCCAAAGCCCTCTCAATCTCGCTGAGCCATCGTTGTCATCAAATTGTTGTAGATGAGCTTTATTTTCGTTTTCCCCCATTTTTGGCCACCAAGGCCAAATTACAAAATTAAGGCCGCTTGATTGAGTTCAATCTAATTGGAAGCACCCATTGGTATCTTTGAAGAGACTTCGTCCATCTTCTCGAGCTAATTTGGCCTGTAGCCACCACCACCATTAGGGCCATTGCTCGAAGCTTTGCAACCATGCCATTGTCTTGACCTGCTGCAAGGTAACCCAAATTGAAACCACCAATAACAACACCATGGGCCATAGGTACTCTCCATACCTCTGGTTCTCGCGTCTCCTTGTTCCTGTTCCTAACTCCTCCCCGGGTAGTTTCCAATGTTTGGCACTTTCCATACTTTGGGGTGCAACATCAACAAATTCGCTCATGATCAAGTTACAACCTAAGATCTATGACTATATTATGTTAACTGTTCGTATTTTGTTCATTCCATCGGTATGCTCCCAGGTACCCGTAATTGTGATCTGTTTGCCAGAACCGAGGGGTCTTTCTGCCCACAAGATCTGGCTCGCTGGAATGCCGTTGTGAGCTTGGCTAGCATGGTGAGCTTGCTATGGACACGACTGAGCCCGTCCAAGCGTACCTGTGTGATTTGTGTGACCTAGTAGAGCCCATGGAACCTTCTATTGGACCAGAGAAGTCTTGTAAAGCTGATGCCTATTTTGCTCTATTCTACAACGCTGGTGAGCTATCGTCTCTGCCGTTTACCATCCCAAGCTGAGCCAAGCACCTAGGCACTGTGGCTACCACTGTCTTGGCATGCTTTGGTTGAGATGGCCACCGCAATATCAAATCCATGTCATGCTAATGCACTCCAATCTATTGAGCTCCTTGCCGAATGATCTACCTGCCTCACCATGCGCTAGAGAGACACGTCCTGCACATTAGTCTCAATAACCCATAGAACACATGAACGTCGTCGAAGGTGACAGTGAGCATGTGGCGGTTGGAATGGTGCAGCGGCAATGTGCCACGCAAGTAAGTGAGGCGGATGGCGGTGTTTACAAGCGGTGCAAGCAAGCCACTTTGGGCAAAGGTAACTAGTGGTGGCAACAACATGCATTCAATGACACAACATAGGGCGGATGAGGATCTGAAGAAGGCAGAGGACCCAGGCAAAGGTTCCCTTGGTGCCGGCGACTTCCATAGAGATTGAGTAGAGTAAAGAGGGAGACTTAACATATAAATGGACGAAATGATAAGAATTGGTAAAGTGTGATTTTTTAATGGTATTTAAGTGTTCCATAAACTTTCGGTGGTATAAACCAAAAGCGGTGATCTTTGGATGGTTCCAAACCAAATTTGCCCTGTTTTTAATACCTTAAAGGCTATTTAGAATTGGGACACTGTGTTCATTTAGTTATTCGTGTTGTTCATTTAGTTATTCGTGTTGTTCTTTAGGAAGTAGACACCCTTGTAGGCTTATGGTTAACATTTAGCATGTTCTCACATACACATTGTAAACATATGTTAAAAACTCTAAATCTTAACATTTTGAGCAGCGCATGCTCACACCTAGACATGCTAAAACATTTGAAGTGGCGTAGCCACTAAGACATATATATGGGCCGCTCACCTTACACAAATGCGGAAATATGGGGCAACCACTCAATAAACATTAATTACCATCTTACAATATTTATTGTAAGATCATATACAGGTGTAGTCAGCATCATATGCAGCATGCACTTTTCTTTATCAATGCATGTTCCCTTGTTTAGATTGTCATGCTACCTCCACCATCTAAAATGGTAGTCGTTTGGGACATTGTCATGGTCTCTAAAATATAATTTTGGCCATTGAAAGCTATTACAATTTATTTATAAAATGTAATTAAATTACAATATTAAGGAAGTTATTTTTCGAGACGAAACTATCTATGATTATTATATGCTCAATGTAAATAGTTTAAAGTATTTTATGGATAAAGTTTCAAAAGTTTGACTTAGGTCAAGTCTAAAACGACTGTTGTTTTGGAATGGAGGGAGTATTAAGATATGCAAAAATAAATTTAGTGAAGGAAATTATTAATTTGTATTATTTTTAACTGTGACAGAGAAAGTTGATTTTGAGTTTTGCTCAAAAGTTTCGGCTTGGTCTTTGGAAGCCCAAAGCAGAACCAAGGAAAGTGCAATGAAGCTGGTTTCATGGTTTCTTCTTGAAGTGTCCCACTTTGAAAACAATATGCTATTATTGGACTAAAGCATGTGTGAGACGTTGAACAGTTGCAATGTAATTCAATACACCAATCTGAATGGTTAATTACTTCGATCCATGTTTTCTAGCAATCCTTTGATATCTTGATATAATATGAAAGTTAACTTGTGACATGCTTGTAGTTCTTTGTTTTTAACTTGTGTAGAACAGCCCAATAATCGTCCCCTTGATGGTTTTGTCAAACTTCTATAATTGTTGTGATTGCTTTGATATTCTCCTTTTCCTTTTAGGTTCTGATCGTAGCATTTGTCATGAAACTTCCTGAAAAGTTTTCCATGCTGAGTATTGCGTATAAATATAGTTCAGGCCATGTGAATCTACTATGCACCGACACGACACGGCTATACGAGGATCCACTGTTTTTTTAAAAAAAAACCTGATAGCTCGATATGGCTATTTATATTAAAATTATATATATGTATATTATTTTCTATTTTTTGTGAGTTTACTCTAATTTCCAAACTGGAATAGTGAGGTGGACTACATAAATGTAACTTCCTAAAATCATAACTTGCGGTAACTTGTAATCTTTCAATTGCGAAGTGTAGGCATGGAAATTTCACATGTTTCCTCAACGGTGTCCTGATGTTTGTGGCTTCCATCATAGAGTTGTATATAAATGGATCGGGCAGTGACGTTGTACAACCTGATTGGGCCGTATGAAGAGCCCAATGTATCGGCCGCGTATCCCAACAGTATCGTATCCCAGCAGTATCGGGAAATAGAACTATAGCACTACTCCATTAATTTTCATCATTTCAATACCATCAAATACAAGTTAACATTTTATGCACGAACACATTATATCGATAAATAATATTAATTATCTATTTTATACAAACATAAATGTACTGCCAAGATTTCTCCTAATTTTATTTGGTCGACAAAATTTCATACTGTCAACAAAAAATTATTACGACCAACTATCCTCCAGGCCACGCTGCCATGTTATCAATCGACTTGTCGTTCCATTTTAATTATCTCTTTTTTATTTATTATCAAATAACAAATATATTAATTATCTATTTTTCTTGGCTAACACTATCTCTATCATAAATAATTCTAAAATAATATTCAATGTCCAAAATTGAATTATTACAATCAATTGTCCACCCATGTGGCTATTCTACCATGTTATCAATCAACACGTCATCACATTTTGACTATATAATTTTTAATTAGCATATAACAAATATAGTAAATATCTACTTTTCATAAATTAACTATATCGTAATTAATCGCCAAATAATATTATACCATGTACAAAATATATTGAGGGAATTCCCTGTATATTATTGAAAA
Organism: Raddia distichophylla; assembly: GCA_005191435.1. Taxonomy (NCBI): domain Eukaryota; kingdom Viridiplantae; phylum Streptophyta; class Magnoliopsida; order Poales; family Poaceae; genus Raddia; species Raddia distichophylla. The sequence continues at coordinate 435,131 of SPJY01026233.1, read as the reverse complement.
AGTTTACGATTCCCTATTTGGCACTTGAACTTCTCCCTTTCCTTACATACCACTGGTTCAAGTTTTTTGTTCCCTCAGTGCCACTACCGTTAAGTTCGTTAGTTTTATCCATTTAAAAAGTTCATTAATGTCTAAAATTCCCCTTCAATTTAAGACTTTAAAAATCATCTCATTCATTTTAACTCCAAATTCAGTAATTCAAAAATTTTAAATTTATGTAAAATCATGCTCTATTGGCTATTCAAATATTTGTAATGTTTGGTATTTTCAGCTTTTGTTCTCCTTTTTCATGAGGCATGGTATGTTTTAATTTTTACATCCTGAAAGTTTTAATTTTTACTTCAAATCTGGATATACATAATTTTATGAATCTGTAGAATTTTTTTTATGTTTTTATGAATTATATACTATTTTTTTGCATTTTTTATATTTTGTAACGTATTAAAAAGGCAGGGGCATAATGGTCATTTTGTAACTCTGTTATATTCCTTACCGCTTGAGTGGCACTGAGGAAAGAAAAAACTTAAACCGATAGCATGTAAGGGAGAAGAGAGAATTTCCAATAGTAGATAGGGAATTAAAAACTTTTCCAGTGGCATATAGGAAATTCTCTCACTATTATTACGATCAACTATCATTCAATGTGGCTAACCTACCATGTTTCAATTAACAATTTAAGCTACACATGTTTATATCTAACTCAATTCTACAAATTATACACTAACTACAGATTATTTCTAGTAAAATAATTTCATAAACTAAAATATCATGGAGTGATTTGACTAACCGGAACTAGACGTTGCGCGAGTCAAATTCTCCCTCCGTCTCACTATGTTTGTCCATAGCACACCATACGCACAGATCAATAAATTAGTAGTTCCAAGAAAAAACAATGTGCAAAGACTATCATTTAAGTAGTATGTTATAACTATATATCTTGTTACTAAGCATTTAACTCGAGGTAAAGAGCGAAAACATCACAATAACTACACTTTTGATATTCTTAATGGATAAACATTGTGAAACGTATTTTCTTGAGAGGCCATAGACAAATATAATAAAATGAAGAGAGTGTAAATTTTACTCTTTTTTTCCCTTTCCCCCTCTTTCTTTCATTTTCTCTCATTTCTTCTTCTCTTATCTCTGTTTTTCACCACTGCCCCTCACTGTGCGTTAGACTCGGCAATGGCAAGCGGGCGACGTCAGACTGACGTTGAGAGACCTGTCATCCCTGCCATGGATGATTACCCACCTTAGGCCTTGTTCTTTTCAACGTATCATACCGTTGTGTATTACTGTAGCAAATTTTATTATATTTATATAGCCTATATGTTGTGATAATTTTTAATGATTTTTTCATGGCTTTTAGTAGTCCTTCCAAAGATTGTAAAACTATTTTTTTAATTATTTTGTAATAATATTTAGACCTCAATTAAAGGGCTTTTAAATTTGCTACAGTAATACGCCAACGCAACGATACGCTGAAAAGAACGAGGCCCAAGCGACGACGACCGCCTATTTTTTTTAAAAAAAAAACTGCGTGACATATATTTTTCAAATATATGCTGGGTTGGCCTATCCTTCGTTTTTTTCTTTGGTCAAGATAGTTTGAACTTTCACAAATTTTCCATGGCAAATTAAATCCACCTTCACAAACTATAAATTAAGAGCATGTCAACAACGTCGATATGACTATGGGTCGGGTGTCCGATAAAAAATATAAATACCGCATGCTGTTGCATTTAGTTGCAAAATATTTGCAAGTAGTTTTGAACCAAAATGTTGCATAAAATTGAGCGATGTTGCAATAAGTTAAACAAAATGTTGAAACATTGAATAGTAAGCACTCGAACAATCAAAAGTAGATGATGCAATATTTGAAATAGAGTTTTTCTAAAAAAATTGGAATAGAGCACTGAAACATTAAAAAACTTTCCCATAACATTTGAAGTAGAGCAGTGTCACATTCCGATGAAAGCACCACAACATTTGAATAAGGGGAAAAAATATGATGTATGAGGCTCAATTGAATGAAGCAGAGCACTGCCACATACCGATGAAAGCACCACAACATTGAATAGTAAACACTCAAACATTCAAAAGTAGATGATGCAATATTTGAAATAGAGTTTTTCTAAAATAATTGGAATAGAGCACTGAAGCATTAAAAAAATTCCCTATAACATTTGAAGCAGAGCACTGCCATATTCTGATAGCACCACAACATTTGAATAAGGGGGAAAATATGAAGTATGACGCTCAATTGGTGCGCCCGAGATAAACCGACATTAAATTATTGTCTTTTGATAAATGACACTGGGCACACTTATTTCTTTGACAGATAACATTTTGGGATTTTTTAAGCCTTTCCCTTTTTCCTCCATTTTCCATCTATCTTTCCGATTTTTAATGGCGAAATGACCAAAATGCTCTCATCTTCTGTTGGTAATCTGGGCATCGTCTGCATGTAAATAGCATGGTTTTTTCAGCTTGTCAGTTAGCTAGGCAGTTAGTTTTCTTTGTGAGCCGTTGCAGCTAGTTGTAAACGGCGCGTCGCGAGAAATAAGCAGCTTGACGTGTGCTCGTTCGCATGGAGCTGGAGTTAGTTGAACGCCCGATTCGCGCGGCACGACTGGAGGCTGTGGGATGGTGCAGCGTGCGCAAGGTCGTGGGGCGCGGAGTGGGCGACGTGGTGTTAGTGGTTACCTGTTTTTGTTATTGCTATTTAAGCAAGGAATACAGAGAAAAGCGGTTGGTTGTTGCCGCACCAAAACCCAAGTGTTCGCGTGAGTATCTGTGCGTGTTTTTTCTAGTTCTTTCGGGTTTTTCAGCTTCGTCTCCGGTGACAGGAAGCTCCGGCTGACCGTTGCCTCGTCTGAAGAGCAAGCAGCGCCTGCGCGGTCTCTGTCTCCGCTTCCTTCATCGGCACAGGCTACGGAGGAGACCGTGGAGCTCAATGAAGATCGCCTCTTTGTCCTGCTAGGAGACGGAGGCGAGGGTGACACTACGAGATGGATCCTCGACACCGGCGCCACTAACCATATGACAGGTGCGCGTGCGGCCTTCTCCGAGATCGACACCGGCGTGCGCGGATCCGTCAAGTTCGGCGACGGCAGCACAATTGGCATTGAAGGACGCGGGACTGTGCTCTTCGCGTGCAAGAACGGCGAACATCAGGCGCTCAACGGGTTGTATCACATTCCGCGCCTCACCGCCAATATCATCAGCTTGGGCCAGCTGGATCAAGATGGATTCGACGTCCACCATGGGGGCAGGACGCTGCGCATCCGCGATGAACATCACCGACTGGTCGCGAGCATACCGCGCGCGCCAAATCGTCTCTACATCCTCACGGTGAGCATTGCCCGTCCAGTGTGCTTGGCAGCACAGGGGACAAGCGCAGCGTGGCGCTGGCATGCACGGTTTGGCCACATCAATTTTCTTGGTCTGCGGGAGCTGGTGCACAAGGAGATGGTGCGGGATTGCCACGGATTGATCATGTCGATCAAATCTGTGACAGTTGTCTCGCCGGGAAGCAGCGACGGGCAAGTTTCCCAAGGAAGGCCAAGTTCATGGCGACTGAGCGCCTCGAGCTGGTGCACGGCGACTTATGCGGCCCGATCTCGCCGGCGACACCAAGCGGGAACCGCTACTTCCTCCTCCTCGTCGATGACCTGAGCCGCTTCATGTGGCTCATGCTGCTGCGCACCAAGGATGAAGCCTCGACGGCCTTCGTGCGGTTTCAGGCGGGAGCTGAAGCCCAGGTGGGGAGGAAGGTGGGCACACTTCGCACCGATCGCGGTGGGGAGTTCACAGCGCGGGACTTGATGGATTACTGCTCCAAGCTGGGGATCGCAAGGCATCTCACGGCTCTGTATTCGCCACAACAAAACGGAGTCGTCGAGCGCCGCAATCAGACGGTCATGGGCATGGCCAGGTGCATGATGAAACCAATGGCCTTGACGGGCTGGTTTTGGGGGGAGGTGGTGACCACGGCGACGTTCCTGCTTAACCACGCGCTGACCCAAAGCGTTGAAGGGAAGACCCCATATGAGGTATGGAATGGCATGCGCCCCGCAGTTCATTTCTTTCGAACTTTTGGCTGCGTGGCACATGTGAAGGCGATGGGGAAGCATCTCGCCAAGCTCGACGACAGGAGTACTCCCATGGTGTTCGTTGGCTATGAGCCCGGCACAAAGGGGTACCGCTTCTACAACCCAGCGACGCGGCGTGTTGTCATCTCCGACAACGCCATGTTTGAGGAGTGGCGTAGCTAGGACTGGGGAGCTGAGAAGGGCGCCGGGCCGAGCGACGACAACAAGTTGTTCACCGTTGAACAAATATCAATTGTGCCCGTGGTGGGCGCACCCGGCGAGGATGCACCTGGCACACCGTCGCCGACCAGGACGAGCGCGGCGACACCCACGTGCGGGTCCGAGCCTCGCACTATGTCAGCCTCCCCAAATGCAGTAGCGGCGTCGCCAAGCTCTTCCCCAAGCACACCTCCGAGCGTCGAGTTTGTTTCTCCACCGTCTGGAGATCATGATTTCGACGCTGATCACGACGATGATGTACCACTTCGTTTTCGCAAGTGGGACAACATTCTTGGCGACTGCACGCCACCAGGCCTGGTGGAGCGCGAGTTAGCTGAGGAGCTCATGCTCGTGGTTGGAGATGAGCTGGCAACGGCGGAAGAGGCCAAGCAAGACGAGAATTGGCGCAAGACGATGTTAGAAGAAATGGTCTCGATCGAGGAGAACAAGACATGGTCGTTGGTGCCCTTGCCAGCTGGGCATCGCGCGATCGGTCTAAAATGGGTTTTCAAGGTGAAGCGCAATGAGCGCGGTGAGATGGTGAAGTACAAAGCGCGGCTCATCACAAAGGGATACGTGCAACGCCAAGGGATCGACTTTGAGGAGTTGTACGCGCCCGTGGCCAGGATGGAATCGATCCGCATGGTTCTGGCCGTGGGTGCGCACCGCGGCTGGCTGGTGCATCATATGGACGTCAAATCGGCGTTCCTCAATGGTGACCTTGTGGAGCAGGTCTACGTCGTGCAACCACCTGGTTTCACTGCTGCAGGGCACGAGGAGAAAGTCTTGAAGCTTCACAAGGCGCTGTACGGTCTACATTAGGCACCGCGGGCATGGAATGCGAAGCTGGACGCGAGTTTGCATGCTCTTGGCTTCACCAAGTGCAAGAGCGAGCATGGACTGTACACACGAGGCGTCACGCAAGCCCGGCTGGTGGTGGGGATCTACGTCGACGATCTCATCATTGCGGGGGAGCACGCCAACGAGATCAACATCTTCAAAGGAGATTGTCTTAATCTTGTCTTGATCCTGTCTTGTCTTGTCTTGTCTTGTCTTAATCTTGTCTTGATCCTGTCTTGTCTTGTCTTGTCTTGTCTTAATCTTGTCTGTCTCTTGTCTTGTCTTGTCTTGTCTTGTCTCGTGTCTTGTCTCGTGTCTTGTCTTGTCTCTTGTCTTGTTTTGTCTTGTCTTGTCTCGTCTTGATCTTATATCTTGATGCTTGACGTAGATGTAGCAGGCTTGAGCAGGAACGAAGACTCACGCAAAGAGTATAAGAGAGAAACTATGAAACACAAGAGCTTTAATCTTGAAGTCCCTGTTGTCATCAATACCAAAACTTGATCTTACATGAAGGCCATCTAAAAGTTTGCACAACATACCATAAATTTCAAATTTGGTCAACATGTTTTTGCAACCAACTAAAATAATTGGTCGATCGAAGTTTAGATTCAAATTATTCATCTTTGGATGAAACCAAAACCTAAATTTGAGCTAGATCCGAACCTTTAATGCGAGCTACATCATAAACTAATTTGAGCTTGAAAAAATCGAGCTAGATCTCTATAATCAACATTAAATAAAATGATAAATGATGTCACTAATCTTGGGGCTTTTGGATTGAAGTAAAATGACCAAATTTTGTATATTTGGGTAGCACTGGCCCTCTTGAAACTATTAGCTGGTGCCACCCGATACTGTTTATTCGGACAGAGTATTGAAAGGATGAAGAAGTTCAAATAGGGCCAACCAGTACTAGTTGAAGGCACCGATGTTACTGATGTACTCACCTTAGTACCTGTTCATGACACGAATTAGTACTAATAAGCCTCCATGCCAATTGCACGGAGGCTCATTAGTATCGATACATATCAAATCCTAGCACATCAGTACAAGTACTATACAATATGAGCACATCGGTACCGGTGGTTAGGGCTGGAACTTTAGCTCGAAGTTCGCGAGATGCTTGGGCTCAGCTGGTAAAAGCTCGGCTCATTTGTAAATAAGCACGAGCCGAGCCCCATTTCTAGCTTATGGCCATTAGCGAGCCGAGCCGAGCCGAAGGCTGGCTCGCTCGGGCTCGGTTAGTTCTGGCTCGTTTACATGCTAATGTGTTTACATGCTAATGCTATTTATTCCATCTTAACCATTAGAAAATGACATATCTTATTGCCAAAATGCTCATAAAATAGACCGCAACCCACATATGCATGCACAAGTCATTTTGATACTCATATGTACAATGTTAACTTATATTTTGCAATGGTTAATGATTTAGAAGGTCGTGAGCGCTCGTGAGCTTCCAACGAGCCGAGCCGAGTCGAGCCCGGTTTGCAGCTCAGACACCCCGCTGAGGTCGACTCGGCTCGGCTCGATAACGAAGCGAGCCGAGCCGAGCCGGAGGCTGGCTCGCTCAAACTCGGGTCGTTTCCGCCCCTACCGCTGGTGCCTCGATCCAACCTGTATTAAATTGCCCATACGGCGCCGTAGCCATTGAACCGACATCAGCTCTGGTTCATGTCTAACCGATACTAATAGACCGATATATAAGTCCTGTTTTCTACTTTTGCATACATGTGACATACGAGAACAATTCATGGGGGTTGCAATCGTAGGGATGTGTGAACTAATCGGCAAGCTGCTCTAGATATCTGGCATTGAAAGAAAAGGCAGTTTTTTTTGTGTCATTGTCATGTGACACACTACTTAAACTATCTGAAATATTCTCTCCGGTTGTGTGACGCGATAATAAGTTCTGAATAATGTGCATGTGCTGATTGATGTGCATAGTTGACTTCCTAGTTCCGACCTTCCCCAGTAGGTACTAGCATGTACTTCATATAGCAGCTACAAATAAGGGTTCGGTTGAGAAACAAGGCCAGAGCAGCAGCAAGCAGCCGTGGCCCGAGGCTGAAGAAAATTAAAGTTGTGAAAGCAAGGCAATGGAGTCAGCCCCTCTCTTGACCCCTTACAAGATGGGCCAATTCACCCTGGAGCACAGGTCCGCGAATTAACTAGCTAGCTACATCTACATGCATGTACACAAGCACATGGATTTCATCAATTTCCTAGGTAACTTAACTAAGCGCCAAGCTTTCCTTGTTGTCGCGGTCATGCATGCATGTGGCAGGGTTGCCCTTGCGTCCGTAACGAGGTGCAGGTCCTACGGGAACGTGCCCCAGCCGCACAACGCCCTCTACTACACGCAGAGGGCGGCGCCGGGCGCCCTCCTCGTCGCCGAGGCCAACGAGGTGTCCAAGCCTGCACACCAGCGCAGCAAGGAGGACGACGCGACTGGCCCAACCATTCAGCCCGCAATATATTTCTTCTCCGATTTCGAAGATGGTAAGGAAAATTGCATGGCTGCACAGCAGGGCAGCCAGGGCTTCAGGGTCGAAGCCACTGGCACACCCGTCCGCCCTGCTCTGTTCTTCTGGTCCAACTTCGAAGATGGCAAGGAAAATGACCTGAGATTGGACGATGGGTCCGCGGCTCACGCTGACCCGACCCCCAAATTCCATCCTAAATGTTCCTGGCTTGTGGAGCCAGGAACAGGTTGACGCCTGGAAGCCTGTGGTGGACGCCGTGCACGCCAAGGGCGCCGTCTTCTTCTGCCAGCTCTGGCACACGGGCGCCCATGTAATTGACGACGTATCCCAGATCGTGAAAGACTTTCGCGTTGCCGCCAGAAATGCCATCAAAGCTGGTAATACAGTATATAGCTAGCAATTATTTATCGGCATGGCTATTTGGCAGGCGCCTGCGCCTTGCCAAATCGCGCAGGCGCCTGCCCGACGCCCACGGAGCTAAGCGCAATGCAGGCACGCTGTGCAGTTACACGTTTTCCATTTAAATTTATTTTTTTCATTTCTATTTTATATGGAGTCCAAATTGCGTAGAAAAAATTTTATAATTCTTCTAAAATCCTAATCAACCCATTTTAAATATTTTTCTGATTTTTCTGATTTTTGATTTTTTTTATTTTTTTGCTATTTTTATTTAATCAGCACTCAAATAATGAAAATTCCACAAAATTTCTACTGTTTTTTCACATTTTCATTTCTTGGAAAAAATGTTTTGGGATAGTGGAATTTTTTGCGTGAGGTCTGATCTATTATAGATTTATTTTGTTTTTCGTTTATTATAGATTATTTTGTTTTCTATTTATTATAAATCTTATTTTTTTTCTATTTTTCACATCGAGAGATTTTTTGCTCGTATAATTTGCGAAATTGTGCAGGCGCAAAAAATTCCACTAAATTTCTACTGTTTTTCCACATTCCATTTTATTGGAAAAAATGTTTTGCGATAGTGGAATTTTTTCTACCCGAGGTGTGAATGCCGGCGTGCCTGCACGCGAGTGAAAGGGAGCAGGCGCCTGCGCCAAACCTCCCTGTGCAGGCGCCTGCTCATTAGCCGGTCCCATTATTTATAGCCAAATTTCTCCATGTTAATAGTTCACGTCTGCTTACGCAACTTGCACCTACGAACTAAGGTTTCGACGGCGTGGAGATCCACGCGGCCAACGGGTGCCTGCTGCACCAGCTGATGAAGGGCGCGAACAGCGGCAGCCTGGAGAGCCGCAGCCGTTTCACCCTCGAGGTCATGTCCGCCGTGGCCGACGAGGTCGGCGCCGACCGCCTCGGCGTCCGTCTCTCCCCGTTCGCCGACTACAAAGACGGCCGCGACTCCGACCAGGTGGCGCTCGCGCTGCACGTCGTCCGCGCCATGAACGACCTCGGCATCCTCTACTGTCACATGATCGAGCCGAGGATGCGCATTGGCGGCGGCGAAGACGGCAAGCCCAAGATCCAGCACCGCCTGCTGCCGTTCAGAAAGGCGTTCCGAGGCACGTTCATCGTGAACGGAGGGTATGATCGGGAGGAAGGGAACAAAGCCGTCGGCGAGGGGTACGCCGACCTGGTGGCGTACGGGCGGCTGTTCGTGGCCAATCCCGACCTGCCGGAGCGGTTCAGGAAGAAGGCGGCTCTGAACAAGTACGACCGGAGCACGTTCTACACGTCTGATCCTGTGGTTGGCTACACGGACTACCCGTTTCTGAATCAGGTCAGCATCAGCTGATCGACTAGCTACATATATTTGCTCTCCTTCTATTCAGTTGACTGAAACCAATCAAAGTGGGATCCCTTGGTATATATATAAGATCAATGTACCTGTGCCCTATATATAGATATGTATTTTTGCTCCTTCTACATATATAGTTCACTGAAATCAATCAAAGTGGAATAAGTATATGAATATATGTACCTGTGAACTATATATATGTATAATGTATCTGCAAGGCTTTACGCTTCTCCAGATTATTTGTGTTGTAACTTGTGCGTTTGCACCTTTAAGTTCATGTGCCATTTCCCTCTGAAAAATGAATTTGGAATGTGTTCTATTCCATTATTTTATGCATGGTGTGCTGACTGCTGAGAGGACCTGGTTAATTTACTGTGTGCTCTTACATATGTTTCAGTTGGATTCCCACATCGGATATTGGTGATGGGAAGCACAACTTAAAAGATGGAGGCACCTCCCCCATCAGAATAGTCTTTTCTGCTGAGTTAGGCCATAACCTAGGTTATGCTTCCAGTTCGGCCAATAAAAATGGGGACCTAGGCCTGAGGCCAAATGTTGGTCTCAGGGTGACCAGATCGCTGGTGGGCCACGAGATAGCAGGATCACAGCGAGTTCCAACAAGTGGTATCAGAGCCATGGTCGGTAACCTAGAATGTCTTTAGGAGATCGCACGGAGTAGGGTAGATGCTCCTATGTGTAATGGCAGAGTGTCGGTGGTTTAACCCCCCGTGTCGCTGCCATGGGACCAATAGTCCATCCAATAGTGTCACAAACTCAGCAACATCGAGCCCCAGCAGATCAAGGTTTGGTTCCAGGTTAAGTTAGTGGAGTTGTCTACTATGGCCACGTGTCTATCCGGCAAGCAGCTGGGCGAGCAACAGGCCCCGGTGCTGGGCGATCAGGTCTCGTGGCGCGATGGCGGGCAGGAGGGCAAGCAGTTCCCGAAACCAGGTGCCTAGTACGCGTGTCGATCCAGCAAGAAGTTGGGCGAGCAGCGCGCTTAGGACCGGTGCACTTTGGACTAGCCGGAAGGTGTAGGGCCTCGTAGTCAGAAGATATGGAGCGAATGAGGGAGGAAGCTTCCCTCTAAAGGACGAGCACGGATCGTCTCAGATCTGGTGCTTTGAATGCGACGAAACTGGTCTGGAAGAGTGGGTGGGGGTCTGACGAAATGATTGCCCCCGCCACTCCGTGGCGTCAGCTACTCAGTAGCTTCTGCAGGCGCGTGCGACGAGGTGTAGTGACAGGGAAGCGGGGGTAGGCGCCTGCCCTGTCACCTCCTTCCTGTCCCGCAGACGCTGCGGGGGCACCCCAGGGTGGTGACTTCGACGTACGAGCAGAGATGGGACAGCTACAGTGGCGAGGATCATTTAATATACACTATTCAATGCATTGTGACCCAGGCCAGTCTAGGTATACACGGGCTAGGGTGCATCCGTAAAACGGGTTGGATGATCATTTTTTGGATCCAACGCTTGAAGATAGTCAGTAGTCACATTGCAAGGAGCTTGAGCAGGACTAGGGCTGTTACCCGATCACAAAGCCTGAACCTATGTAAACTTGGTGTCTAATCTTGTGTTCTTGCGCAGGAGAGAAAAGAGTGAGCTAGCCACACACCCCTACTGTCTAACAACCGGAGTAGTCCCCGAAAAACATGTCCACTATGATACACCGACAGTGGCGCGCCAGATAGGGGGGTAGTAGTTGGTTCACCCCTAGGTTTCTCCTCCTTCGGTCTCTTTTTTCAGATCGTCTGCGGATCTTTGGAGACCCACGATGTCGGGGCACGACTCGGAGGATGAAGCCCCGGATTACAGCCGAAAGTCGCTTAGTCGGCGGCAGGACGAGGCGCCTTCATCGTGTTCCCGGGAGGTACCCCCGCAGCGGCGGTTGGCCCTGGAGGAGGCCTCCCTATACTAGAACCTTCTTTCTATACGCATGCTGCTGGACCTCCCACTAGTGGAGTTGGCAAGGGATTCCCCCGCCAAACCTTGGTTGAGGGACATCGCCTGTCTCGTGGACGCGGTCCATCACCGGGTCAAGGTCTCCGAGCGCTCGGGCGCTTCCGGTGGAGCACCCTGATTGAAGTTGCGGGCCGTGCTCATGCAAGACTTGAGCCATCCGGGTCATGTGGGGAGACGCGCATCGGGCTAGTCCCCATCCCAGACGCTCCCCCGAGAGGAGGGCACAACAAGATCTTCGGAGCCACTTGGAGGAGCGGTGACATCGCCGTGGAGGTGACCTCTGTGACGAGTTGTAGCATTGTCCAGTGCGAGGGCAAGGCTAGGCCTCGACGGCATATCGTCGTCGCTGGGGACGTAGCAGCAAAGACGAAGAGGACTCCGTGTTCTCCGAGTCAGGATGGGACTCTGATGAGCCACGTCAGGTTCCCTACGGTGTAGGATGTTAGGCCTTCACGTATGAACTGCGCTTCGTCTAGTGGCCCGAGAAGTTCCGTCTGACGTCCATCGAGAAGGACGATGGCTCGGCCAACCCAGAGGAGTTTCTGTAGATCTACACCACCATGGTGCAGGCTATGGGAGGTGCCGAGAAGGTAATGGCGAACTACTTCCCCACAGTTTTGACGGATTCCGCCTGATCTTGGCTACTTAACCTCTCGCGGTCGTCCATCGGCTCGTGGGAGGAACTGTGTGACCAGTTTGTCACCAATTTTCAGGGTTTCTATACCCAGCCCGACGTGCAGGATGTTCTCACCCTAGAGTAAAAGGAGGGGGAGACGTCGCAGTAGATCATCCGGTGTTTCAGCAACGTCCGCAACACCATCCCACGAGTCTCCCGCCACGCCATCATCGGTACCTTCCACCGGGGAGTCCAAGATGACAGGATGGTCGAGAAGATGGCGAATTGCCATTTGTCCTCCACCACCAAGCTATTCTCTCTGAGCGGCCAAGGCCCAGGCGCGTGTGTCCGGGTCCGAGAAGGTGAACGGCGGCGGGGGTGTGGAGGCCGGGACTTCCAAGGGTCCCGACTCTAAGGGCAAGAAGGACAAGAAGAAGCGCAAGGCATCCGAGGCCGGGAAGGTCTTGGTGGTTGAGCGCTATCAGAGGAAGGATAAGCCGCGATTGGATAAGTAGCGGCAGGAAAACCGCCACAATCAGCGTAGCGGTCAGCGCGATCAACGCAGCGTAGGCTGCGACAAACGGGATGATCGCCACGAGGACGGTGGGCAGACTATACTGTCCCATCCACAAGACCAATGCGCATGACTTGGCGGATTGCTAGGTCGTGTCAAAGCTGGTGGAGAAGCGGCTCAAGGAGCACCGCCCTCCCAAGGATGATGATGATGAAGACCCCGCTCCGCTGGGTTTTCAACGGGTAGAGCACATAGTGGTGTACATCCACGGTGGCTCCACCACTTACACCTCCATCCGTTAGTACAAGTTGCTGGTGCGCGAGGTATGCGCCTCCGTGCCAAGCCCGGGGGTGGGCAAGCAGCTGAGGTGGTCAGAGGAGTCAATCACCTTTAGCCAGGCTGACCACCCCGAGAGCACTACCGACCTGCAGCGCCTTTCGATCATGGTTTCACCCATGGTTCGGAACGTGAAGCTCGGGCGAGTGCTGGTGGACGGGGGGAGCACCATCAACCTCCTGTCTGCCAAGGTGTTCCAGGCCATTCAGGTACCGAAGCGTGAGCTTGTCCCAGCTCTCCCCTTCTAAGGGATAGCCCTGGGGGTGGAGACGGTGCCCTTGGGAAGAGTCAGACTCCCCGTGACGTTTGGGGAGGAAGACAACTACAATACGGAGGAGGTCGACTTCGAGATCAACGATTTTGACATCCCGTACAACGCTTTGCTCGGCCGACCTGCTTTGGCCAAGTTTATGATTGCCACCCATTATGCTTATATGTTGCTCAAGATGTCAGATCATCATGACCCGATCGTCGCCAATGTGGACAAGCCAGAGTCTCTTCGGTGCGACAGGATGGCCCTCGACCTTGCCGACACCATCAGCGCTCAGCCGTTTGGTTTCGGTGAGTTAGGGACCCCTCAGGCAAAGACCCGAGCCACACCTGGTTCAACATGCAAGGTCAAGGTGGTCTGCCTGAGCGAAGACCATCACGCCAATACCGTGAGGGTTGGCGGCAGTCTCGATCCCAAATAGGAAAGCGCGCTCGTCACCTTCCTCCAAGAAAATCGGATGTTTTTCCATGGAAACCATCTGACATGACCGGTGTCCCCAGGGAGGTGATTGCATCAGTTGGCGATGCTTCCAGGAGTGCGCCTAGTCTGGCAGAAGGTTCGGAGGCAGGCACCAGAGCACCAAGAGGCCATCTCAGAAAAAGTTGAGAAGCTGCTAGGTACGTGGATTGGGAGGGTGGTTACTCACCCTGAGAGGCTTGCCAACCCCGTGCTCGTGAAGAAATCCTACGGGAAGTGGCAGATGTGCGTCTATTTCACCGATCTCAACAAGGCATACCCGATGGATCCCTACCCTCTGCCACACATAGATTTACTTGTAGACTCCACCGCAGGGTGCGAGCTCTTAAGGTTTCTGGAAGTGTACTCCAGGTAGCACCAGATTAGCATGGCGGATGAGGATGAGGAGAAGACTGCTTTTGTAACTCCCATGGACGTGTACTGTTATATTATTATGGCTTTTGGATTGAAAAGTGTTGGCCCCACTTACCAGCGCGCTATGCATTCTTCTTTATAGAGCAAGATCGGGAGAAATCTGGAAGTCTACGTGGATGACCTGATGATAAAGACCAAGAGGAGCGAAGGATTGCTCGCCGACTTGACAGAGACCTTCGCCAACCTGAGGTAGCACCACATCAAGCTCAATCCCGAGAAGTGCGTGTTCGCGTGTCCCCAGGGATGTTGTTGGGGTTTCTCGTGTATAGACGGGGCAAGTGGTCTACCATTCGCCTGAAGCATGTGCAGTGCATCACGGGCTGCCTCGCGTCCCTCGGGCGATTCATAGCCCGCCTGGGAGAAAAAAGCTTACCCTTGTTCAAGCTACTAAAAAAAGACATCGAGTGATCCTCGACAGCGTCAGCGGATAGATAGCGCGCAAGGCCAGAAGCTACACCCTAGTAGGTGGGGACCTATATCGTCATGGTGAAAACTGAGCTATCAAGAAGTGCATCACTCGAGATGACGTGAGCTGCTTGCTCTTTGACATCCATGGAGGCGAGTGTGTGACACTTGTCCAGTTGTACCTTTCTTGCTAAGGCGTACCGCCATGGTTCTATTGGCCCACCGCCCTCCACGATGCTTGCGAGCTGGTGAGGAGATGCGAGGCATGCCAGTTTCAGGCCAAGCAAATCAACCGACCAGCCCAGGTGCAGCAAGCCATCCCGCTCTCTTGGTCATTCACGGTCTGGGGGTTGGATATCCTGAGCCCGTTTTCGCGGGCCGGAGGGGCTATACACATCTGTTCGTGGCCATTGACAAGTTCACCAAGTGCATCGAAGCCGAGGCAGTGCACACAATCACGGTGTCTACGGCCATCATATTCAGCGAGAAGTCTTCATGTGGTTTGGAGTCACCAAACGCATCATCACCGACAACGACACTCGGTTTGCCAGTGCCGCCTTTCAGGGCCTTTGAGAGGACATGGGCACCAAGGTGTGTTTCGCCTCAGTAGCCCACCCACGGAGTAATGGCCTGGCAGAGTGGGCCAACATGTTGGTGTTGAAGGGGCTCAATACGAGGGCGTTTGATCGACTTCCCAAGCACAGGAAGCGTTGCGCGGAGGAGGTCCTGGCGGTCCTCTGGTCGCTCCGTACTTCGCCGAGCCAGGCAACCGTTCGCTCGTCGCATTGTTTGACGAAGAGGATCAATAGGCCCGGCGGCGGGATGAAGTCAACTTCCTAGAGGAAGTTTGTGACCGGGCGGCATTGCACGCTGCGTGCTACCAGCAGAGCCCTGAGAACGTACCATGCCACCAGGATCCAAGAGAGGACACTGGTAGTGGGCGACCTCGTCTTGCGAAGGGTTTAGACACAAGCATGTCGTGATAAGTTGTCTCCCTAATGGAAACGCCCTTTCAAAGTGGTCTCGAACTCTCGTCCGGGATCAGTAAAGTTGCACATGGAGGACGGGCACGAGCTGGTCAATTTGTAAAATATAGAGCAGCTTCGTAAGTTTTACCCTTAAAAACTATAAGTCCTCTGTGTTTTTTGTAAACCAACTGGTGGGTAGCGTTCCCTACCACCTAGCTGGCCAGGGGCTATAATGTATAGTGCTGGTCCTTGTGTGTTGTTTTTGAGGAAAGAAAGTTCTATGAGCTGTCTGTGCCTTTCAAAGGTTTTCCCCATTGTTTTTCAAAGGTTTTCCCCATTGTTTGTTCTATCTTTAATGGTACCTTGCCAGTAAACTTGGGTGTCCAGTGTCTGTGTCGGGCGAGGAAGGGGTGATTAGAGGGCGTGTTTTAGCACGGTGCTTATACGGCCTAGGCACCTTGTTTCACCGTGGGCGCCGCTGACTTATGACGACCTCTAACCACCTGCCGCCTAGCCGCGCGGCACTATGATCTAACCTCAAGAGGTCACAAGTTTTCAGCCAAAAAAAGGTATTGGGAAAACGGTGACTAGGCGCATTCACTATTAGTTCGGATGCCGGCATTTAGTTTAAACTTGCGCGAACTACCAATTCTGAAATTTAACATTTACCTTGGTCACTGCCCGCCTGTGAGTGGAATCGACCGAGTACAGGACACGTCGCAGAG
The DNA here is from genome assembly GCA_005191435.1 of Raddia distichophylla. Taxonomy (NCBI): domain Eukaryota; kingdom Viridiplantae; phylum Streptophyta; class Magnoliopsida; order Poales; family Poaceae; genus Raddia; species Raddia distichophylla. Next base: position 419,046 of record SPJY01026233.1, on the reverse strand, counting down.
GGTTGGGGGCTTGGCCAAGCCGGTGAACACCGTCACGCGAGCAGTCCGAGTGTGAGCAAAAGAAGGCATGGCTAAGAGCCCGGAGTTTGACCGGATCGTGATAGCTTTGGCGTGATTGTTTGGTAGCGGTTGCTCTAAGGGGCCGAAGTGAAAGCAAACACAAAATCTAAGGACAAAGCGGGACTGATTGTAAGATGAACAGAGTTCTTTCTTTACAAGGTTCGAGGCAAAAGAAAGATAAGAAAAAATAAGAAGCAGCAGCAAAGATAATGTGGCTCCGTGGGGGCTTTCACTCGTCGTCCTCACCGGTGGTGGCGACGCAGGGTCAATCTATGTCGTCTTCGGCGTCTTCGAAATCCTTTGGCGTAGGAGGCTCAACTCGCAGACTCTCGGCGATGAGGTCGACGGCGTCCGGCACGCGAAGGCTTGCTGCGTCGCTGGTGTCGCCATCGGCCCTTTCCACGATGGCTCGTGCGTTGAAGTTGGGGTCGTGGTCGGCACAGCATGCTAGCACATACTTCGCGGTGGCTCGGATGATGGTAGACCCCTCGCGGACAGTGCGCTAGTGGAGCGCGTTTCCCATGCCGCTGATGCCGTTTGCCACATGCGTCATCCCGAGGGCGAGCTGCGCGGCGGTGTTCTCAAAGGGGTCCCTCACGCGCACACCAAGCAGCTCGAGGCGGCGGCACAGGTGGCGGAATAAGGGCTAGAGCATAGCACGGATGATATGTACCATGCGGCGGTGCTCGGCCCGAAGCGTCTCCATCTCCTCCTCTGCCGCTTGGGTGCGGGCGCGTTCTCGCGCCAGCTCCGACTAAAGCGTCGCCGTCGTCTGGGCCTGCTCGGCGGCGGCAGTGTGGCGCGCGTCCAGCAAGACAGCGATAGTCTACATGAGGCGGGCCATCTTGGCCAAGGTAACATCGGCGCAGGTGCGGAATGCCGTCCCCGGAGCTAAGCTTGTCCCGACGCCAGCCCCGGTAGGTGCACACGGAGACCCCTAAGGGAAGGCGGCGGGTTCCCGGTGGGAGTGGTGTGTGTCTGGGCGCTGCATAGGAGCAGAGCGCGTTGGAAGAAGTTAAGATGAAAATGGTAGCGACTAAGGAAATAAGAAGGAGATATAGACTTACCAATCGTGGTGCAAGGCGACACAGGGTCGGCCGACAGGTCAATTTAGCCCGCCAGCGCCTGGCGGCGGTGGGTTGACCGCGGCGGTTCGGGGTGTCATGGTCGTTAGTAGGGCTGGCTGCATGTGGCAGCTGGTGGTGATGTTGCGGTGTCCAGAGCAGTGCTCAACATCGCGGCGGGCACAATTGGCTTGGTGATGGCGTCATCGCCCTCTCCCGTGTTCGGTGTGGCGCTAGAAGAGTCTGCAGTATGCACCCGCTTGGCGGTGGGGTCATTGCTGTCCACCGGCCTTTCCCAGCGGTGTGCACCACCGCAGCGCGAGCGTCGGAGTCAAGGTTGGTGACGGTGGGCTGGTCTTGGCTAGATCCCCTAGCAGCGGGCTGGCCGTGGATCACCAAGGCGGCCTGGCGCGGGGTGGGAACCACGCCGGTGTAGTCCATGGCGGGCTAGGAGAGCACAATCTGGGTGCGCTTCGAAGGATCGATATCGCAAAGGGGCTGGGCTCCGGTCGGGAACGACCGGCACTTAGGTGCGCTGACCCCAGGGATATCGAACATTTCCCTCTGCTTGGCGGTGCTCAAGTCGCCGGCGTATGAAGGAGAAGGCAAAGAAGAAGATGCATGACGAAACATAAGCAAGGTAGGAAAATAAGCAAGAGTGAAGAATAGGCCTACCATGGGGGCAAGTGCGGGAAATGTTGGAGGAGCCAGCGTACAGGAAGACGGGGCTGTCGCGCTAGCAGAGCGGGCTTATCCGGCTGGCAAGTTAATCCAACACCACTGACGCCAATGACAGCTTGGCGGCGCACAGCTGCTCCACGCGCACCACCATGGTCTGAAGCTCCGCCATGTCATCCACCAGCACGGTCCAGCTGTCCATGGAGACCCTCTCCTCTAGGAGCAGTAGGGCATCAATGCCACTGTCGTCGGCAATGTACAGCCAATCAGTCCTCCAGTTGCATTAGTTGGACCTCAGGGGCAGGGGGATGTACTGGCCGCTGGGGTTGTTGTGGAGCCTGACGTGGCAGCTCCCGGCCACGTGCGTGTCTTGGTTCGGGCAGATGGAGATGAAGCAGCGGAATAGTTGGAGATTCGGCGCCCCACAGACGAACATGTCGCAGAGGTGAGCGAAGGCAGCGATGCAGATGATGGAGTTACAGGTGAGGTGAAAAATGTGGAGGTTGTAGAAGTGGAGGATGGAGAGAAATACCTCAGAGTAGGGCATGCCCGACAAGATCTCCCACACAAAAGTGACGATCTCGCCACCTCAGCGCTGCGGCGAGAGATAGCCACGACGGATGTGGAGCGCGTTGCCAGGCGCGATCAACTTGATCTTTCCCTCGCGCTAGCCGTCGATAGCGGCGGAGTGGTTACTAGAACGGAAAGAAGGGAGAAAGAAAGCTAAGTAATCTGAACCCTAGCTCACAGGCAGGAGGTGGCTGCACAAGAGCTGGCAAAGGCTGGGTTGGGAGAGCCGCGAGGCTAAGTCCCCAATTTATAGGTGAAGCCATGGCGCGTCGGTTCCTCCCCGTGGGCCACAACGCTTCGATTCACTAGAAGTGGCGGGAGTGGAGCCATTTCTAGCGGGTGTATTACGCTGCCAGTTCGCGATACCCACGACCGTCTTTTTTCCAACGCGCGATGTCAGATCCTGAGGAGACAGAGGTAGCAGCGCGAGGATCCGCCATGCCGGCTGTGCCGAGAAAGTGGTCTGACCCCCCAGATTCGCGGCGCTTCGCAATGCGAAGATTTGGTGACCCTGGGCGGAGAAGGTGTGCGATTCCGATGGTCCTGGGGCTATTGTCAGTGTATTCTACGCTGGTGTGTACCCTCGGGCCGCTGCCATGTGGGACCAATGGTCCATCCAGGAGTGTCCCATACTCGGCAACATCAAGGCCAAGCAGATCACTGTCTAGTTCTAGGTTAAGTTAGTGGAGTTCTCTACTATTGCCACATGTCGCTCCGATGAGCAGGCGGGCAAGTAGGCCCCGACACTGGGTGATCAGGCTACGTGTCGATGCAACGAGTACATGAGCGAGCAAGCCCCGGTGCCAGGCGCTTAGGACTCGTAGCGCGATGGCGGGCAGGTGGGCGAGCAGGACCCGAAGCCAGCTCCCAGTACGCGTGTCGATACAGCAAGCAAGCAGCCGCACGAGCAACACGCTTAGGACCGGTGCACTCAGGACTAGACGAAAGGTGTAGGGCCTCACTGTCAAAGGGTATGAAGCGAAAGAGGGAGGAAGCTTCCCTCTTAAGGACGAGCATGGATCGTCTCGGATCTAGTGCATTCAATACGACGGAGCTGTTCTAATGGAGTGGGAGGGGGTCTGACGAAATGATTGCCCCCACCACTCTGTGGCGTGAGCTACGTAGTGGCTTCTGTAGGTGCGTGCAACGAGGTGTAGTGACAGGGGAGGGGGGTAGGCGCCCGCCCTGTCACCTCCTTCCTGTCCCTCAGACCCTGCGGGGGCGGCGTAGGGTGGTAACTTCGATGTGAGGCCAGAGATGGGACAACTAAAGTGGCGTGGATAAATTAATGTATACTGTTCAGTGCGTTGTGACCCCGGCCAGCCCAGGTATATAAAGGCTGGGTGGGGTGCATCTGTAAAAGGGGGTTGGATGATCATTTTCTGGATTCAACGCCCGAAGTTAGCTAGTACTCACATTGTAAGGAGCTTGAGCAGGACTAGCGCTATTACCCGATGAGGGGTCCTAAACCTAGGTAAACCCGATCAGGACCAGGACTAGGACTAGGGCTGTTTTCCAGTGTTTGATCTTGCGTTCTTGCGTGGGAGATAAGAGAGCAGTGAGCTAGTCACACACACCCCCACTATCAAACAACCGGAGTAGTACCCGGAAAACTTGTCAGCTCTGATACACCGACAGAGAGATTGTTGGGTCTCGGGGGGAGCCGGATCGCTGGCGTGTCATGAGATGGGAGGATCGTGGGCGCTCCAACAATTTCACTATTACAGAAGGGAGATTTACTACCGGTTTCTAAGGCCAACATTACCGGTTGGTATTCCAAGACTGATGCTGACCAACCGGACAACCGGTATTGAAGGGACCAATAGACTTTCAAAAAAAAAGTTATGATATTGGGAGAATCAGGACTCGAACCCTCCCAACACCTCTTGCCCCATGTGACCTACACCTTGCTCTTCTATCCAACTCACCTACACACATGTTTTGATATAACTAGCACATACATACATTTTAGACTTTTCAGAAACGAGTCCTGATGAGCCCCCATTAGTCTTGATGAACCCGCGTGTACCCGACTATAAAAGAATCTTTACTATAGCATCCAAACAGTATTAAAAATCCGAATCAATATTGTTGTTAAGAATCGGTATTGACATATCTTTATATAGTCCAGTTTTCTAGTAGGGTTTGTTCCGCAGCAGAAAACGAGGACATTTTGGTTTCGTGACACTAGCTGCCCGATTCTTTCTTAGTGATATTCAATTTTGATCGACCGATCGATTGACTCCCTAGGTAAACCGCCGATCATATGTTTATCCATGTACTGTTAATTCTGTAATATAATATTCTTGGTCGTCGGCATCTTGCTCACTGTTTAATTTCTGTTAAAAAAAGGCGCTAGTATCTTATTTTTTTTCGGTCCTATTATTTTCACTGCTCATATATATTGGAAATAAATTATTCATGTATTCTTGATTGGAATGGCCCACTATTGACATTCGCTTTGGAGATTCGAGTTGATTGCGCTAATTATTTGGCCCAATTATTAGCGCATTATCCGGCTCTGACGCCGAAGCGTAAACCTGCATGCCTGCAGCCTGCAGCCTGCAGAGTCTTTATTAAAGTACTAGTTCCAGAAGTTTGCATATACATACTCCAGGTCATCACTTATTCGTGGACAATACCATATCTTTCCTGTAATCTCCTCAATTAGTTGTGTTGGGGTTCACATTTGACCAGACGGAATTCTTAACAAAATGTGTCCCTGCCAACGAGGGATACTCGACCGATAGACTATCTAATGTTTGATTCTCCTCGTTTTTTCCCCTCAACCATTGCACATACTCAGATGACCCTTCTTCACCGGGTCATAACATAGCTGTGAGGTTTGACTTTCCTTAATGCCGTTATTGTTATCGTTAGGTTTTAAAAAACCATGAACACCTTTGTGGAATTTTATCACTTTCGCATTGTCATCAACACCAAGGCCTCACAAACATCGACAATCAAGGTCAGAGATGCTTACACTAGTTAGAGGACATATTGCATTAAGATGTTTAGAAGCCACATATAGTCAGAGATTTTTTATGTTTAGAAGCCACATCTAGTCATGAAGACCAGCTTCGATGTTGAGAAAGAAGAGATCTCTTAGAGGCAGCCTTAAGATGTTCTTTTTTTTTTTTTTGCCTTTTCAATTCCAATCCCGTTCCCTTTAGTTCATACTAGTAAATAGATCTATCAACAAAAAATTCACATTTCTTTCAAAATAAAAAATTCAAATTTTCGATTAATACGTAAACACATTTTAACTCAACATTTTGTTATGAGGCAATCACTCATTAACTGAAGCAACCACAAGACCTGTCAGCATCAACACAAGATCAAAGTTACCATGTCTGTTTGATGAAGATTATGAAAATAGCGCAAAATGAGCGTGATGTAGTACACGACGTGGAAGTTTCAAATAACACAACTAGACAAATAGAATAGATAATCATATGGTGAAATAACAAGAGGGTTACACAGATGCGCTATTCAAAGACCTTATTACCGCTTCTTGAAGGTGTACGTTCTAATATATATGGAAAATGACTTCGACATTAATGAATGTGACGCAGGAGATGTACTAATGTTTGAATCGGTTCTAATGTTCTATCATACACCAATATTCTAATGTTTACCCAGTTGTGTGCTGGATTAACCTTTTTTTAGATAATGGATAAAACTAATTCTAGACTATGCAATAATTACAAATGCATACGGCCATTACAAAATCTTATAAAAAGCTTATAACCAAAACGAAATGATAAATAATTGTCACGGTAGGCAAGCAACAAGAATAAAACAAAAAAGACACATAAACATTCATGAGATTCCTCCGCGATTCCATAAGAGCAATCAAATATTCTAAAATCTTCTCACAAAATTCAAAATAACTTAGCAGTGAGAAAGAGGACAAAGGCTGAAACAACTAATTTTAAATAATAATATAGACCAATCAAAATCAACTGTAATAACTCAAACTTCATCATCTTGTCATCCCTTAAATCAATGAACTAAGTGATAATACAGTAGAAATACCCATGCCTACCAACGACGCTTTTAACAAAGGTAACGACACCCATGGGTGTCATCGTAGTTGAATCCGACAGAAAAAAGCTAAGAACCGAGATTTCCCTCAAATGTGACACTCCACCCTTTTGCCACTGACTGTCATGGTAGGGTTCGCAACAATATGTCACCATTTGATCATCACGATGTCAACATATAGATCTGATTGCTTCCGTTCATCGCCGACTGCACCCGATCTGGTACTTGGCTAGGACGACGAAATACCTATGTACACCACTAATGCTTCATGGCTCACGGACAAAGAGACACTACGGAAATCGACCTTTGTGTCGACAGCACGAACCGTTGACAACAACACAGAAGCCGTCCGGAAAAGCGATTCTCGACGGCTAGCTATCGAGAGAAGGCCGTCGAGTCATCTTCGTCGAGAGAGGTACACATTCTCGGCCGTTCAGCCGTCGAGACAACATCTATCGACGGCTGAGGCTTAGGCCGTTGAGCTAAGTATTCCAGACGCCGTTTCCGTCTAAACACCATACTCTCGACGGCCACCACTGTGCACCAACAAATTACTAATCGGTACATAATAATTAATAACTACTAAACAATAAATAATCAATTATTTACAAAACATCTATTTTATTCATTATTTTCCAAATTTACTTGGTGTGATAGCAACTAAACCTATATTAGTCTTGACTAATCATGCACAGCCGTCAACACTACACAACACATAGAAAAAAATTTCAGGAATCGTTCACCTCGTACGTCGACAGTCAACGGTGGGGACGGCGTCGGATATGAAAAGTGGGGAGGGGAGGGGAGGGTTAGGCAGTGGGCGGCAAGGTGGTGCGGGCGATGCGTCGGCGGGTGGCGCATGCGAGGGGGCAGCGCAGGGGATGGAGGTGGGTCCCGGCTGTGGTGGTGTGAAGGTTGGGGCGGCGCAGGCAACATGGCAGCATGCGGCGGCAGTGGGCAGGCGCTCACTTCGCAACGACGGAGTGGCAGGGGCTTAGGCATAAATGTGCCTAAGTCCCCATCAACCGAAGGTTAAAAAAGGATTACTCTCAACGGACACAAGAAAGCCATCGAGAAATGTTCACTAGATAATATCTCTCGACTGTTCTAGATCAACCGTCGAAGATAGGACATGTCTGTCTCAACGGCCAGGATCAAACCGTCGAGATAGATGGGGGGCGAGTGGGTCTGTGCAGGGCTTCTCTCAACGGTTTTATATTAGACAGTCGAGACAAATGATTCGTGCTAGGATCTGGTGTAGAGACGCTCTCGACGGCCCACCCTTAAACCTTCGAGAGAAGTCCGCTTTTACCTTGACGGACATTTACTAGCTAGCCGATGACAGTATTTACATTAAACAGTTTTGTTTGACTACACCCGAGACAACTGCTCTTTCACAACGGTTTCCTACGTGGCCGTCGAAAGAACTTTCTGTCTCGAGGGTTTTATCCTTTATAGGCCTCGACGGTCATCCCAACATATTTGGATTTTTTATAATACAAAAAAATGAATGTTGCTGTTCATATGCATTTCGTGTACTTTTAAACATCAAATAACATCACCGGTGAAAATATAACAAATTTCCGAGCATCTAGCTAATGCGACAACCGCTACATAAGCGGGTATTTTTCGGATAAGTTATAGGTTATCGTACGATATCGTATGTTTCGTTCGTTACTACACCCAATATTTCAAACCAAAATTTCCAAAATCAAAGAAGATTCAAATTTTCAATACAGAAGTGAAAAAACAAATTCATTAATGAGTTTTTCTACTTTCTAAAAAAATAGACATCCATTATACACTAATTTATATCACTACAAGAAGAACCCTGCTTTGCCAACGCATACCTCACAACGTTTTCTTTATGCGTTGGGGGGAATATGTTAGCCACGCATTTTTGCGTTGCAAACTTTAATCCGTGGTAAGCTAAGTAAATAGCTACGGAATATATGTGTTGAATTGATTTGTTGCCAATATGTCAAATTATATTGCTTTATTTTTAAACCTAATTTAATAAAATATATGTACATATTTCAAAAAATAATCTAATTGCCGTCACCCAACCCTAACAAGCCACCGCCCGTGGTGCCCGACGTCGCCCGCGAGTGCGTGCGTCCGACGGGCTCAGAACGGCTTGACGAGCCGCTCGCCAAGCGGCCCGAGCCGGCCCGTTGGCCAAACGAGCTGCCTAACCAGGCTCGGCTCGGGCCAAAATACACGCACGGGCTGGGTCGAACCGAGCCGAGCCTGTGCGAGCCCGAGCCGAGCTGCGAGCCGCGGACTTTTTTTCCAGCCCTACTGCCAACGAGGGACACTCGACCGATAGACTATCTAATGTTTGATTCTCCTCGTTTTTTCCCCTCAACCATTGCACATACTCAGATGACCCTTCTTCACCGGGTCATAACATAGCTGTGAAGTTTGACTTTCCTTAATGCCGTTATTGTTATCGCTAGGTTTTAAAAAACAATTAACATGCACACCTTTGTGGAATTTTATCACTTTCGCATTGTCATCAACACCAAGGCCTCACAAACATCGACAATCAAGGTCAGAGATGCTTACACTAGTTACAGGTCATATTGCCATCCAATGTAGACGCATCAAACCCATTTACTATAAAAAACAATTTCATGCATTATGTTTAGAGATTTGATTATGTTTAGAAGCCACATCTAGTCATAAAGACCAGCTTCGATGTTGAGACAAAAAGAGATCTCTTAGAGGCAGCCTTAAGATGTTCTTTGTTTTTTGTTTTTTCTTTTGCCTTTTCAATTCCAATTCCGTTCCCTTTAGTTCATATTTCTTTCAAAATAAAAAAAATCAAATTTTCTATTAATATGTAAACACATTTTAAATCAACATTTTGTTATGAGACAATCACCCATTAACTGAAGCAACCACAAGATCTGTCTGCATCAACACAAGATCAAAGTTACCATCTCTGTTTGATGAAGATTATGAAAATAGCGCAAAATGAGCGTGATGTAGTACATGACGTGGAAATTTCCAATAACACAACTAGACAAATAGAATAGTTAATCTTATGGTGAAATAACAAGAGGGTTACACAGATGCGCTATTCAAAGACCTTATTGCCGCTTCTTGAAGGTCTATACATATGGAAAATGACTTCGACAAAAATGAATGTGACGCAGGAGATGTGCTAATGTTTGAATCGGTTCTAATGTTCTATCATACACCAATATTCTAATGTTTACCCAGTTGTGTGCTAGACGAACCTTTTTTAGATAATGGATAAAACTAATTAGAGACTGTGCAATAACTAGAAATGTATACGGCCATTACAAAATCTTATAAAAAGCTTATAACCAAAGCGAAATGATAAATAATTGTCACGCTAAGACCTTGTTCTTTTCAGCATTAATTGAGTAAAGTTCAGTTTTACTAAAGCAAAAAATTAAGAGTCCTAAAAAAGTGGTATAATAATTGTAAAATAATAATTAAAAAATAGTTTCACAATCTTGAGAAGAACTACTAAAAGCCTTGAAAAATCATTACAAATTACTACAATACGTAGGCTACATAAAAATAACAAAATTTGCTAAAGTAAAACTCAACTCAACTTTGCGCTAAAAAGAATAAGGCCTAAGGCAAGCAACAAGAATAAACAAAAAGACACATAAACATTCATGAGATTCCTCCGCGATTCCATAAGAGCAATAAAATATTGTAAAATCTTCTCACAAAATTCAAAATAAGTTAGTAGTGAGAAAGAGGACAAATGCTGAAACAACTAATTTTGAATAGTAATATTGACCAGTCAAAATCAGCTGTAATAACTCAAACTTCATCATTGTGTCATCCCTTAAATCAATGAACAAAGTGAAAATATAGTAGAAATACCCATGCCCGTCAACGATGCTCTTAACAAAGGTAACGACTCCCATGGGTGTCATCATAGTTGAATCCGACTGAAAAAAGCTAAGAACTGAGGTTTCTCTCAAATTTGACACTCCAACACCCTTTTGCCACTGACTGCCATGGTAGGGTTCGCAACCATAGGTTACCATCGATCATCATGGTGTCAACATATAGATTTGGTTGCCTCCGTTCATCACCGACTGCACCCGATCTGGTACTTGGCTAGGACGACGACATACCTATGTACACCACTAATGCTTCATGGCTCACGGACACGGAGACACTACAGAAATCGACCTTTGTGTCGACGGCACAAACCGTTGACGACAACATAGAAGCCGTTGGGAAAAGCGATTCTCGACGGCCAAATATCGAGAGAAGGCCGTTGAGTCAGCTCCGTCGAGAGAGGTACACATTCTCGACAGTTCAGCCATCGAGACAACATCTATCGACAGCCGAGGCTTAGGCCGTTGAGCTAAGTGTTCCGGATGCCGTTTCTGTCTAAACACCATACTCTCGACGGCCACCAGTGCGCACCGTCGAGATAAGAGAGATGCAAGCCCCACGCAATGGAGCCGCCCACGTGTGTCCCCGATGACATCTCTCGACGGCGTCTTTGTAGCTGTTGAGAGACTCTCTGTTCAATTGTTGACATATCTCGACGGCCTTCTGTGGGCCGTCAAGTGTTAGGCTGTTCAGAAAAAAATTTGTTTTTAAATTTTGCAACAAAATCCACAAAACTACATGTCGACGGTTGAGATATCGATCTCAAGTCGCTAAGGTTCTTTAGAAGTGAGATAGGAGACACGCCGAACAACCACGAACAACAACGAACAGGAGACAGGGGTTTTTATCCTAGTTCAGGCCTCTCAGGAGAGATAATAGCCTTACGTCCAGCCTTTCTTATATATCACAGATGATTACAAGAGGTGGCTCGACGAGACGAACAAGTCTCGGCGAGATTATGGGTGTACAAGCGAAGGTCAGGTGTCTATGAGATGCCAGATGTGTAAAACTCGTCCCTTCTACATGCCGTAGAGGCTTGGTTTATATAGTGCGGAGCAAACCAACCTACCAAGGGAATATCGGGCCGGGCTAACTACGAGATTGTAACGAACTCAGTACATGCCAAATACATCCCGAGGCAGATAAGGTATACGCCTAGTCTTGAGGATCACGGCTTCTATTCCAATCCGGGAAACCAACGTCCGGTCTTCACGTAGCCGTGCAGAACTCTTGTTCGAGACGAACTCAAACATGATTCCTTGGCCATTACGCATCTGGCTAGCCAAGAAGCTGTTCGGCAGGACGAATATGGGCCAGATAGAACCTCCCAGGGAGCTAGGTCCTGGTAGGCTGTTCGATTGGGCCGTCAGGGAATGGGCCACGGCAATGGGCCGTGATTTTATCCCCGACACTACAGCGCACCAACTGCACCTAGAAACCCAAAATGCCCATAATTCATATATTCCCCAATTGTCGCACACATGCGACCACAATATCATAATTGAACGCATACATAATCAAAAGCCACCGCATAGACATCGATAATAACCAAATATATCAAGTTTTAGGTCCACAAACGTACATACGGATGTAAGTTTTGCAACGATATTACAAGCTAGTCACCTCATGCTCACTAGATGGAGGATCGCTTAATGGAGGTTGGGACGGCTGAGTAAACATCGGCGGAGCGCCCTCAGGTTGTTGATGAAGTTGGCCTCCTGGCTGCCCGATGTCTCGCCTCCCTCGTGCGCATGAGCTGCTGCTGGAGTGGTAGAACCTGAAGCCTTGAAGCAAACATAGCCTTATTAGTTAATGTTCTGCATCGAAATAAAGTAGTACAACATGTTTTGAGGTCGAATGATTTACCTCCTCAGTAATGTACGGGAAACCACCATGTGGGCGAGGTGGGCCCACGTAGTCACTTGCTGGGGGAGGTGGGCCGTTGTAGAGAGCTTCCTGAGGAGGCAGTGCACCATAGGAACCCTGTGTAGTAGGCTGGTGCGGTGGGCTCCCGTAAAAGCTCGGGTAGGGAGGCGGGGCCCATATCCACTACAATACGGTGGTGTACCCCCGTAGAATCCCGGACCACCACTAGTACCACTGGGGCCAGCCTAAAAACAATTTGATGTGTGACATGTTAATTAAATGGTAAGATGCATATGGATTAATATTTAGAGTTTAAATACATACCCTAGCAAGTCGAGAGAGTTTAAATGCATATGGTAAGATGTCTGGCTCAAAACCGGTGCGGTCCGGTGCGAACAGGCAGGGGCATTTCGGTCTTTACATGAAGCAAATTGGTGGAAAAGAAAAGAAAAGGAAGGGAAAAGGCAGCAAAATGATCAAAATGTCATATATAAATGGAATAGATGTGCCCGGTGTCATTTATCAAAAGACAAATCAACTGGGTGTTAGTTTCTGCGAGGCACACCAACCGAGTGTCATACAACCAATTCTCCCTAGCTACGAGACGAGATTTTGGCAGCATAACCCAAAGGGTTCTCCCAGTGCAACGATGGCCCAGGAAGGTTATTAAAATCACCGAGCACTTATGTTTTGCACAGAAGAACCTCTTAGGATTATGTCTTTGAAAACCTTGTCTCGAACCCACCAGTTCCGCAATGAATTGTGCTCGACCGATCATTCATAGGCTATCCACTGAGACGCCTATAGATGGCAGTCCACTAGACAATTCGAAAATGCTCGTATGAAAACACAACGAATCATCATCCGTGTAACATATGAGTTGTGTCATTTCCGAATGGGTGAAGTACTGCTTGGTGACAATTGAAAAGGACTAATGCGGTCATTTTATTATTAAGCCTAATATATTACCAAACCAACAAAGTAATAAATAACATTTACTAATTGCTAAACAATAAATCATCAATTCAATACAAAACATTTTTTAACATTTTTATAATTTAATTTGTGTGTTATCTACTAAACCTAATATATTACCTAACCAACAAATTACGAATCGGTACATAATAATTACTGACTACTAAACAATAAATAATCAATTATTTACAAAACATCTATTTTATTCATTACTTTCCTAATTTACTTGGTGTGATAGCAACTAAACCTATATTAGTTTCTAATAACCATGCACGGCCGTCAACACCACACAGCACATAGAAAAAAAAAATTCAGGAATCGTTCAGCTCGTACGTCATGAATGGCTAACGGTGGGGACGGCATCGGATATGAAAAGTGGGGAGGGGAGGGTTAGGCGGTGGGCGGCGCGGTGGTTCTGGCGATGCGTTGGCGGGTGGCGCATGCGAGGGGGCGGCGTAGGGGATGGAGCCGGGTCCGGCGGCGGCGGCGTGAAGGCGGGGTAGCGCAGGCGACGTGGCGGCGGGCGGCGGCAGGCGGCGCTGACGATAGAGCGACAGCGGCTAGCAACCGAAGGTTAAAAAAGGACTACTCTCAACGGCCACGAGAAAGCCATCGAGAAATGTTCACTAGATAATCTCTCTCGACGGTTCTAGATCAACCGTCGAAGATAGGACATGTCTGTCTCGACGGCTAGGATCATACTGTTGAGATAGATGGGGGGCGAGTGGGTCTATGCAGGGCTTCTCTTGACGGTTTTATATTAGACCGTCGAGACAAATGGTTCATGCCGGGATCTAGTGCAGGACGCTGTCGACGGCCCACCTTTACGCCCTCGAGAGAAGTCTGCTTTTACCTCGACGGCCATTTACTGGCTGGCCCTCGACAGTATATACACTAGACGGTTTTGTTTGACTACACTCGAGACAATTGCTCTGTCTCAACGGTTTCCTACGTAGCCGTCGAAAGAACTTTCTGTCTCGAGGGTTTTACCCTTTATAGTCCTCAATGGTCAACCCAACATATTTGAATTTTTTATAATACAAAAAAATGAATGTTGTTGTTCATATGCATTTCATGTACTTTTATACATCAAATAACATCACCGATGAAAAAATAACAAATTTCTGAGCATCTAATGCGACGACCGCTTCATAAGTGGGTGTTTTCCAGGTAAGTTATAGGTTATCGTACGATATCGTATGGTTCGTTCGTTATTACACACAATATTTCAAACCAAAATTCCCAAAATGAAAGAAGATTCAAATTTTCAATACATAAGTGAAAAAACAAATTCATTAAATGAGTTTTTCTACTTTCTAAAAAAATAAACATCCATTATACACTAATTTATACGAAGAAAAAAAATATTATAATTCTACTCTCGATGGTTAACAGTTGGTTGTCGCAACAAAATGGCGTCATCCATAGGGCCTGGCAAACGGCGTAGTACACTCGACTGTTTACTATGAACCATCGAGAGTAACGACCCTGCGCATTGTATATCGACGGTGTCATGCTGGCTGTCGAGAGTACATAATGGTTCTCGACGGTTTTTATTTGGTCGTCGATACATCTTTCGGCATTCGAGACTACGGACTTTTCTTGTACTGAGATGCATCACACTTCTAATGGACGAAACATGCCATGAGGGAAAATAGAACCAACCAAGCGGAGGCTACCAAATCATGGAGGTCCCTGCCGCTGGTTGACCGGTTGTCCGTCTCCTCTCGGCGTCGAGAAGGACCCCAAATTAAGTCGAGACTCGAGAGCATCAACCAGATGTGGACCTAGATATCGATATGACATGATGCGTTTTGGGGGATTAATGCAGGAGGACGGAATAAAGGTGGCGAAGGTGCACGAGTATGCTCCCACTCCTGGCTGGTGAGCACATTCATAGAGGAAGAGGGAGGAGGCCAAGAATCTGGGAAGAAAGGAGAGAGACCGCTAGAAGAAGGGAGCAAGGAAGGTCAAGTGCTCGATGACTGTGATTACGATAAATATCAGGAACCTATGATAATTATGAGACTCCCTCAGTTTCATAATACTTGCCGTTTTACATTTGTCCTAAGTCAAAGTTTTAAAACTATTTGGATTGTGTATATAAAAACATATACATAAATTTGTCTTGAAAAAAGCTTTCACGATATCATATTTTCAAGGATTTTGTAGATAAACTTTATTAGTAATTGATGGCCAAACTTGTATTTCGAAGACCGTGTCCATGTTCAAAACGAAAAGCATTATGAAACTGGAGGGAGTAATTTGTTTACGCTGTATTGCGCTTTCTGGAGAGATATATTTACATATGATTAGGGCACGTTGTTTTTTTTGTTATGATTATGGATGTTCCCATATTCTGGATAGATTTGGATGTGATTGACGCTGGTCGACGATTTGGGTTGTTCATTAGCGTTATTTTATATAAAAAAAATTACATATCATAGGTGGTTATATACCTTGAAACCGGCTGTGATATTAGACGACCCGTCACAGATGCCTCACTCTTATATACCACAAGTCTATGATAAGATAGAACTATCACACTCTTAACTATTGACAGTTCAAAAATTAATGATGTTGCGTTGTTGATAACATATTGTATAGTACTTTCTTCGTTCTTTTACAAAATGTTCATAACTTTTGGGCACGTCTTTCACCATTCGTTGTATTCAAAAAATCTATGTAAATATTATTTATTTTGTTGTGATTTGTTTTATCATTAAAAGTCCTTTAAACATGACTTATATTTTTGTATGTTTGTACTAAATTTCTGAATAATATGAATAGTGAAAGGCGTGTTCAAAAGTAAAAGGCGTTAAATAAAAGGAAAAAGTCCATTTTAGGTACCCAAACTATCACAAATGTCCAACAAACCACCTAAAGTATGATTTGGTCTATTTTTCTCCTGAACTTTCAAAACCGGCATAAAACACATCACAATCTGGTTTTGCTTGGTGGTTTTGCTGATGTGGCGCCACGTAAGGGTGGTTTCGCTGATTTGGCGGCCACGTAAAGATGGTTTTGCTGATTTGGCGGCCACGTATTTCTTTTAATTTATTTCCTTTTTCTTTTCCCTTTTCTTTTATCTCTCTTCTCTCTCCATTCTCTCTCTCTTTCCTCCCCATCCCGCGCCACCCCCATCCCGCGTTGCCCAGGCTGAGCCACCGCTAGCCGCCACCCTTGCTGGAGCGCCACTGAGCGCCTCATCCCGCCCCCTGGCCAGCACCGCCGCTGGAGCCGCCCCCAGCGCATCCCAGGGCGTCAGCGGTGTGGCTTCGACGGCGACGCGCACAGGCTAGGGCGGTAGCGGCGCTGAGGGGCGGCGCGGCCCATGGGGACGGTGGCGTGGTGGTGCTGGGCGTAGGGCAGGGGCGTAGGCAGGGGCGGCTGTGCAAGGCCGCAGCGCGGCAAGGGGGAGGCGGCGTGTCGGCACTTTGGCGGCGGCGCGGCAAGGGGGATGGCTGCGCCCTAGGGGCGGCACAGCTGGGCAGGAGCGCGGGGGG
>SPJY01026233.1:388072-402375 GCA_005191435.1 Raddia distichophylla | reverse complement strand
CGGGGATGGGGCAGCGGCGGCACAAGGCGGCGGCGGCACCTTGGCGGCGGCGCGGCAAGGGGGACGGCTGCGCCCTGGGGGCGGCACGGCTGGGCATGGCTGGGCCGAGAGGGAGAGAATGGAGAGAGAGAGAGAGGAGAGATAGCTGAGAAGGGAAAGGAAAAAAGAAAATAAATTAAAAGAAATACGTGGCCATCAAATTAGCAAAACCACCTTTACGTGGCCGCTCAATCAGCAAAACCACCCTTACGTGGCGCCACATCAGCAAAAACCACCGAGCAAAACCGGATTGTGCTTTGTTTTGGGCCGATTTTGAAAGTTCAGGGGAGAAAAGTAGACCAAATCATAGTTTAGATGGTTTATTGGATCTTCGTGATAGTTTGGGTATTTAAAATGGACTTTTTCCTAAATAAAAATAGAACAGCGGTGACAGTGGTGCGATTTTCCCAGGTTCCCATCCCTTGACCGTTTCTTCGCCAGCGAAGTTGCTTGCACCGCACCATTCGTTAGGTTGTTGATTCGTGTAGAAAAATTGAAATCGACCATGCCGGCGCGACGATTGCACTTATATTAGCAGCCTGCAGCCAGCCAAAAAATAACCAACCTAATTCAGCCAAACAACCGGGCCTCCGGCCGTAATTAATGGTCACGGATGAGATCTACACCAGTTGCATACAAATTCATCGTACATAAACAAACGACGCTGCGAGTTGCATCCACCGACAATACGACAAAGACTCCGAGCGCCTCGATCGCCATCATCTAGTACAAAATACTAGTGCAGGGAACTGCGGCCATGGCGGAACATGATCGAAAGCGTCGAGCCATGGAGTCGACACCTCTCCTGACCAGTTACCAGATGGGCCAATTCAAGCTCGCATACAGGTGAACAGTGAGCTAACTAGCTGCGTTTAGACGTATTTGATAGGTTTCTGCTAATCAAAAGTGCCGTGTTAATTGTGCTCATGCATATATGCAATTTTTCATACTGGCTGCCTGCAGGATCGTCCTTGCGCCGCTGACGAGGTGCAGGTCGTACGGGAACGTGCCCCAGCCGCACAACGCCCTCTACTACACGCAGAGGGCGGAACGGGGCGTGCTGCTTATCTCGGAGGCAAATGCAGTGTCCGAAACCGCGCAAGGCTACCGGGACGTGCCTGGGATGTGGAAGCAGGAGCAGGTCGAGGCCTGGAAGGCCGTCGTGGACACCGTGCACGCCAAGGGCGCCGTCTTCTTCTGCCAGCTCTGGCACACGGGCCGCGTGTCCCCCACGGGTGCGTGCTCGCCTTGCTCGATCGATCGACTCTTGCAGTCTGTGTTTCCTTTCCTCGTAGGCTCGTATACAGGTACATTTCAATTGTTGTGGGCATGTAGGCAGTCACTGCAAAGGAACAGAAAGAACTAAGGTGCACGTGCGTTTAGAGATGAAAACGGATCAAGTTCTACCCTGCAGGTACTCGACCAGGTTCATGGCGGTAAGAAAACGGATTAAGGTTTAGTTAACCGTTAGATTTAATTTGGATCAAATTTAGGTAATATCCAAAGTTTTTCGAATAGGTTTGGGTCGGATATAATATGAAAGCTACTCGATGGATTCGGGTATCCGGTAGTTTGAACATTCGGGTTCCCCACAACCCATTAGGCCGCTCATTAGTCCAACAAGTTGGCGCCGACGGAGAGGCCGACGCCCTATACCCTGATCAGGTCGGCATCGGTGAATGTGAGAGAGGCATGCTGGTCGTCCCATATCGCGGTGGCGTGTGGGAGGAGATAAGGCGGTGCGGGGCTGCGCGCTGGCTAACCCGATCACGCAATAGGGCGGAGAGAGGCGAGGGTGTGGCGACCCTCTGGGCAATGTCCATGTCGGATCAGAGGACGGTAGCCTCCTGGGCACGATGGCGACGATGGATCCCAGGGTGCGGGCGCGGGAGGGCGGCGGTGGTGGATTAGGGCCTGGGTGGAGGAGAAGGGGGCGGCGATGCGGTGAAGGCGAACCTACGACGGCGGTGGGTTGGGGCCTTAGTGGAGGAAAAGGGGGGTGTCAACGCAGTGAAGGCGAACCTATAGCCGCCGGGGCTGCGGTGGAGAAGGCAATGGGGCCTTGCTACATGGTGATGGCAGGTGGGGTCAACGAGGCGTGCGAGCTGGCGGCGGTGTACTTGAGGTGTTGCTGGGGTGCGTATGTGGGGGAAGGAAGTTGCCGTGAGAGGAACAAAAGGAGAAAAATGGAAAGACAAAGAGGGAGGAGTGAGAAAAAGAGAAAAAATGAGCGATCAGAGCTGATTGGTCATCGCCGTAATAACTTCGTATAGCATACATTATACGAAGTTATACGACCTTGCGCCGCTGACGAGGTGGGGGCGTTTTATGGATGGAAATTATGGTTTTTCATCAATTTTAGATGTAAAGATGAGTAAAATTGCAAACTCATGGGATCAACTGAATGATTTGAAGACAAATGAAAATGAAGAAATAAAGGTGAAAGTTCATGTTGAAACTTGAGACTTGAGATATGTGTTCGTGCTATCAAGATGAAGGGAAATATTTGAATACGAGATCTTTTTGAATGCATAAACTTTATTTTTTTTGTTTGCCATATCCATTATGTGCTAAGTTTGATTGTCAAGACTTATGTGTTAGTTTGTTTTATTACATATTTAAATCCTATATAATTTAAATATAACCCAGCTAAGTATCCGATAACCAATTTCTACTCGCCTGTGAAATATCCGATACCCGTTTTCTACCTGATCGCAATTCCCGTAACCATAACCATATCCGACCCGATTTTGGAGCTATTCGTATCTGATCTGATACCAAAAAAAAATTAGTGTAGAATACGATATGACCTACTACCCGACCATACTTGTGTTCAACTGTCTATCGCGTGTGAGATTGATTTAGGCGATTTTCAATCGCCGGCGCCAGCACATCCACCTCCTCTCTCCCCTCCATCTTCTCTGGTGAGCGCTTCCACCTCCCTGGTTATGTCCTTCCTCCCTGAAGGAGCTCTATGCACCTCCACAAAGCCATCGATCCCAGTCTTGCCGACCACGGCTCGTACTGTTGTCCTTGCACTTTTACTGATCTAGGCCCATTGATCCTTTGTTGGATTTCAGAGATGCACACACACAATCACTCATAGGCTGTTTGGTTGCCTGCATCCAAGAAGTTTTGTATCTAGAGATACAACACTAGGGTGTTTGGTTGTCTTCTCACCCATCTGAACCAGGCTCTCCAGATGCAATTAACCCCTCCGGGCCAGGCTCTGGAGATACGACCAAATTGGGCGTTTCTCGAGAGCCAGGCTCCGCGGATGCAGCAACAACCACATGCGCGACATATTTGATTTATTTATTTGCTATATCTTTTGATTAGTATTTTCGATTACCAAACCGATTTAAAAAATGGGTTATTGATATTTTTTTCGAACAAAACGAGACCACACTTGCCATATAAATTTTAAAAGTTTAAAATTTTCATTTTTGAATTTATTTATTTTTGAAACTTTCTTTTGAATTTTTTATTTTTGTAATTGTTTTTTGATTTTCTAGATTTTATTTTTTAAAATGTTTCATCCCTCTTTTGAATTTCTCCATGCCATTCTCTCCTCAGTGCAGTCAACCAAACAACATCTCTACGCAGCCTGTATAATCTCATACATCTAACCAAACAACAATCATTTGCATCATCTCAGCCTGTCTTCAACCAGCCTGGCTAAGCTAATATAGCCTGGTTCAACTGAGATGGCAACCAAACAACCTATCAAAGACGCGCATGGTTACCCCGCCCAAACTTCTTCACGGCCTTTTCTGTTCTTTTTCTCACCGGGCAAACAAAGATTACATGGACTCATATTGCAAGCACACCTTAATAACCTGCGTAATTACCAGCATGAATACTTATGACTTCGCTGAACTTGCATGGCCAATTCCATGACGCATACGTGCCCTCATATCCTGGCTGGCGGTCCGCTCACTTCACACGGACGATCCTTTTTTATTTAGAAAAAAAGAGGAAAACTGAATTGTATTAACTCAGTAGAAAAGTTACATGGTTAATAAGCAGGCTCACTTATTACAAAACGAAAACATGCCAGGCCCCCAAAGGCACAGGACCCACAGTAGCAAATCAAAAAAAGTCATCAGTTATAGCTCCTTCGAGTTAAAAATGTGATTGTTATTTTCAAGTCAGAGATATATACCATAAGATTGATAGTACGATGAATTTTAGACCCGGGCAAGGTTGGGTTGCTGGATGTCATCGGCCCACGAGGCGCTGAGATCCTCAGTGTGGGTTGATGTGGAGCGGTAAAGGCGTGGAGCACTGAGCCTGGAAGGCTAGAGGTCCCAAATGTTGGAGGAGAATAGTCACTCGAGCAAGAGGTGTTTCGGGGTATTAAGGCATCTGAGGTAAAGGACGCATAAGTATTATTTGGCAATCCCCTACGTAAGAGGGCATTAGCAGTCATGACTCTTCTTAAAAACAGCGTACAAGTAAAGAACTTGCATTTAAAGGACGCACACTGCTTATATATTAGCGCTAACGTCATCGGAAATGTCTTTACAACGAATTGACACTGCCGATCCTGCCGCATTGCCATGCAACACGCATTCACCGAATATGGACTAGCCTACTGCATGCTACAACTAACACATGAACTAAAGATATAACAAGGTTAATGTAACATCCTTGCTCCCATCGACACAAAAAACCCAGAGTGTCAGCCTCCCCTCCAAAAGTTGTTCTCCCGCATATCTGGCTTCCATCTAAATCGAGAACACTGTAGTGAATCCTGAACATAACCCAAGTGAAAGCAGCGACGATGACCACATGAGAGAAGAAAGCAGCGTAATATCACGGAGGGAGAGAGGAGTGAAGGGGATAATTATACAAGGAACATGGTTGATAATATTAAAACATACATTGCAGTATATATTGCAAACACAAAGTTAGATATAAAATATTACCTCAATAGTTGACCCATTGAGAGGTGACATTGGACTCACAACCATAAAATAAACAATTTAACGCTTCTATGTTTAGAGTCTATCTTCAATGGCTTTATGTTTAGAGGTTGCCACTAATATTTCAGGCGGACATTGTCAGTCTGTACATATATGTGTTCAGATTTTTCAGTTGCTTCCTTCGGTCACAATCTTTGTATTACAGAGTTCCAGCCTAATGGGCAGGCTCCGATCTCATGCACGGATAAGCAAGTCCCACCACACTTCAGCCATGACGGCAGCGTCGTGGATTTCGCGGCCCCTCGAAGGTTGGAGACAGAAGAGATCCCCAGCATCGTGAACGACTTTCGGATCGCTGCCAGAAATGCCATCAGAGCCGGTAACACTGAACCGTGCCCCCAGTGCCAAGTTGCCAACAAACACTATTATGTTGATCACATCAGTCACGTTGGACGTTTACTGATCAATATCATTCAGGTTTCGACGGTGTTGAGATCCACGCGGCGAACGGTTACCTGGTCGAGCAGTTCATGAAGGACAGCGTCAACGACCGCGACGACGCGTACGGCGGCGGCATCGAGAACCGCTGCCGCTTCGCCGGCGAGGTCATCGCGGCCGTGGCCGGCGAGGTCGGCGCGCACCGCCTCGGCGTCCGCCTCTCCCCGTTCGCGGACTACATGGGCTGCCACGACTCCGACCCGGTGGCGCTCGCGCTGCACGTCGTCCGCGGCATGAACGACCTCGGCGTCCTGTACTGCCACGTGGTCGAGCCGAGGATGCGGGCCAACCCGGAGGACGGCAGGGTGATGGCGCCGCACGAGCTGCTGCCGTTCAGGAAGGCGTTCCGAGGCACGTTCATGGTGAACGGAGGGTACGACCGGGAGGAAGGGGACAGTGCCGTCGGCGAGGGATACGCCGACCTGGTGGCTTACGGGCGGCTCTTCTTGGCCAACCCGGACCTGCCGGAGCGTTTCAGGAAGAGGGCGGCTCTGAATAAATATGACAGGAGCACCTTCTACACGTCCGATCCGGTGGTTGGCTACATAGACTACCCATTTCTGGATCAGTAGTCTATTGATTGTAAGCTAGCTGCTCGACTTCCTTTTAATTGATTGATTGGCCATTGCTAAAGTTGATTTCATACAGTATTTGGTTTAGTTCCGCGAGGTGGAATAAGATGGTACATTTGTAATTCAGCTGTGGCCTTTCGGATGATTCGACCAATGCGAAGTTGATTTGGGGAGGTAGAACGAAAAATCAATATTGCAACACTGCAGGGATCGCGATATTTTTTGTCAACCAAATACCGAGGAAATTAAAACAAATGCTGACAAAAAGTACTACCTCCGTTTTTTTTGTTCGACGCCTTTGACTTTTTGACACTCCTTTGACCATTCGTCTTATTCAAATTATTTTTGTAAATATCATTTATTTTGTTGTAATTTGTTTTATCAATAGAGGTACTTTAAATAGGTCTTATTTTATACATCTTTGCATAAAAATTTTGAATAAGACGAATGGTCAAAGAAGTACCAAAAAGTTAAATGCGTCAAATAAAAAAAACGTAGGGAGTATATACCAACCAAAATGAGATGAAAATAACTGTTTTCGTCGATACCGATGAAAGTAATAGTGATTTTATCGTCCTATGCGCCTGACAAAATAGACGGGTCGATTCCCCGAACCGGCACACTAGGAATCAAGAGACCTCCACAGCATGGTCTTGACTCTAGTGTAACCTTATCGAACCAAGAGGCTTGAGAATGAATGATGGTTTAGGGTTTGCAGTGAGGAATTTTGTCTTGACTTTTGCCGAGAATGGCAGGCGACTGTCTCCTTCTTCACATTTTGGTGTTGTTTGCCGGTTTGAGCAAGTGGGGGTATGATGTTTCCTCTAGATTAATAGTTGTTGTTTTTTGTAGGACTCTGTTTGAGTCGAGGAGAATTTGGAGACGTGCCACTTGCCTTTGTGTACTAGCTAATCTTCACAGACTTGCATGTTTTGCTTGGCTTTGTTTATGCTTCCGAGGTTGACGAGAAGATTCACATAGTCAGACTTGGACCGACCGAGTAGCCTTTTCTCGCATCTTTTTTTATGTTTCATATATCGGAGTGTTGATATTGATACATCTAACAGGGTTGGCATCGTGATGCATCTTCTCTCTATATGTTGACTCCATGGTATGACATCTCTGTCGGTCTAAGGCATGTTGGAGAGCATGACTAGAATGGGGAATTCATCGCTTGGAGATAGCACAAGCAATCGCCCCCATCATCTTCGGGTGAATTCGCTTGACATGTGCCTTGGTGCTTGGTGTGTAGGTTACTTGGTCACTGGCTTGCTCGATCACTGCCTTGCTTTTACCCTATCTTGAAAGTTATAAGATATGTGACTCTTTGTTGATCGGCATAATGTAAAAATAGAATAAGCCATTTTATGCGGACGATTTATCGTGTTGTTTTCAAAGAGAAAAGGACATCTAAAGAAAAAGAAGCTCACATATGCAATTAGTTCTCCACTATGAACTTATTCGGGACAAAAGTTGTTTTTTGTTTTCAAAGGGAAAAACCTTCCAAAGAAAATTGTATGTGTACCTTGCCGTCCAGGGGAAAAACCAAACAAAGCGGACATGTTTAGGAGGCATACCTTCTCCTTGCAAGTGATGGGTGCGCGTAAACTTATGCGTCAATCGAACATGTGTGAAAAATTCCCCACGGTGTTGCGTTGATGTGCCAGCAATCCTTTGGCAAAGATGTGAAGATGTGAGGAGATTGCACCCATGTGGTTATTTTGGAGTGCCAGAAATCCTTAGACAGCGATGCGAACATAGTGGGTTGCCTCGCCGTGTTGATTTAGAGTGCAAGAAATCGTTTGGCGAGGTTGAGAGGGTGCAAGAGCTGCTCCTACAGTGTTGACTTGTAGTGCCAGAAATCCTTTAGCCGCGTAGAGGATACGCGGGGGATGCCCCTGTAGTGGGATGTCATAAATCCTTTTGCAGGAAGTGGAGAAGTGTGCGGGTTGCTTGACACAGTTATCTTGAAATGTCAGAGATTCTTTGACGATGAAAAAAGCATGGGGTCACCCCCACGAAGTTGAGTTCAAGTGCCAAAAATTGTCGACAACGTAGAGAACGTGGGACTAAACCCACAATATTTGTGTTGGAACAAGTGCCAGGAAGCCATGGTTATGTAGTGAGATGTGGGGGCTGCTCCCAAGAAGCTGTCGGCGTTGTAGTGAAATGCGAGGACTGCTCCCACGAAGTTGAATTGAGCACCGAGAAATCGTAAGTGGTACTGCAGCAAAACGTGGGGTTTCTTGTCACGAAGTTGAATTGGGTACCAAAGGGCCGTTATCGATATTGAAATTCATGGGAGTTGCCCCCACAGTGTTGGTTGAGCACCAGAATATAGTTGGCGACAAGAGATCATGAGATTGTCCCCATGATCTTGAGGTATAGCGTTGGGAATCCATCGACAACGTGATGAGTGTGGGGTTTCCCCACTGTGTTGAGTTGAGTGCCAGAAGACCGTTGGCAATGTTGAAAGTCATGGGAGTTGGCCGCCCCCACGATGTTGAGTTGGGCATTAGAAGACCGTTGGCAATGAAGCGATCGTGAGTTTGTCCCCACAATGTTGATGTAGAGCATCGGGAAGCCGTCAACGATGTGATGAGTGTGGGGTTGCTCCCACGGTGTTGATTTTTGGTGACAACATTGGAGAGAGGGAAAACTTGTATTCGTGTGTCTCTCTCGCGAGGCGCTTGACTTGATTGATGGGGAAGCAAGGTTGGTCCCTCCATCAATCGCGTGTGTTGAGACCCATGTGGAGGGTGCCACAGTTTGATGATTAATATGTGTGACAAGATGGAATTTTAAGTATTTTGAAGAATTTTTAATGGTGCATATGTGCAAATTGCTGTGGAATTGGAACCGGACCATTGTGATGAGCTTCGGCTAGGTAATAGTTTTGAACGGACATAGTCCGATGGAATTTGTTAAGTTGGCACGTGGTATGTTAATGCTTGCTAATTATGGTGTCACGAATGGATTATAATGTTGTTAATTTTTTGATGGACTAATCCTACAGGAGAGGTATGGTGTGTTGGTTTTGTGTGTGTTGACCTCAGTGATGCAGATATCGGCAGTACATGGCTGACGCTTCGCGGGGACGGCTAGAGGCTGGCTTGTGCAGAGGTGTGCAGGTGAGTAGGTTCGATGATCTAAAGGTCATATGAGGTGGTGTACTGAAGAAGCGTCGCCATGTCAAGGACTTCGAGACAGCTGGAGGCTGGCCTGTCAGTTATTTGGTGGAGAAGTTGATCTGATAGGTGGGCCCAGGAGTGGCCTGGAGACCGAGGAAGCTGTGAAAATATTTTCCTAAGGAATATATGGTGAATATTCCCTCACGGGAGTGTGTCTTATAGTGTGTGAGTTATACACCACTCATCCTCAAATGAACGATGGAGATGGGCTCTAGAGTTTAGGGCATCTCACCCTTGTGCTATATAAGGAGGGGAAGGGACAGCCCATCCCTTTATCCCCTTAGAGCTAAAAATTTATGAAATAGAAAGGATGAGTTGGGTGTATTTTGGATGGCACTTAGAGTGCTTGTGGTCACAAGAAGTGTGGCTTGTAATCCGCCAACTTTTATGCAATAAAATTCTTCTTTTACATGAACATCTTGTGTTGATTTGCTCCTTTTTCTTCTTGATTTTTTAATTTTTGTAGCTTTTGTTTCCGGATGAATCTTGGTGATTTCGTTTTGGTTCTTCGTAGTCTATGATCCCTTGATGTTGCTAATATTATTTGACACGCTCTTTACAACCATATGAGAGGCAATAGATCAAGTTCTTAAGTTGTGACAAATCTGTCCAGAAACTTTTCTCCGCGCAGCAATCAGTTTTTTATTCCTAGAAAAAATCTAGTAAAACCATTTTGGCATGATTCTAGTTTGAAAAGATGCGTGACTCACATACACATCTTTGGTAAAAATTTGAAATCCTCTGGTTTTCGCGTTTGGGAGCTATGAGGTGGAATACCGAGCCCCAAACATGCAGTCTCGAGTTCTTAACAGTTCTTGGCACACGATTTTTCTTATTTTTTTGTAGATGGAGTTTGATGCTGAAATTTGGAAGAGACAATCAAGACTCACCCACATGGGTGTAGAAAAAGTTTGTAAAAATTATGGTGCCTTCCAACAGCAGGAATCACTCTCTTCTTGCATGACAAGTCTATGGGAATTTGCTTTTTAATATTTGGAAAATAACTTTGGTGTTTTGGCTTGATCTTTTTCTCAAAAGCAGGGTTTGAATTGATTTTCTTTGTTTGGACACTTGACCACCAGGATTGTTATTCCAAAATTCCAAATATTTCATGGCCCTCATACACCTAAGTGAATGGTACACATAGTTGTCAAGTTGTTAGAGTTTGGGTTGGAAACGTCGGAAAAATTTTGTGGCTTCAAATGTTATCAGAGTATTTATTTTGGTGCATCTTTGCAAATCTTAACTGATTTTTAAAGTCGATCCTTTTTGCTCTTTGAGCTATGGCTGACAAGCATTCCACCAAACCCCCTGTGTTCTTCGGAGCCGATATTTCCTATTGGAAGGCTAGGATGGAGACATATGTGATGGCTCAGGGCTACAATATTTGGCATAAGATCAAAGACCCATATGAGTTACTTAAGGAGGTGACGGCCGCGAATTAAGCCGATGTGGAGCTTAGTGCAAAAGCTTGAAATTTTCTGATTCAATACCTCAGCCGAAGGGAGTACGAGCGGGCGTCGGACATCACCACAGCCCACAAAATCTGGGCAACCCTCCAAGCTTACCATGAGGGGACGGTTCAGATTGAGGTGGTGAGACAAGACCAACACAAAAGAGAGTACAATCGATTTATTCAGAAGTCAGGTGAAACACTTAACTCATGTTTCTCCCGATTCAATAAGATTCTTGCCAACCTCCATTCGGTTAAAGTCAAATATACCGATTAGAAAATCGCCAGGCAATTTCTCTCTACATTGGATCTTAAGGTTTCGGATGTGAAGGTGACTGCAATCCGACAAGCAGCCGATATCTCAACGATGACCTTGAAAGCGCTCTATGCTAGTCTTAAGACGCACGAACTTGAGCATCTCCCAAAAGTGCCCAATTGCTCATCCACAGCTTTGATAGCTGACCCCTCTGGCAGTGGTTTTTCTGATGTTGCCAGTTTCTCCTTTTCTGCCCTCTCTGAGCTGTCCAATGATCAGATGAACAAGATTCCTAAGGTGCAGCTTGCCTTTTTGGCTAGGAAGTTCTCACATGCTTACCGCGAGTGGCCGATCAGAGGAAAGGCATCATTAGGTGCTTCGGTTGTGGTAGTCTCAATCGCATGAAGGGTGATTGTCCCAAGTTTGGACGAGAAGAGCGGAACGACTACGCCGCGCCAGCACAGAACGCCTACGTCAACAAGAACCGCAACATCAAGGCTACTGGTGGAGGTGACAAGAAAAAGGCACCTAAGAAGCTGATGAAGGGATGTCGTATGGCCGAGAAGGTGCTGACCGCTCTGGAAGAAGCCGTCATCTCCGATAAGGAGGATGGTCACTCGGATAATGGTGAGGATGAGTCGTCGGAGAACGACAACATGGACTACACTGGCATGTGCTTCATGGCACACGGCGACAACGACAGCGGCGACTCGAACGTCTACCACACCGACGATGATGAAGTAACTGATGAACAAGGTCTCTCCTATTCTGAGCTCTTGTAGGCATCAGTTAAAGTTCATGGCAAGTACACTAGGGTCTTGGCCAAGAAAAATACCCTAGAATTTTAAGTAAAAAACTGATGATTGCTCTGATTGTGGGAAGGTCACTCTAAAAATTGGATGAATTAAAAATGTATTTTAAGAATGTCACCATTTATCTAGAGAATAAAAAATGTAGGCCTATTCCTGAGCTTGTTGACTCTGATGGGTGGTAATAGTTTGATATGGTCATGGTTGATTTCAATAAATTAATCACAACTCATGATAGGGTGCTTGCATTGAATAAAGAACTTAGCGAAGTTAATGTTAAGCATGTAGAGAACTAGATGATGCTAGAAAGAATTTGTTTGTTGTCACTTTTGATCTATAGTCTGTCTGCTTGATGAACCCTACTATGCTTTGTCCTGATCCCTCTGCACACTCATCTAAGTACCAAGTCAGTCCAGTTGCGGGCTGTAGCGATCATGCTTCACCTAAGGACCCAGTCAGCTTAGATGAGAGTTGTAACTTCCACTCACTTTACATGTCATGATTGCACACTGTTGAAGTTTGAGAATTTGAACTTGAAAACTAAGATTTCTGAGCTTAATGATGCTATTCTTGATGCCTCAGTGTGTGATTCATGCTCGAGCTTGATGGGGAGATGTGTAGGATCTATCAAAATATGAGTGATAGGTTTGAGGGTAGGTTGACCCAATCCCAAAACGCTGAGTGTCTTTCTTGTCAGGCTCTCCAGAGGGAAGTTAAAATCCTAGGTGACAAGTGTCGCAAAGCCTTGGGAAAGGGTATAACTGATAGCCAGGTTTATTCAGACTCTTCCTCTTTTTGTGAGTTTTGTCCCCAACTCCATCAAGAGTGTGAGTACCTCATGAGCACTCTTGAGAAATTTGTTGGGGGCAAGCGAAAGCAGATATTGATACTTAACAAAAGCAAAATATCAAGAGGCAGAGGTCTAGGTTACAATTGGCTAAATCACATCAAGAGACATCCACCTAGATTACTTGGAAGGGATTAAAATGGGAAGACAGTTATGTTTAAGGGCAGTGTTCCTGAAACTACTGTTTTCAGGTCCGTATGTATCATTTAGTTGAAGAGTCGAGTGGTACCTGTACCCAACCGGAGTGGGATACAGCAGGTGGCCTCAGAGGGCGCACCGTATTTTTAACCATCTGGTACCTGTACTCGTAGAGTAAAGCGATTGGCCCAACATGGAGCATACCATCTAGATATGGTTTGACCCAATGATACCTGTATTCGACTGGTGTGGCACACAGCTATTGTCCCAACATGGAGCATATCATTGTTGTCATCCAGATAGTACTTGTACCCAACTAGAGTGGGATACAGCCAGCGGCCCTACCACAGGGCGTACCTTAAGGATATAGTTTCACCGTATGTTATCCATACCTGGCTTGTGGTGTACAGCGTCGGCCCTAACTGGGGCATACCATCGAAACTCAATCCCGACATCACTGGTATATGATCCTAACATGCAGTGACCAACTAGTGACCTGACATGGGGTATATCAAGAGATGGGTATTTTGTTCGCTTTGTCGGTAGTCGACCCGACATCGGGTGTACCGAGGCTGAATTTGGCTTAGCTCGGCCGCGCTTGTAGCCACTGGTTATGACACAAAGCTGTAAGGCCGTAGTTAGCGCTTAGGGCGCAGGGTGGCCTATGGCCAGAGGCATAAGCATATAGATGTACCAAAGTTGGCGTGGGCGTGCAGCTGTGCCACAGACTTGAACGCTCGAGGGGTGGGCGTAGGCGCATAGCCATGCCGGGCACTCGCTGAGCTGTAGATTTGGACGGTCGAGGCACGGTCGTATACGTGTAGCCGTGCCAGGCGCTCGCTGAGCCGTAGTTGTCGCTCATTGCGCAAGTCGTTCTTACTCGTATACGGAGCCGTAAAAGGTACTTGTTGAGATAAAAACTCATGAACCCCTGTAGCACGTACTTGTAGAATTTAGGTAGTATCATGAAAACAGTTATATGGATATAAAAATCCAACCGCTTTGTTTATGTAATTTAATGTCCTTTTCTATAATTTTAATGTCCTTTTGTTCCTTTTCCATTTTGATTATTAATTCCTTCAAGTAATCTTCCTTTTTTAAGAACTCTGCCTGACAGCCCCCTAGCATTGGTAGTCGACTCATGGCTGTGAGCATCGTTGAGCCCTATTTTTTATTAGTGGCATTGATGTCAAAATTAATTAATATTAAGTGCTAGGGGGTTTTTGGATTTCTCGAAACCCTAGCGAAGACTCGGCGTTTTAGTAAAACCCTAATTTGAAGCGTCGACAATTTTTGTGAGCTGCTCCGAGGTTTCAAGTGCGTGATCGGGCGAGAGAAGAGGTCACGTATAGATTAGGAGTAGTTAGGTTTTATTTCCTGTTTCTCGTCGGATTTCAAAAGGGGTTTGAATATCTCGGATCTTGCCGGATCTTTGCGAATTCTCGAAAACTCGGTTTCCTTAGTCCACTTTTTCTAAAAATACCTATAGATATCCTTGTGAGATTTCTAGAGTGAAAAATAACGCCACCTCAACTCACCCACAATTCCTAGCACGAAAACATTCTCTGTCGG
>SPJY01026233.1:307338-388040 GCA_005191435.1 Raddia distichophylla | reverse complement strand
TCTAGAGCCATTCCTCCACCCTCCAATCAATCAAAGCCACAAATCATCATTCCCCAATACCGAGCTTCATTGAAGTCCTTCGATCCGGCTTGATCGGGGCGTTTCGGGCTTGTTACTTTTGAAGACGGCATCCTTCGTGGAGGCGTGGGCTTGGGAGTAGGCCTTGGCGTGTGGCTACTCTCGAGTCGGTGTACGGGTGACGGAGTCCACCTCGCCGGAGTGGCGGAACGACTACCGGGGAGTAAGTGAGGCGTTAGGCTCGAGAGCGAGCCGGTCCTTGTGCGCAAGGGGTAGCCTCAACGGAGAGTAGGAGTTGCGGCTCCGAACTTCGGTGAAACAAATTCCGTGTCGCTCTCTCTTATTTATTTTCCGCACTTACTACCGTTGCATTGATTGTGATGAATTGTGATGCCATGTCTTAGTTGCGTTGTGACTTGTTTATCGCTTCCGCTTATTTGGTAATTGCAACTAGGATTGGGTCATTCTTAATATGATGCTTAATTGAGAATAATCGAAAAAGAAATTAAAATTGTCTATTCAACCCCCCTCTAGGCCTTAGGATCCTCTTTCAAGTGGTATCAGAGCATCTAGGTTCTCCGATATTAGCTTCACCGCTAGGAGATGGCTCAAGAGGGGCCTAGGATAGAAATTGGAAAAGCTTCTATCTTTGATGGGACAAACTACAACTATTGGAAAATTCGAATGCAATGTTACTTGGAGGTGCTTAGCTATGATGTGTGGGTTGCTTGTGAAACCGACTATCCGGATCCTCCGGCCGGAACCATTGCTCTTGATGAAGTTCATGCTAAGTACAAGCGCTTTAATGCCATTGCTAGAAATGCTTTACTTTATAGTGTATCTTCCAAAGTTTTTGATAGCATTGGCAATCTCACTAAAGCTTATGACATTTGGAAGCATCTTAAACAAATTTATGTTGGTAACGCCGAGATGATTGAGGAGAAGCTATCTCGAGCTAGAAAAAGATTTGATCAATTCAAGATGCTTCCTAATGAAAGTGTCAATGAAATGTTTCTTAGGTTGAACCCAATCGTCAATGAAATTGCCGGATGTTCGGAGAAGAAGGTCTTGAAAGACATTGACATTTGTCGGAAGATGCTTGATGTTGTGTCATTTAGCTTCAATCCACTTGTGACCTTAATTCGAGCATCCAAGTTAAAGCTCAAGAAAATGACACCGACAAAGCTCCTCGGACAACTCAATTCTTATGAAATGCAGCTTCTTGAAAGTGAAGAGTCTTCGCTCAACAAGAAGTCAATTGCTCTTCCCGCCAAAGCCAAAAGTGGGAAGAAGAAGATTGAAATTGAAGAAGATGATGATGACTCCGATGATGCAATTCCGAAGATTGAAGAATTGGCCCTCCTTGTCAAGCGGTCAAGAAAGTTGATCAAGAAGATGAGCTTCCGCGGTGGATCATCCTCTTCAAGGCGAAGACCCATCTCCAAAATGCGTTGCTATGAATGCGGAGAGAAGGGTCACTTGGCGGCGGATTGCCCAAGAAACAAGAAGAACAAACACAAGTCTAAGAATCAAGAAGAAGATGAGGAGGATGACAAAAAGAAGTACCGTCACTACCGCAAGGGCGATCACAAGTCCAAGGACAAGAAGAAAGCTCTTACCGGCCAAAAGTGTAAAAAGAAAGATAGCTCAAGTTCCTCATCTTCCCAATCCTCCTCCGAAGAAGAAGACACTAGAGCTCATGGGTTAGCCGGACTTGCGATCAAAGAAAATGCCCCTCCGGCCCTTTCCAAGCAAAAGCTTTGTCTCACTGCCAACATATAAGAAGAGGTGATTGGGGAATGGAACACCGATGATGAAGGTTCTTGGGCGGACTCCTCCGACAAGGAAAACACCAAGGTGTTCGGAGTCGCCATCGACAACCCCACACCTCCCATGTGCTTCATGGCACTAGAGGAGAAGGTAACAAATGAGCACATCTCTCGAAGTGAGCTTAAGACTTTGATTGATGATTTGAATAATGCTCTAGAGAAGGAAAAATCTAAAAGGAAAAAGCTAATGAAAGTGCATAAAGAGCTTGCTAATGAATTTGAGAGTTTGCTTGAAAAACATGAGACTTTAGAAGATGATTATGAAGCTCTCAATTTGCAAGTTGAAATTTTAGAAAATAAACTAGCTAGCTCTAATGTTGATGAAATTCTTCTTGATTGCTCAATTGAAAAATGCAATGTTGG
The DNA here is from genome assembly GCA_005191435.1 of Raddia distichophylla. NCBI lineage: Eukaryota > Viridiplantae > Streptophyta > Magnoliopsida > Poales > Poaceae > Raddia > Raddia distichophylla. Next base: position 385,830 of record SPJY01026233.1, on the reverse strand, counting down.
TGTGAGTTGTGACTTGATTGACACTATAGATGGTTCACTTAGCTTATCCCATGACACTTCGTTGAGTTTGTCACCCACCATCACACCTAATGCTAGCTCATCCTCACCCACTAGTGCTACTTCTTTAAATGAAAATGCTTGTTCTATCGGTACTTGTGGTGTGGCTAAATGTGCCAATGAGCTAGTTAAGAAAAATTTGCTTCTAAAAGATAGAATTGAGCAACTAGACTCTAGCTTGGCTAAATTGCTTGTGGGGAACAACTCTCTTAACAAAGTGCTTAGGGAGTAAAGGTACACCTTGGGCAAGCATGGTTTAGGATTTCATCCCGGGGATTTACCCAAGGGCGGTTGGGGTAAGCCCAAGCTAACTTTTGTTAAGGGAGGGGCCTGTTGCCACATTTGTAAAAATAAGAAACACAAAGCCATTGCTTGTCCTCTTGCTAAATCATCTCAATTCATGTCTAAAACTCAAGTGCTTGATGCTAGTTACATGCTTATGAGGAAAAATGGCTCTACTTATGCTAAGTATGTTGGTGCACCAAATGATAAGAAGAATGTAAAAGCTATTTGGGTGCCTAAATGTTTGATGACTAACTCAAAAGGACCCAAGAAGTCTTGGGTACCTAAAATCCAAGCTTGATTTTGTGTGTGTAGGTGAACTACAAGAGCGGTGGCTGGCATTGGATATTTGATAGCGGTTGCACCCAACACATGACCGGTAGCTCAAGTATGTTCACCTCACTAGAAGAGAAGAAGGACCCCGAACACAAGATCACATTTGGGGACAACTCCAAGCGAAAGGTAAAGGGTATAGGTAAAATTGCAATATCCAATCACCTATCCATCTCTAATGTTCTCTTGGTGGAAGCTTGTAACTTTAATCTCCTCTCTGTTGCTCAAGTGTGCGATTAGGCTTTGATTGCTTCTTTTCGGTTAACGGAGTTCGTGTAGTTTCCACCAAGGATCAAAGTGTTGCATTTGAAGGCACCCGGTTTCAAAATTTGTATTTGGTTGATTTTTCAAACCGTGAATCTTCTCAAATGAAGACTTGTCTTATCGCTCAAACTACTCTTGGTTAGTTGTGGCATAGACGTCTTGGACATGTTGGAATGGGCGCTTTGAAAAAGGTTTTTAAAGACAATTTGGTTGTTGGAGTGAAGGATGTCAAATTTGAAAAAAATCGTTTATGTAGCTCTTGCCAAGCCAGCAAGCAAGTGGCTAATTCTCATCCGACTAAAACATTCATGTCTACATCCCGACCACTTGAACTTTTGCATATGGATTTATTTGACCCAACCACCTATGCGAGCATAGGCGGTAATTCTTATTGTCATGTGATTATCGATGATTTCTCTCGCTTCACTTGGGTATTTTTCCCTGCAAATAAATCACTTGCCGGTGATGTGTTTAAAAGATTCACTTTGAAAGCTCGAAAGAAATTTGATTCTTTTGTTAAAAAGGTGAGGAGTGATAATGGCACCGAGTTTACTAATACAAATGTTGAGGAATTTTGTGATGAGTTAGGTGTCAAGCACGAGTTCTCGGCGGCATACATTCCCCAACAAAATGGAGTGGTGGAGAGAAAGAACCGTATCTTAATAGAGATGGCAAGATCAATGCTTGACGAGTATAACACGCCGCATACTTTTTGGGCGGAAGCCATCAACACGGCGTGTCATGCCATCAACCGCCTCTACCTCCACCGCTCCTTCACAAGACCTCATATGAACTACTAGTGGGACGAAGGCCCAACATCTCTTACTTTCGAGTCTTCGGTTGTAAGGTATGCATCTATAAGAAAAGGACTCATTTGGGTAAGTTCCAAAAGAGGTGTGATATTGGTATCATGTTAGGGTACTCCTCTCGCTCAAAAGCTTTTCGAGTTTTTAATATTTCTACCGGGCTAGTTGAGGAACCTTATGATGTTAAGTTTGATGAAACTAATGGCTCGCAAAGTGAGCAAGACTTGACAAGAAATGTAGGTGATGAGCCACGACATGAAGCCATGGAGTTAGGGGAAATACGACCCTCACCAGAGGCACCAAAAGATGAAGTAGTCTCCCCCACCACCTCCATCGATAATCAAAGCGTCTTGCCTATACCAATAGAGATGGCAAGACGCTACTCGGCTACACGCAAAGCGGGCGTAGGCGTGTAGCCGAGTAGCGTCTTGCCGAGTCGTAGACTTAGAGGCGTAGGCGTGTAGCCGTACCGAGCCCTCGTGGCGCGCAATGGCGTACAGCCGAGCAGAAGACTTGGACGCTCGTGGTGCGGGCGTAGACATGTAGTTGACGTACACATGGAGGAGTAGGCGTGTAGCTGTACCGGGCGTTCGTGGCACGCGATGGCGTACAGCCGAGCTAAAGACTTGGGCACTCGTGGCACAGGCGTAGGCGTGTAGCCGAGTAGCGTGTCGCCGAGCCACAAACTTGGAGGCGTAGCCGTGTAGCAGTATCGGGGCGCTCGTGGTGCACAATGGTGTACAGCTGAGCCGTAGACTTGTAGGCGTGGGCGTGTAGCCGATGGCGTGTCACCGAGCCATACACTAGGAGGCGTAGCCGCGTAACCGTACCGGGCGCTCGTGGTGCGCAATGGCGTACAGCCGAGCTAAAGACTTTGGCGCTCGTGGCATGGGCGTAGGCATGTAGCCGTACCGGGAGCTCGTGGCGCGCGATGGCGTACAGCCGAGCTGAAGACTTGGACGCTAGTGGTGCGGGCGTAGTCGTGTAGCTGAGTAGCATTTCGCCGAGCCATAGACTTGGAGTCGTAGATGTGTAGCCATACCGGGCGATCGTCGCTCGCGATGGCTTACAGCCTTAGCTGAATACTTGGGCGGTCGTGGAGCGGGCGTAGGCGTGTAGCCGAGTAGCGTGTCGTCGAGCCGTACCGGGTGCTCGTGGCGCGTGATGGCGTATAGCCGCGAGCCGTAAACTTGTAGGTGTGGCCGTGTAGCCAAGTGGCGTGTCACCGAGTCATAGACTGGGAGGCGTAGTCATGTAGCCATACCGGGCGCTCGTGGCATGCGATGGCGTACAGCCGAGCAGAAGATTTGGACGCCCATGGCGTAGGCGTAGGCGTGTAGCCGAGTAGCGTGTCGTTGGGTCGTAGACTTGGAGGCGTAGGCATGTAGCCGTACAGGGCGCTCGTGGCGCGCGAGGGCGTACAGCAGAGCCGTAGACTTGTAGGTGTGGGCATGTAGCCGAGTGGCGTGTTGTCGAGCCATAGACTGGGAGGCGTAGCCGTGTAGCTGTACCGGGCGCTCGTGGCGCGATATGGCGTACAACCGAGCTGAAGACTTGGGGGCTCATGGCGCAGGCGTAGGCATGTAGCCAAGTAGCGTGTCGCCGAGCCGTAGACTTGTAGGCATAGGCATGTAGCCGTACCAGGCGCTCGTGGAGCGCGATGGCCTACAGCCGAGCCGTAGACTTATAGGTGTGGGCATGTAGTCGAGCAGCGTGTCATCGAGCCATTGACAAGGAGGCGTAGCCGTGTAGCCGTACCGGATGCTCGTGGCGCACAACGGCGTACAGCGGAGCTGAAGACTTGGGGGCTCGTGGCGCGGGCGTAGGTGTGTAGCCGAGTAGCATGTTGCTGAGCTGTATACTTGGAGGCATATGCGTACCGGGCGCTCGTGGCATGCGAGGGCGTACAGCCGAGCCATAGACTTGTAGGTGTGGGCGTGTTGCCGAGCATCGTGTTGCCAAGCCATTGATAGGGAAGCGTAGCTGTGTAACCGTATCGGACGCTGGTGGCGCGCGATGGCGTACAGCCGAGCTGAAGACTTGGAGGGTTGTTGGTCTGCGGTGTGAGCAGCGTTGTCCTCAAGACATACCTTCTTTTGGTTACAGAGGTGAGCGTTCGTGACGTGAGGTGCCAACTTCATAGTGGAGGAATGGCAGGAAGGGTAGGAAACTGCTGCTAATCCAACGTCATGGTGCCCGCCTCAGCTCAACAGCAGGCTGCTGCTAATCCAGCATCAGGACAATTCCCTACTAGAAGGGATCGCCTAGTCCGAGTAGAGTATGTCTGGTATGGTCGTGTGACTCAGTATTGGGCGCAAAATTTAAACATGCACTGGCATTTTCCAAATTTGAGCCACGTTTTTCACTCGTTGAATCATGTGCGTTGGGCTGGGAAGAGGGACATGTGGATCATCGATTCTAGGTGTTGTCGCCACATAAACGGAAACTATCGGTGGTTCTCGTCCTTAGTCCATGAGTCCTAGGGTGAGAGAATCACCTTTGGGGATGCTTCGTCAGGTCGTGTGCTCGCCCGAGGCTCTATCCAAGTTAATGACCAGGTTGTCTTTAACGATGTGGCCCTTGTCTGCAAGCATCGCTATAATTTGCTTTCAGTTTCTCAACTGACTGATGAGGGTTTTGAGGTTTTATTAAGCTGAATGAAAGTTACATTCTTGATTCTTCTTTAAGTTTTATTTGCGGCTTTTACAGATTTGGTAGAGTTTTTCGTGTTGATTTCTGATCTTCAGTTTTCTATTCTCATTCCTTGATTGCTTCTAAGTCCCGTGACAACTCCATCTGGCATAGGAGACTGGGTCACATTGTTTTTGATCACTTGACTGGAGTTAGCAGCCAGGATCTGATTCGTGGTTTGCCCAAACCAAACTCAAGATGGTCAGTGGCATAGTTTGTGCTTCTTGCCGGCATGGGAAGATGGTAGCTGCTGCTCACCCACCAGTCTGGTAGATGAGTAATGCACCTGGACAATTGCTTCACAAGGACATTGTTGGTCCCTCTCATCTGCAGTCCAAGGGTGGCAAGTAGAATGTACTCATTGTCATCAATGATTATTCTTGCTACGTTTGGGTCTATTTCATGGTGAATAAGGACAAAATATTTGGTCATTTCCATTTCTTGATTCATAAGCTTTCTATTGAGTTCCGAGGAGCGCTTCACGTAATCCGTTCAGACAATGGCACTGAGTTTGAGAATGCACAATTTCAAAACTTATGTTCTAATTCTAGTGTTGAACATCAGTTCTCATCTCCGCACGTTGGATAACAAAATGGCGTTGTGCAGAGAAAGAACACACCTTGGTTGAAATGGCTAGGACAATGCTTGATGAATATTCTACTCCTTGGCTTTTCTGGGATGAGGCAATGTCAACTACTTGCTATGTGTCAAACAGGGTGTTTGTAAGGTCCAAGTTGCATCGCCCATCCAATAAACTTTAATATGGCCGTAATCCAAGTGTTTCACATTTCAGTGTGTTTGGATGCAAGTGCTTTATTCTGAAGTCTAGAAATTTGGACAAATTTGAATTTCGATCTACTGATGGCATTATTTTTTGGGTATATAGCTTCTGTGGTGAATAACCGTGTCTAGGATAGTGAGAGGCGGAGAGTTGTTGAGACTTGCGAAGTGACCTTTGATGAGGCTATAACGGAGGCAAGGCCAGATATCTCATATTCAGACTTGTCTTTTAAGCCAATCTTTGTAGAGGAGAAGGTCATTGAAGATGACGGTTCTTCAGAACCCAACCATGACTTATACACACCGGTGGTGCCTCTAGTTTGAAGTGTTGTTCCTAAGTCTCATCCTCTACCTTATGCTTTTACTTAGCTCTCACCTTGTGCTTCTAGGTTCTCACCTATAGAATTTGATTCGCCCGGTGGCTCTGATCCTACCTCTCCTGCTCCTGAGGTAGAGGCCATTTCTAGGGCTCCTCATTGCATCTAGAAAGACCATCCCCCTGCATAGATGATCGGTGGTTTGAGTGAGAGGATACTAACCCGATCGAAGTCTGGGCTTTCTCACTTTTGCTTATCTGTTGTTTTCGTTGCTTCCTTTGAATCGAAGGACGTCACCCATGCTATTTCTGATATTGCTTGGGTGAATGCAATGCATAACGAGTTGGAGAACTTTAAGAGGAACAAAGTGTGGCAGCTTGTTGAACGCCCTAAAGAACATAATGTAATAGGTACTAAATGGGTTTTAAAGAACAAGCAAAGTGAGGATGGGGTAGTGGTAAGAAACAAGGCTAGATTGATTTCTCTAGGTTACACTTAGATCGATGGGATGGGCTTCGATGAGACCTACGCTCCTGTGGCTAGACATGATTCCATCAGAATCTTAACGGCATTTATGGCATCCAAAGCTGTATCAAATGGATATCCACAGTGCCTTCCTAAATGGCTATAATAAGGAGAAAGTGTATGTGAAGCAACCTCTTATGTTTGAGAATTCAAGGTATCCTAATCAAGCCGTGAGAGCTGCCCCCAGTAGTGGCGAAGTACCGCACGACTCAAGGGCCTAGAGGCGAAGGAGCGCGATCATGGTTATCCCATGATGAGCTTGAGAGAGATGCATCGTTCATTAGGAGAGGTCAGGGAAGCATGTTGTTAACCCACCCTCCCGGGGTCTCGTTGACTTGCATATCTGGTTGACTTGCATAGTCCCTCCAGTTCAGGAGCTTGGTCATCCATGTTGAGTCACACTCGAAGGGTGCATTCGATCACCTAGAGTTTGGCTCTCTAGGATCTCGAGGACGCGGTCAAGCTTTGTAGACAAGCTCAGGATCGTTCAATTCTTCTCTTGGATTTGTTCTTCAAGAGAGCTCTTGTGCTTCGGGCCATCTCTTGTGCTTCAATTATTCATCCTCGTCTTCAAAATGTGGACCATTGATGTCTTCAAGCACTTTTCCCTCGTTGGTTAGAACTTAGGGCATGCTTTGGTCATTTGCGTTCATGACTAAGCACATCGCGGCCACCCCGAAACTTTTTCATGCTTAACGAATTCCCGAAAAGATAATCGATGGGTTGGGTTCGATTTCCTCATTCGATGGGTATGATAACTCATGTGTGGCTTGGGGTGGTCTCCACTGGCCTTCCACTTGTTGTAAAGAGTAGGTTGTCAGGGTGACGCAGTTAGAGACATTGCTCCATGTCTTCTACGTTCATCAACATAGGAGCCTCTTCGAGTGGTACCTGGGCCACATACTGTAGTTGTCGCATACCTTGCATGGACACGGGTAGCGGAGGAGGAAAAGGTAGCTCCTCATGAATGACATTGTTGATTTTCCCCTGATGTTGCGCGGAGCAGTGCGCACGTTCGGGGTAGTTTTGTCTTTAATGTGAGTGACAGGGTGTCATACTTGTGGCCTTGACGTCAGTCTTGAGACAAGGTATTAATACATCTCGTTATGCTCTATGGCAAGAGATATGCACATAATGATTTTATCATGATTTATAATTACTTCATCATGCCCCTGCACCTGTATTTCAGTGCAGTGAAGATCGAGCTCCTTGAGCTCGATCGGTGCGGTTTTTCTGGCACCTCTCCTGTTTGAGTTTGTTTCTCGATAGTGGGAGTTGAGCCTTCAAGTGATCGACGGAGTAGGGGGAAGCGGTGGTAGTGCCGACCTTGTAGACGTGATTGTTGTTGTTGATGGCGTTAAGAAAAGTTGATGGCAGGCCATAGACTTGGGGTCCCACCCAGTGGTTATGCCATATCGGGGCATGCCTTGCCCCCAATGAATGGCTTGTGCTAATGGTGTTGCATGACTTCGACCAATTGTCGATAAGTGCATTTAGACTTGTAGTATGGGGAGTTATTTATTTGACACGCTCTCGGCCTTGTCGTGTTTGTGGATTTGCCTTTGAAGTTGGGCGACTTGATCTTTGAGCCTCCGCAGCTCCCTCCGTAGTTCATCATTATCTGAGATCTGTGTTTCGTGAGACCGTGCCACAAATGTATTGTTGGTCTCAATGAGTGCTCACGAGCGATGCCTAAGTGCAACAATTGCAGAAATCTGCTTACACTACTCTTCAGACCTATATGTCTCCTTGAAGTCAAGGAAGGAGACCTTGGAGTCCTCCTCGATGTCGGTGCCTAGTGAGAAGGCACCAAACACAAGCATGTGGGTTATCTTGATGAGGGAAGAAGATCCTCCTGCAAAAGGGGCATCCTTAGTTAGGACCACGTCACTTTATGAAGGATAGATAGAGGAGAAGAACAAGGCGAAGGCGCTTCGAGCCTATGGAACACAGCAGATCAAGGATTTAAATAGCCCGCTATAGCTTTGCAATACCTCCACTATAGCTTTTTTGGACGTAAAACTCTACGCTAAATACCAAAATTCGGCGAACACATCTATGCCCGCTAAATTGGGCGCTATTTCCGCTATTTTTATAACCACTATAGCTTCGCTATGCCACTTTTTAAAATTTCCTTTCAAAATATAACCATAAGTTAGATGTTTAGTTATGTCCTCACTTATTCTTATTTCATTGAACCTTACACGATAATATCATTGATATAAAACTAATAAATAATTACTTCATCAAGTTTCTCTACAATTAATGAACATGTAAAATAATATATCACGGGAATTTACTCTACGTATTAATTATGGTCATATGAACATCAAATATATTACAAGTGTTGATAAAATAACATGTGCGTACCTTTTATTTAGTTGGATTTGACTAATATTATAAAAATATTTCATATTTATATAATTTTTTTATTAAAATGCTAAATAGAATAGCTTACGCAATAGCCCGCTATAGCTTTTATAGCTTTTTTCGGGCCTCGCCGCGAAACCGCAAAAAACGCGATTTAAACACTTGCCGCAGATTCGTAACAAAAGGGTGCTTCCTCGGTCTCTATAAGTGTTGAAGTGATAATGGGATCCTCATCACAATCTAGATAATCGGTTATTTACTTATTTTTAGTAGGAAGGAGCCCCAAAGGTCCACTTCATCAGCATTGAAGATGTTTCCAGCCATTTCTGCATGGATTCTGCATAGGTTAGTATAGAAATTAAAATTGTGAATAAAGGAATTTACGGTCAATCTTACTTTCATCTAACCAAAACAATTAATGGCAAGAAAGTATTTATTTTAAATATTTTCATCTAATTGGGCTTTCAAATGCCATACCTAGGTCTTTTCTATGGTCTAAATCGTGGCACTGATACGAATTATATGGGAGACCCAATTTCCAATAATTAATATTAAAAATTGTTTTTCCCAAAGAAAATCTAAGTGATTCCAAAATTGTTCCATCATCAACAGTTTATTTGTCAACAAATTTAACAGTGTAATTACAATACCAAAAGTAGTATAATTTTACATTCCTAATTACGAAGCTTGATTGTAGGGAAGACTTCGAAATCTTGGCCGAAAAGATCCATTTCTTCTTCAGTGAATTCAAAATTTGTGATGTAATTTGGATCTATTCATATAAAATGAACAATTCCCGAATATACGGGTAAGCACATCAACCATACTTGCAGGTTCCAATAGAAAAACATTAGTAAATAAATGCGACTGCTGACAAATAAAGGCGTGCGCTGTAATCAAGGATTTTTAACATAATTTTATAATTTTAATATCCTATATTAATTTTATAAATACCATCTCCTTTTTCCCCAGTCCTTATCTCATCTTCTTTCGGATACCTTTTTTTAAAAAAAACATGAGATAAGAATAGAAGAGACATCACCCAATTGACACAGCTTCTTATACCAGAAGTAGGGTCCATCGATGCATTTGTCATCAGCTCTGCAGAACCTATATAGCTTTACCCATATAACAACTTCTTATATGGATGGATGAAAAATGTGTCATTTCTATTCAATATGACCCAAGATTTTTCAATATTCCGTGCACCGCACGAATATTGAGAAAATAACCTCAATATGCTGAGCTTTGCAGAATCACCACGGTAACCTTGCTAGTGACTAACTTGCTCGAGCATTACGAAAAACCGTGCAATCATTGCAAACTTCTAAGGCAATGCCTCAGCCTCAAAGTCATTACGGTAACCTTGCTAATGACTTGTGCCTGTACTTTTCATTTTTTTCGTTCATGTCCATATCAATAGGTTTTTTTCATTTGATTTGGAAAGCTAATATACCACTTAAAATAAAAAAACTTCATGTCGTTGTTGGCTTAAATTGCTTACTAAAGAGAATCTGAGAGAGAGAAATTGGGGTGGGGATCCTAGATATATATTGCTTTTGTGATAATATTGAAATGTCTGAACACTTATTCTTTTCATGTCTTATTGCAAAAGCTATGTGGAGAATTATAGCCGTATGCTCTTGTAACACAAGATTCAGACCTTAGCTTGTAATATCAATCACTTCTATGTCCGGATGAAAACTCTGTGGTCTGGAAATAAATCAGATACAGTTTGCCAAGCTTCATTCAGCTAGTCTATTTGGACTTACAGGAACAAAGTTATCTTTGATAAATATAAGTTTCACTCGCCAATAACCATCTTGCCCATGGTTTGTGCTATCCTGAATTACTGGGCATGGCCCAAGGGGAGGATATGAAAATCATTTTGAAGTCATGTTCCCAGCGTTCTGGTGTTTCTATTGCAAGGGGTCCCGGCGCTGTAAGACACAAGCCAAGTTTCAAATGTACCTGCCAGATGGAGCTCTGTTATCAACTGACTCGGTGCAACTGAAGTGTGTGCGCAGGATGCCAAAGCTACTGGAAGGGTGGTCAGGGAACTAAATTCAAATCGTTGGTGGAGGGGTGCTTTTATCATGCTTCTAAGTTCTATTTTTTGTACGGGGTTAAAAGTGGGTAATGCTGGAGTTAGTGGTATCACTGGTTCATTTTGTGTAAAAGCTAGATTCTGATGCTTGGTTCATGCTCTTGTATATAAAACAAAAGGTGATTTGTGTTGTTTCCGTTAAAAAGGTCCCAAGAATGTTAAACACTGGCTTAGACTTTTTAACACAGGCAAATCCAGGTTACCTTATGTTTCTATTTGGTGAGAAGGTGCCTGTATACACTTCTACCAATAAAAAAATGTCAGAGTTCTGCCCTCTTGTTATAATTCAAAAACAATTAATGCATATATAATGTGCTTTACACTAAGAAGTATCGATTAATTAAGTATATACCATGGTTAAATAATTTTTTTTGTAAATGATTGTGTACATACGATTTATATTTTATTTGAAACTTCTCGGAATTCAGTCCAAACTATGTTGTATATTATTGTCCAAAATTCAAAATAGAGACGCCCGTGCTGTACGAGATTGGCAGCATTGGTGTACTTATATTTCTATTGACCTGATATGTTAATTTCTACGATTGCATGCCACTAGAGTACCAAAAAAAAAAAAACGGTTTTATATGTTTTATTGTGAATTACTTTTAACATAATATGAAGTAAATCGCTATTAACATTTTTGCATATGTGATGGGGACACGGGGGCGGCCCGATCTTCTGGTGAGACTCGAGGGGATAATTTCGATCTGGTCGAAGAGGCGACCTCGACGATCCGGCTACCGACCTCGCAAAAATGACATCCCGGCAATCGCTAAACCACCAAACCTGCTCGTTATCAACCACGCCAAGAACACGATTGACCTGACCACGAAGGTCGTTTTCTGCAAGCGATTGAAGAACAAGCAAGAAACAAGATAAACACAATCTAAAATTGCAAATATGGTTGAAGCACTTGGATAAATTTGAGGTTCAATAACTCGACTCGGGTGGTCTAGTCGACACACGCAAATTCGAGAGGGGGACGCACATGGGGTCTATCAACACACAACCAAAACTGAGTCTAAACAGTGACGGCTATGAAATATATAGGTGGAGTGACGGCCAAGGGGGTCCCCTGGTCGTTCTAGGGTTCCCCTAGGGCGTCCTCCACCTGGGCCTAGGTCCGACACATATACAAGGCCCGGGTTGGCCCAACTAGGTGATGCAGCACCTTGTTTCGTTGATTTCTGTTGCTTCTGGATGAATTTTGAGGTGAGATTGCATCCGTTGAAAATCTTATCTCCTAAGCTTTCCGTACAGTGGTAGAACGTCGAAAACGGACATCGTATGTGACTTGAGCGTCCGTTTGAAGTTGTGCGGTGCGTAGATGGCCGAACTGGACTTGGACTCGACCTGGGCTTTCTCTTGGGACGTCTTTGGAATAACAAGACCTTTATGACCTGAAGGAGTGGATGAGGGGGAGATACACCTTTCTTGATTGCGCCTTCCATTATGGGTGGCGGCCATGATGGCGGCCGAAGTAACGGAGATGATGACGCCATATCCGGAGGCCAGTTGTGTGATCAACCCGGCCAAGGTGACGGTCGATGGTACCATGTCGATGAAGCCATCATAGTAGACGTACAAGAAGTAGAGAATGTAGTGAATTGTCGCCAACTTGTTATGACCGTAGTGGAAGTAGGGCAAGGAGTGACGGTCACACCCATGTGGGCGATGTCCTCATCATTCTTCTCTTCTTGAATTGGAGTCGACCTCGACTCCATTACATATTTCTGCAAAAGGTTAGTAGAAACAAGAGGCAAAAGAACACACACACCTTTTGAGTACAAACTAGATAAACTTAGCATGATATGGCTAGAAAGATTGTCATCCTGTAATTGGGTAAATTCATTTACGAAGAAAGTAGGATTCATATTGGTAATGTAAACTCGATGCACTATATACTCTCCTTTATCATTATTTTGCTAAAAGCATGTAAACTATTTCTATATAAACATGGCAAATCTGAGTGTTGACAAAATTTCTCCTCCAAACTATTTAGATCACAAAGAACATTGAATTCAATGTAACCTAAAGTACTTAGAGAAGACATTAATTTTAGCTCATTTTCCTCAGTTGCAATATGAAGAACATGTCTATTATTAGCACAAGTATTGGTTTCTAAAACAGGAAACTGTTGACACCCAAATTTGACACAAAAATACGGTTATTTTAGTGGCCAAAAGAGGGTGAAAAATAGCACATTCGGCCAGAAAACGAGCTAGATCGGCATATACTCAGTCATTATTATTGGTTGAGCAGCTGATATTTAGAAAGGATCATTATCGGTTTATATACACTTGCATATATGGAAAAGACCAAAAGCCGATACTACTTGACTAATAGATATGCATATGATGAGTGCTTTTATGCAAATGCGTGCATACATGGAGGGGTTAATCAACTGATCATGGTCTTGATTATTAGCTAGTCGGATTAGTTACATATTTATACACATGGAACATGGAGACTTGTTAGCCAATCAGGTGCAACTAGGAACATGGCCTATGACCTGATCGGTTTGTACGTACACGCATATGGAAGCTGCATGGCCGATCAAACTACATGAGCATGGTCCATATCGGCTATAGATATCAAGCCCATCACATGATGACCAAAGAGCTAATGGATGATCGTGATGACCAAAGAGCTAATGGATGATTATGATGGCCGGTTGATTGATCGGTTTATACAGCTCAGCTAATTGCTTGATCGGTTTTATACAAGGAAAGAATAATGATCTATCCGTATATAGCCAAACATGCATATATCATATATGTGATCGGGTGTGCATACACGCAGGTTTACGTATGTACATGACCATGTATGGATGCCCTGTACTACTATTGGCTAATTATGGTAAAAGGCATATCAGCTCACGTGGAGATCAAGGAAGAAAGACTTGGAAGGCTCACGTCAGCTAAGGCATAATAGAATAAATAGTTTTAATTAATATTAGTAAGAGTATTCGAGTCAGTTTGTATCTAGTCCGTGCCTTGCACGATAAGTCTAGTCGGTTAGTTATTTTAGGTAACTAAGAGATAGAGTCCATGTCAAGTTATCGGATTAGCCGGTGCGTCGTCACTATAAATAAGAGCCGCGGTGTGGCATGTAAAAGGATCTACCTCTCTTTCAACAAATCAATAATACATCTACTATTTCGTCTACTTTTACCCTTGTGCTATGAATCCGATCGATCCGCTCGTATCGGTTTTCAAAGTACATGCCGGCGTCTACTGTCTCGACTAAGATCGATCTTCTCGCCGTCAACTCCCTCGGTAGGGACTGCCTCAGCTAGTCCGATCTCCTCGCCGTCGGCATCGGAATACTATCTCTTGGTGGCATTGCTGCGCATCGCCGTCTACCAAGAGGAGTTAGGTTTCGCCCGGAATACTATCTCTCGGCGGCATCACTGCGCATCGCCGTCCGCCGGAAGTGTTAGGTTCCATCCTGCTCCATCGGCTTGACGTCTCTTCGTTAAGCCTATCATCGGTTTATCTCCAAGCTATCGGTAAATCTTCATTGCTTCGCCAATATCTTGCCTATCTGAAACCTTGCCGATTGCAAAAGGTCAAATCGGCTGGCACGTCCTCGGAAAGCCCGATCCCCTGTTGTTCGGCTGTAGTTGAAGCTGGGAAACCATTTTTCCGCGTCAACAAATTGGCACGTCCGGTGGGACCCATATCGTTTGATCAGCCAATCATGTATGGAAATTGGAAGTGGGCAGCAAAACCACCAAAACCACAGTCCCCATGGTCGATATCAAATTTGACCTCATCGGATTATTATTCGGCTGCACTAGATTATTCAACGCCATGGTCAACGTCAAAGTTTGCCTCATCGGTTTATTTGCCGACAAGATCGATATTTGATACATATACACCGACAGCGTATAAATCGGATTTTTCGGTTACTTCACCGGAAAAACCGATGACACAGTCATATTCAATATCAGATTTTTCTATGGAAGAGCCGGTGGCGGAGTTTGTTTTCACTAAATCGGCGTTATTACCACAAGAATTCAAAATTAAGCCGGTTATATCGCCACAAGCATCTGCGACAAAATCATATTGTTATCCGTCAAAATCAACATCTGAAATATCGACGACAAGGCCGGCTTCTCCCACCGCCTCAATATCATCGGCAAACTCGGCATCCTCAATTACGTCTCCGCCGAAGTTGATTGTTCACGACAAATCATCCAATTATTTATCATTGCAAAATCAAAAAGCCGTTGTTGAGTCTCCGAAGGTTTCGTTGCATCAAGATCAGCTCGAACAGGAAGCCGATTCCATCGCGAGTTCGGTTCGGACTTCCAATACAGCCCAACTTCAAACAGCCGAAACGGAGTCATCCGGAATCCGTTTTGGATGTTCGGGTACAGTACGGACAATAGAACGACGAGAGCTTTTCGATGGATCTGGTTTCACGTCAAAAATCCTCACGGATCAACGGGAGTCTTCAAAACAAGATGGTGATTGCAATCTGTCCGGTGCTGCATCAAGTAAAAGTGAAAATCCATCGGTATCTAGATCATCGGAAACCTTTGTTATTTCGCCTCGGGGACTGCAATCAGTATCTGGCTCATCAGAAAACATTATTATTTCACCTCAGGGGCTGGATGATTCGTCCAAAAAGTTTGAAGAAGCGTTTCAATAAAAATACATGCTTCCGAATACATATGAAAAGCCGATTGGAATTGATGAAAATCGTTGCTTTAATACTACATCACAGGGCAATGAGAAGGAAAATCATCTTGTGATAAAAGAAATTCAACAGCGGGTTCCACTAATGGTTACTCTACAATAGCATAAGTAGTGGACAATTTCATATCATCACAAATATTATCATCACAATGAGCAAGAACATAACCTTTTTCTTTACCTTGTAGAGTCTCATCAGTTGATGCAGGCTCTCTACTCACGATAATGATCTCTTCTTCTTTTATGTGCTTTTCTTTATCCTTCTTTTCTCGACAATGTTTTTCTTTCTGCAAAGTGTTAGCTGAAAGAGCAGGTACAACAACCGGTACATTTAAAGAGGCTAGAAATTCATGCAATGATTCCATAAACTTATGTTCAGCTCTACGAGCACAGTCAAACAATTGTGAAAGAGAACTGTATGTTTCATGAATGAGAATATCCTGAATTTTCTCGTTAAGTCCCTTCAAAAATCTATTTTCAATTGCCTCTTCACATTCAATTAATCCACTTAGCCGTAAAAAGGTTTTAAATTTCTTATAGTATTCTTTTACCTTCATTTTACCTTGTCTCAAATATTTCAAGTCGAGATAAGCATCTTCTGCATCATAGTCATCAAACAATCTCTCGGAGAAGTTGGAGCAAATATGTCATACTTCTTCTCATGACGATGAGGGATGTGACCTGTCATTGTTAATAGCAAACAAGAAAATATGCAAGTAGTATATATTTCCTATGAACTATGGTGGAACTTCTCAAGTCACTCTCGCTCAAACATTTATCTTTTTCTTACAAGTTCTTACCACACAAGCATGCGGTGCAATCGATGACTGGTTCATGATAAACAGAGCACAGGTGGTGATAAAGCGATAGCAAGGTCTGTCCATGTTTGGTTAGTAGTATGTGGAGTTTGGACAGGTATCAATATGTAGCAAAGAATATGCAATCATCGAAATCAGAATAGCAACACTGAATAAATATCCAAAGTACTTGTCAAAGTTGCTGACCTAAACTCTTTCCTAGAACTAGTGCAAACAAGCAAGGAATACACCAAGCACAAAGGATACAATATGCAAATACTTCTGAATTTTTTCCTCTTCCTTTTCTTGTGCGGCTCTTTTGTATGCACTTGCCTTTTTCTTTTCTTTCCTTTACTTTTCTTATCTTTTTTTTTTCACCGACAAATGAAATGGCAACACTGTATTTTCAGCCTCTAAAGACAGCAGAACTTCTAGCACAGTTTTCGGATTTTTATTGACCTCGGATGTAAAAACTCACAACTACAAAATCGTAGATCGTCTCTTCCTGATCAATGTGCATATATGAAAGTCCTAATTTGGATAAAGGATCTACGAGATTTGGGCCCCGCAATACAAACTGCTCAGAAAAATCCGAGACACATACAACACGCAATTGTAGATCGATGCAACACATATCTCAAGTCTCTGGCCCGTTCCTCCCGCGCGGCGACTCCAACCCTAGCCGCCGCCACCGTACGCCCTCCCTTCTCTCCGTCTCGCCGCTGCCAGAGGGGCTGGCCGGGAAGCCCGTGCGGGCCCCCAGGACGGCGGCGGCGAGGCCCTCCAGCCCGGATCTATCACGTGCTCCCCTCGTGAAATGGAGGAAACCCGCAGCCGCCTCCTCCAGAAACCCACAGTCGCCGCCTCGTTCCTCGCCGCCGCCGTCGCCTCTTCCTCCTCCGCACGGTGCTCCCTCTTCTCTCCTCCTCGCCCAGGCTGGTGAGTGGTTGGTAAAGGCTCGGTGTGCGGTGGTGGGTCGCGGCTCTGTCGTGGTCTCGGGGCGTCGGGGCCGGCTGCGGGATGGCCCGACCTGGCATCCTCGTGCCCGGATCTGGTGGCCGACAGCGCAGATCCTTCCCGGCCTGTGGCGCCTCGCCGTTGTCTCGACGGCGGCTTGGCGGACCCTCGTGCGACGGCGCCCTTCTTCGTCACCGGCAAGTGCGTGCTGATGTTGGCCGATGTTAGGTGTATCCATTCAGATCTGGCCGATGTTGGCGGTTCGTCGTCGGTGCTGATCTTGGATGGCTGAGCGGCTACTTCTCGTAACGGCGTCTTCATCTTTTGCAGTGGCTTCCATACCGAACCACAGACCTGAGTCACCTTGGCTTCGACTCACAGATTCGCTTACCTGTGTGACTCATCCCGCCTTCAGTTTGATCCTGCGGATTTTGGGCGTGTGCCTGTTGGCTATTTCGCGACACTGTTGTCGTGGGTGTGTGACTGAAGATGGTTTGCTTGTCGCGGAGTTCGTGGCTGTTTGCAGTTGGACAAGGTTGGGAGGTATGGCGGCAACTGGTTTGGAAAGTTGGGGGAGGTAGCACTGGGGACTTCGTTTGGGTGGTGCTTTTTGGTACCAGTTCATTAACTCCGGGGAGAAATCCCTAGATCTGGCCTTAGTTGGTTGTATCTGGCAATGATGGCAATGTTTGTCTCCCCTTGTTGAAGGCATTGTCTGGAGTTCGATGAATTTCTCTACAAGGTGAAAACCTATGCTCTGGCCTTTGCTGGTTGGATCATGGCAGCGGTGGCACGCTTGCGTGTCATTTCCTTCTTTGAGGCGTTGCTTTTGGAGGACCCTCTCGTGATCTAAGTGTTGCTATGATGGGGCTTGATTTTGAAGACCTTGTTGTGGTGTAGTTTGCTTCGGCGTGATATTTGTTGTCATGTCGTTTTTTTCTTTATTAATTTTAGGCTGTGTGCATCCTAGCTATGCAGAGGCCGGAAGTGGTCTTAGTGTGATTGTATCTTCTTGATGTAATTGTCTAAGATCAATAAAGCTTTCATTATCTAAAAAAACATACAGAATAACTTCCAACGTGATTTTGGATCTGAAGATGGCGTTTCTGGATCTTCTCACAATGGACAAAGTTGTAGAGAATTTTTGGGGCTACAATTTAGGCTATACAATTATCCAAATCGGAGTTGATATGATGGAGATATTGCGTATGGAATAACAGATCCGAAATAATTGCGAACCAATTCAACTCGAATTTCTTCGGTGCTCGGGTTTGAAGTCAACAAAACGGATGAACTTCGCACTAGGCCACGGACTTAATCTAAACCAGCAACAAGGCTATGACCATGGACACAAATTCAATAAAGCGAAACTAAAAACGAAAATTGCGAAAGCACAAAGTGGCTTGGATAGTGCACGCGACGACGAACTCAAATCTTTTTTGCGGGGCAATTTTCTGTACTCTAGGATGAACACGGACAGATCTAAAACTAAGGATATATGTTCTCACAAGGCAACCGTTGGTCTGATACCAAATGATGGGGACACGGGGGCGGCCCGATCTTCTGGTGAGACTCGAGGGGATAATTTCGATCTGGTCGGAGAGGCGACCTTGACGATCCGGCTACCAACTTCGCAAGAATGACATCCCGGCAATTGCTAAACCACCAAACCTGCTCGTTATCAACCACACCAAAAACGCGATTGACCTGACCACGAAGGTCGTTTCCTGCAAGCGATCGAAGAATAAGCAAAAAACAAGATAAACACAATCTAAAATTACAAATATGGCTGAAGCACTTGGATATAATTGAGGTTCGATAACTCGACTCGGGTGGTCTAGTCGACACACGCAAATTCGAGAAGGGACGCATACGGGGTCTACCAACACACAACCAAACCTAAGTCTAAACAGCGACGGCTATAAAATATATAGGTGGAGTGACGGCCAAGGGGGTCCCCTGGTCGTTCTAGGGTTCCCCTATGGCGTCCTCCACCTGGGCCTAGGTCCGACACATATACAAGGCTCGGGTTGGCCCAACTGGGTGACGCAGCACCTTGTTTCGTTGATTTCTGTTACTTCTAGATGAATTTTGAGGTCAGATTGCATCTGTTGGAAATCTTATCTCCTAAGCTTTCCGTACAGTGGTAGAACGTCGAAAACGGACATCGTATGTGATCTGAGCGTCCGTTTGAAGTTGTGCTGTGCGTAGATGGCCGAACTGGACTTAGACTCGACCTGGGCTTTCTCTTGGGCCATCTTTGAAATGACAGGACCTTTATGACCTGAAGGAGTGGATGAGGCGGAGATACATCTTTTTTGATTGCGCCTTCAATTATGGGTGGCGGCCATGGTGGCGGCCGAAGTAACGGAGACGATGACACCATATCCGGAGGCCAGTTGTGTGATCGACCCGGCCAAGGCGGCCGTCGATGGTACCATGTCGATGAAGCCATCATAGTAGACATACAAGAAGTAGAGAATGCAGTGAATTGTCGCCAACTTGTTATGACTGTAGTGGAAGTCGGGCAAGGAGTGGCGGTCACACCCATGTGGGCGATGCCCTCATCAATATGTGTATCCACAAAAAATATATTATCCCTAGATAATTAAAAAGTCTTAATGTTCTCATGAGAGATAATATCTTTTCATAGCAAACGAAATTGAAAAACCAACTCTTTCATGCGATATTGTTTTTATTTTGCAAGAACCCGCTGATTATTTTTTCATGAGCTGTACATGTAATTTTAATTAGTTTAGTATACATAAGTTATACAGAAATGACTTTTAGGTTCCGCCGGTTGTTTTCTATTGATACACAAAATACATCGACAACTTACCGCCGTATGGGTAAAGAAATGGTACTCCAAAAGATGTTAGCTAGCACATATCTTCTTTGTAAATAAACAAGATACATATCTCCATACAGTCTTTGGGAAGTTTCAAAGTTCCATTGCATAAAGTATAGATATCTACGAAAACAGTTACAGAATGCATCTTCTCCAAAAAACAGTTACAGAATGCCATACAGTTCACCAAAGTGTTTCCATCTTTTATGAACGATCCTGAAGACTAGAAGCAATCCTTTGTAAGTTTCTCGTGGCGTATATAGAAGAGGCGTCAATTAGTCCTTGTGCATTAACATAGAAATTCACTGAAAATTTTGTGTAAATCATTAATTACCATGAGCTCCTTTAACCAAACTCTGCAGCATGTTACATGTAGGTTGCGCGCAAACAATAAGCTCCGCCGTGAACAATTATATCCCAATAACACGCCAATCAGATGATACACATGCTTGTACTCGAAAACTTTGTAATTACACATTTGCGGGACTGTCAATGTTGACATTTGATACACATGCATGCTGTTTATTTGAAACTTGAATAGAGGAGAAACATAGAAATGACAAAAAAATGTCCTCCCATTATATTTGGAAGATTTGTGATCCTTATGGTTGAAAACATTATTTGCAGTAAGATCAAACTCGATCAAGACATGTGATTTTATGCACAAGTATATATGTTGAGCGAAGGGGCACCCTTCAGTCCAACCACAAACAGCGCAGAGTAAGTTTTAGCTCCCGCGTCATCCAGTCATCAACCGAGTCATATAATCCTCGATTATACTTGGCAGGTGAATGGATGATTCGGCAGCTAATTGAACCCTACCTCCATCTAAGAGTGGACCGGAGTGAGCCCCCTTCCATAACCCACAATATATTTACGATCCAAATGGGGAGAACAAAACAAACTCAACAGAACAAAAAAGAAAACCCTGACTGCATCTCCCGATCTTGATCATCCTATCCTCAAAAGTGAAAACAGCAAGAATGTTTTTGATACTCATCAGGCTATCAGGGAAAATTTTTTGCATCTAGATGGATTATTGAAAGGAAAACTAATAAACCAGATTCATTGGAAACTTCAAAAGATCATGCAAGAGCAGGAGGAACACCCAAATAGATAGAGAAAACATTTGGGAATAGATCGGAGAAAACCGGGGAATAGGAAGACGTAGAGTTGTCCATGTATTCATTTTCTTTTCGCCTTAGATTTGGAAGGGGAGCTGATGATGTTCATGGGGGCATGTACAAAGGCATTTAATAGGGCGTCTCTTAGCAGCACTATTTAATAGATTCACTGATGTGGCATGGGGTAAAATGTAAAAATTACTAGAGTCGATCTTGGTGAAGAGACTGACTCTTCACAAGCTCCTAGATAGAATTAGAGAGAAGCAACATTAAATAGTACAGAGACTCTTGTGCATGTCCTTTGTACATAACTTATCTCTTTACTTAGATGAATGTATCAAAAGACACCCTTGGACTCTCCATTGTACATGCCCTTAGGAACACAAGAGGAGCCTTAAAAATGGCCCGACATCAATGCAGTCAGTACAGCCTGTGGGTCACAGCTCGCCTACATTTACTGCTTTCTTTTGGTTTGTATATATGCATTTTGAATGATCGAAAAAAGATACTTGGCGTGTGTGAATTTTCTACTTAATTGTATTTTCAACCGTTGGAACGTTGAACCAACGTGTCAATTATCCCATTTTTTGCCATCTTTTGTTCAGAATAAAAAAGATTTCACAAGCATTTATGTGCTGTATGTACATTTATTTTTGCTAATTTCTCTAGCAGGTAATTACATGTCTTTGTATGACTGGCCAAATCTTGTTGAAACTAGAGTACATATAGTATCATCAAATTTTGGAAGTATGTCAATTAGCACGACCTACTTTACAGCTCTCTGCGCTTTAGAATTAACGAGACTTAGCAAGCATCTGACTAACAAAGTCACACTCAAACGCAGAGGTCAAGCAAACGGCCAGAATTTCCTCTTCCGCGTCTGACTCGCATAACTCACAAGTCCAGCCATCGTTGCATCCGTGCTTTCCCTGCTAACCAGTCTTTTATTCCCAGGGAACAGATGCAGCGAGTGACAACAGGCTGCAAGGAATAGACGACTCGCGAGAGTGCAAGACTGGGAAAAGAAATTTCGGAGGCGATGGTTTTTTAAATAGGGAAGTGAATGGGATTGGATTGGAAATTCCCTTCCACGTGGGCTTCCAAAGTCCAAACAGGCCTAACATCGGCAAGGGAAATTTGCCCTCGTGGAGTTTAACTTAAGAAATGGGCCAGGACTTAGGATCCGTACCTAGGAATTGGGTTTCCGTTGGGTCTGCTGTTGTAGGAGTCGCTCGCTGCTGCGTGAGTGTAGGTTGGGTGTCCAACGGTGGCCGGTGCTATTCTTTTCTTTTTCTCTCCTGTTTCTCTCTCTCTCCTATTCGGGTTTTGTTCTAGGCGCTGCCTTCCTTCTTCTCCTCTGTAGGTGGTGTTTCCGGCGGTGGTCGGTGGTGCGTTTGGCTTTGATCAGATTTGCAGCAGTGCGCTGTGGTTGTACCCCGTGCGTGCATGGGCTTTTATTTTATTTTCTTCTTCTAATCAATGAAATAGGACGGCAGTTCTCCTGCCCTTTTTTTTAAAAAAAAACATAGAAGCTCTCTGGTTGTGGTTTGGGGAGGACAGAAGCTCCGCTATAGTTCTCTCTATGGTAAGAAATAGGAGAATGAGAGAGGAAGCATGTGACCATAGGGAAGAAAGGGGCCTGCTCATATTAGTGCAATGATGGCGCGCAGCATCAATGTCCGAAGACACTACTAGCTAGGGAAACGACCTTTCATACCGGTCCATCAGTCTCGGTTATCCACGCACCAGTATTGATAGTGTTCATGACTACTGGGTTAAAACCATGATTTTTCGCTCACATTAATCCCGGTTCATGACATGTCAGCGGACACTAAATCCTTGTTCCAGCATATTTGAAAAGGAATGCATATCCTAGTCTACTAAATACGTGTGGTTGGGTGGGTTGGTTAGAACGGTTAGTGCCAGTGGGGAGTCTCGTGGTGGCAGGACGTTCCAACTTTGAGTCTTGGGTTCGCCATAATTTTTAGATATTTTCTACACTGTGCGCGGGCTATGTGTCCCCAATTGGAGGAACCAGGACTAAAGGTGTAACATCTCAAAATTGAGCCCTAAATAGAGAATTTAAATCGAATTTGGTAGAATTCCAAAAACTCTAAATCAAATTGGTGTAAAATTCAAAATATAAATGCAAAATTGGGGCTAAAAATCAAATTCCTAAATGATTCACGGGTTGGGTTGTTCATAAGCCACCTCTAGGCCAGCCCATTCGCCTCTCTCGATTACTCCCGCTGCTCACCCTGTCTCTCACCGACGCCGCTCACCGCCTTCTCTCTCTCCGCCTCGCCATCGGCCAGCCAGTGTGGTGCATGGACTTGCACCAAACTTTCGACGACACGTTGCCACTCCACCGCTCGGCCTTGTCGTGCTGGCACCACTTGCCCTCGACGCCACTGCGCCCGCCGGTATAAATACCTCGCCGCCGCCCCATTTCTCCTCTTTCTCTGGTTTGCCCCGTTTCTGGTCGCCTCCATCTCCTCTCCTTCGTTTACGACACCGTTATAAGCTCTCTGGCCAACGCATGCGCCACCGGAGCAAGCACATTACCGGGAATTGCTCGCCGGAGTTGGCCGTGCCGATTCGGTCATCGTCGATTTCTCCATCCTCGGTACTTCTCTGTCCGATTCATTTAGCCCAGAGAAACCTGGTCGCCTCACGAGCTTTTCCCCTCATTTGTTTTGTCCAGAGCGTCACCGAAGTCTCCCCGCCGCCGTTGCCCCTGCTCGGAGCCGCTTCGGGACCGTACGCCGTCGAGCCAAACCGTGCACGCTCCGCCCCCGCTAAGACCACGGTATGCACGCTCTCGTTCTCCTGATGCTCGTAGGCCTTCCAATTTGGCCAGTGCCGTACGCTTGCCTCGCCGCCTTTAGATGCCGTGCTGCTCCGCCACTGCCGACAATGGTGCCACCGCGTCTGGCCACCATTGGTCGTGCCCTTTAGGCGCGAGTTGTCAACCGGAGTCCGTAGGTAGCATCTATAGCCCATGGCTTAGCCCCTAGCGCCGGTGAGCGTCGGATTCCCGTTCGCATCGCGCGCTGGCGAGAGGTAGATGACGATGACATCATCGTCACGTCATCAGCCCCTGCAGTGCGCGAACATGGGTCACTGACCAAGGGGACCCACGTGTCAGCCCCTCTAACTACGCTCTGTTTCTCTCCGTCTCGCCCTGTGTCACTGCCCGTGGGCCCTTGGTCCCGCATGTTGGGTTAAATGGAAGCGCCTTTAAGTACTGTTCCAATTATTTTTCTAGAGTTTAGTTGATTTAAGTAATCTAGTAATGTATTTATTATTATTAAAAACAGTAGATTAGCTCCAAAAATTCCTAGAAAATTTCAGAAAATACTAGGAATACTCCACACCCGGGGAAATTGTGAATTTAATTTTGAAATTAAGAAGACGCTCTAAATATATTAAAGAATATATAAATATAGGTATTTTCACATTTTCCAAACAGGGACTTCCTAGGGGTATTTTGGTAAATTTATCCTTAGCCATTGTAGACCTCAAACTTAGCACTTTCACCGGCGGACAATACCTATACCTGCATTTTCATCCATATACTGTTTAGAATATCTATTTATTTAGGATCTCTGCTCTAATAGAAGACCCGGTTCCAGAAAAGGATTATCCTGAAGCAAGCCAAGTTCACTCTACCGATCCTCAAGGCGAGTTAACACACTAGCTCATATTCATACCCAGTTTATCAAAATTATCTTGTTTTGAATATATAAATTGCATACTTGATATGGTCAGAAAAGTGTCTGTTTTGTTAATCATGATAATATCATGCCCCGTCTTTGATGAATATGTGTTCACTCTACATGATTCCTTGTCATCATGGTTAATCGACTACCCACATAATATATAAAATATTTAGACTTTCTAGTCTTGGGTAAAAGCTGCTTAGACATGCTTATGTCTTACCGTTTTAATCGGGTATCCAATCCCACACAGGTGAGCCAAAACTCACCGGTGGACATGTTGACATTACGCACCTTGATCATGATGAGCTTTGCTTTGCATGTGTTTGCTGTGTGAATTATGGTTTGGGGATATGTGGTAACGAGAAATGGGGTTGGGAATAATGGAAGAGAAGGGTGTTGGGTAGGGTGGACCCAGAAGTATCGTCTGTGTGACATCAAAGTCTGTGTGACATCTATCTGTGTGAAATATGTATGTGAACATAAAGACGAGAAGATGGAACAACCAAATGGAGTTTGGGCTCATCTGGAAGGGTGCTCATTTGATGAGCTCAGCGAGAAACCGCCGACCAATCACTACAGGAAACAAACTCTATGTGGGCTTTAGCCGTCGACACTGGTGCAGATTCCTGTGGTGAATGCATTTGTGTGAACTTTGGTCCCTAACACCTCAACGCGTGGCCATCACAAGGGGCGCAGGATTCATGGTTTATGTGACCCTGTAAGGCTTGTAAAGCATTTTCCTGTGTGGCCCTTTGACCAATCCTGAGAGGAAGGCGAAGTATGTCGTCTCTTGTGTGGAGATTCGACCCTGTCTACCGGGGTGAACTAAAGGGGGCAATGCCATCCGTTGAACAGCAATCAACGAGGTGGGTTGAGTCACCAGTTCGCGGGACTCAGGGAAGATAGTGGTCCACAATGGGGATTGTCGACCCGGAATGATGGTGTGGTGAAAGAATATGGGACGCAGGATAAATATGTAGAGGGTGCCTGTGTGGTTTTGATATAATCTCATCTCGACATCTTTTTGGAGATGTCCTTTCGAAAATGGCTTGGTAGAGGATTTTATATATGTTAATTCAAAAATTGGCTTTCTTGCAAAGAAAATAACCACAACTCCACTATATAGCCTTTATCACTATTATGCATTAAGGACGGTGTTAACCTGCATGTACGGTTTGATTGTGCACTTACCCTCGCACCCACTCACTCTTTTAGATTATGGAGACCCTGATGATGGTGACTATGCATGCCATGAGGAAGGCGATCCAGCCTTCGATGATCCCGGCCAGACTTAAGGCCCAGTTCTTTTCAGCTTAACAGCTTAACGGCTTAACACCTTAATGACTTATCTACGTTCTGAAAACACATATGTTTTGAGTTTTTTGAGTCTGTTTTTTCACTGTTTTGAAGGTGGGTCCTAACACTTTAAAAATCAAGTCAAACGAAATGTATCTGAATCTCGAGACTACCTCGAGAAGCTCTCGAAATTCAGTCATTTTAGCCGTTCAACCATTCAGCTGTTCAGATCAGCTCAAAAGAACAGGGCCTTAGGCTCTCCTACAGTCTGGAGGTCACGTACATAGGCTAGGAGTATCACATGTAACCATGGCATAGCTTCCGCTAGGAAAACATCTTTTGTTGTAATATAAACGTCCTCGTGACAGATGGTTGTAAATAAGTTCCAGAACAAGGTTGTTTTTCCCCTAGATTGTAATATGTTTTGTTTCGTATTGCATGTGATGATCCAGCTATGTAATGTGAGGCACAAGTGTAATGGTCCAAGGATTAGTGCAGTTTCACAGGACGGGTTTCAATGGTAAGAGAAATTGAGGCCCCGTGAAATTAAAGGCCTGTCACCTTTAATTAGTCCCGGATGGGCTGTCCCGGTTTGACAACCGAGACTAAAACAAGTTGTTAACTGGAACTACAACCCATTTCCCTGGTAGAGAGAGAGAGATGTGTGTGATCTAGTGAGACCAATTAATCGGTATGGGAATTCCACTACTACGGATCGGGACTTCCCAAGCGGCTCATCACAAGCGGTTCGCTTTAACCCGCTTGCGACCCAATCGCCACAAGCGGTTCGTGGCCAACGGGTGGGAGGGTGGCGGGAAAGGGCATATGCAAGCGGTTCGTGATATAAACCGCTTGCAGAGATAGCACACTGTAAGCGGTTCGTATCACCAACCGCTTGAAGTACTCTGTAAGCGGTTCGTGGTAAGGACAGCTTACAGTGTGCTATATCTGCAAGCGGTTTGTATCACAAACCGCTTGCATATGCCCTTTCCCTTCCCGCCCAGTGCATTTAACCTATTCTTCCTCCCCGAGCAGCTCGAGCAGTGTAGCACTGACGGGCCGAGCTGCTCATGCAGGGGAGGTGCTGCCAGAATTATTAATTGAGGCTAATAGCTCCAAATTAAGGTTTTCAAAGTAAGTAAACATGGTCTCAACATCATTTTCATGTGGATGTTGCTTATCTTTTTGCATTGGATGTAGAGAAATATTAAATAATCTTGTTGGAATTGAAGGGTGTTTGTTTTGCTATAGCTCTCTCTCTCTCTCTAGATAATTTGAGGCAAGATGTAGATCTATTGGGGGTTTTAAGTCTCATATTAGTTTTGTATCTTTTTTGATGATGTATAAGATGTTGAAATTAGTTGGTAGGGGTGATTATTTGTTTTAGAGAGCTAGATCTAGCTTGTTGCCTTAGCTAGCTCTCCCTTCTAGATCTTTTGAGGCAATGTGGTGATCTATTAGATGGTTTTAGTTTCACATTAGTTTAAAATAGTAGGTAGGGTGATTATTTCATTTGCTATAGAGCTAAATAGATCTAGGTTTTTTGCTAGGTTGGTAATAAATTTTTTTTGTGTCTGAAATGTAATTAAAAATATTTTTGAAAAAAGTTTTTAAATTTGTGAGATTTAGTTGGTTTAGCTATAAAAATCAAGAAAGTTTAGAGGTAATTAAAAAATATAATAATTAGTTATTTCGAGTTAAATATTTCAATTTGAAAAATATAATAAGTGTTCTTATTAATTTAATTGGTGCAGATGAACCGGCAATGGATGTATGCGGATCGTCGGACAAGAGAGTTCATCGATGGCGTGAATGCTTTTCTTGATGTCGTATTTCGAGACTTGCCTCCAGGAAGCTTCGTACGGTGTCCGTGCGTAGATTGCAGGAACGAGAAAGAGCACTCAATGCGAGGACGGATACAGGGCCACTTGTTGATGAGAGGTTTCATGCCGAACTATACATGTTGGACTCACCACGACGAAGTAGAGCATACCAGCATAGAAGACGAAGAAGAAGCCGATGAAGAGGAAGTGACATATGATGGTATGCCGGACGCGACGACATACGAGGACGTAGAAGATACACAAGGTGATCAGTTTGGTGTGGATGATGACCTGGACCAGATGCTGCGTGACGCAGAGGGAGATATCACAGAGGACAAACAATATAGGAAGTACCAGGGATTGTTGGAGGACCAGAGAACTCTTTTGTACCCAAATTGTGGTCAGGGGCACAAGAAGCTACGCACTACACTGGAGCTCATGCAATGGAAGGCTGTGAATGGTGTGTCAGATAAGGGTTTCGATGAGTTGCTGTCGCTCATAAAGAAGTTGCTCCCGAAAGATAACACCCTGCCAGAATCCACGTATCAAGCCAAACTGGTCCTGTGTCCCTTAGGATTGAAAGTACGAAAGATACATGCATGTCGCAACGACTGTGTCCTATATCGCGGTGAATATGCCGACTTGGATGCATGTCCAGTGTGCAAGGAACCCCGGTATAAGACGAAGCGTGACGATCCAGGTGAAGTAGATGGGGTGCGTGTGAAGAAGAGAGCACCGGCAAAAGCGTTGTGGTATTTTCCTCTGATTCCAAGGCTGGAGCGTATGTTTGCAAACAAAGCGCATGCGAAGATGATGCGTTGGCACAAAGAAGAGCGTAAGGTCGACGGAATGCTTAGGCATCCGGCAGATGGCTCGCAGTGGAGGATGGTCGATCGGAAGTACAAAGACTTCGCAGACGAGGTCAGAAACATAAGGTTCGGTTTGAGTACCGATGGGATGAATCCTTTCGGAGACATGAGCAGCAGCCATAGCACCTGGCCAGTCACACTATGTGTGTATAATATTCCTCCATGGTTATGCATGAAGAGAAAGTACATAATGATGCCGTTGTTGATCCAAGGCCCCAAGCAACCCGGAAATGATATCGATGTCTACCTCAAACCTTTGGTAGAAGATCTTCAAACGTTATGGAACGGTGTAAAGGTCTGGGACGAATACAAAAGGGAGTATTTCAACCTGCGTGCAATGTTATTTGTAACAATCAACGACTGGCCAGCGCTTGGTAACCTGTCTGGCCTAACTGGCAAAGGCTTCAAAGCGTGTGTGCAGTGTTTGGATCAAACCGATGGCACGTACATGAAAGGCTCTCGAAAGATGGTGTACATGGGGCATCGCAGGTTTCTTGTTCGGAGCCACGCGTTGCGGAAGAAACGCAGGGAATTTAACGGGGAGGAAGAACATCGTTCCCAGCCGAGGCATCGAAGTGGCAAGCAGGTGTTTGCTATGGTGAAGGATCTGAAGGTAGTTTTTGGAAAGGGTCCGGGAAGCAAATCTGTGCCGAATGATGAGGATGGCCATGCACCCATATGGAAGAAGAAGTCAATATTTTGGGACTTGCCTTACTGGGAAGATTTGGATGTTCGCCACTCACTGGACTTCATGCACATCACCAAGAACGTCTGTGTGAGCTTCCTAGGATATATAGATCTGTACGGGAAATCGAAAGATACAGTGAGTGCTCGGAACGACCTTGAAGTCCTGGGCATCAGGAAGGACCTACACCCTGAAAAAAGAGGTACGGAACAACTGTACCTACGGCCAGCGAGTTATACTCCAAGCAAAGAAGAGAAAAAAAGCGTGATAGAGTGTCTTAGCAGTGTGAAGGTCCCTTCGGGATACTCGTCGAACGTAAAGAGATTCGTAAATATGAAAGAGAACAAAATTGTACATATAAAATCCCATGACTGTCTTGTGCTGATGACACAGTTGCTCCCGGTGGTTTTAAGAGGTGTACTGCCCGAGTGGGTAAGGGGGACAATCACAAAGCTGTGTTCGTTTTTCAACGCTATTTCCCAGAAGGTCATCGATCCAAAAAAACTGGGTGAGCTGCAGGCTGACGTGGTACAAAGTGTGGTTAGCCTCGAGATGATCTTTCCTCCTGCCTTTTTTGATATCATGGTTCATCTCACTGTTCATCTAAGCAAAGAGATAGGTATTCTTGGGCCCGTTTATCTCCACAGCATGTTCCCTTTCGAGAGGTACATGAGCGTACTAAAGAAGTATGTACGTAACCGTTCTCGGCCAGAAGCATGCATTGCCGAGGGTTATGTGACAGAGGAGGTGGTCGAGTTCTGTGTGGACTACATTGATGATCTAGACCCCATCGGCGTCCCTATATCACGCCATGAGGGCAGGCTACGAGGTAAAGGGACACTTGGAAGAAAAGTAGTTGCATGCAACGATCTTCAGACATTTAAGCAAGCACATTTCACTGTGTTGAAGCAATCGGCAGTGGCCGCCCCGTATGTCCTCCAACACAAGAATGCTCTACGTCTCCAGTTCCCAGAGAAGACTGATACGTGGATAACACTGAGACACATGGATTCTTTCGGCGCATGGTTACAAAACCATATCCTCAAGAGCAAGTCCAACAATGAACAGTTGCAACGCCTGGCTCGGGGACCATCTATTGAAATAGTGAGATGGCAGGGGTACGAGATAAATGGTTACACATTCTACACGAGATCACAAGATAACAATAGCACAAACCAGAACAGCGGTGTCCGTATAGAAGCCGCCGACAATAGAGGCAGGGTGGACACATATTATGGATTCATAGAAGAGATATGGGAGCTCGACTATGGGCCTTTGAAGGTCCCATTGTTTAAGTGCCAATGGGTAAAACTAAACGCAGACGGCGTGAATGTCGACAAATACGGCATGACTACCGTCGACCTCGAAGAAGTCGGCTACTTGAGAGAACCATTTGTTCTCGCGAACGAGGTGAGACAGGTCTTCTACGTATTGGACATGTCAAGCAGACCAAAGAAGAATCAAATCAAAGACAAGAAGAAGGAACAGCCAAAGCGACACGTGGTTCTCCAAGGCAAACGAAGGATTGTCGGAGTAGAGGACGTTACTGACGAGGAAGAGTACGATCAGTTCGATGAGATCCCTCCATTTGCAGTAGATGTCGACATAAGCATCCTGGATGACACAGGCATGGATGCTCCGCACATACGCCGCGATCACGATGAAGGAAGAATTGTAAAGACAAAAAATGTAAATGATTAGGATGACTCTTATTATGTGGTCATATTAAATATATTATGTGGTAGATTCAACTATGTTATCATGTAATTGCATTTTTAAGAATTTATAAGGTGGAAGCAATATTTTTGGAAAGAATAATGGCCACATATTTAGAAATAAAAGTAAAGCCAAAAAATAATTTTTAGTTTTTTTGAAAAGAATAATGGCCTAAGTAAATATTACAAATGAAAGTAATGTAAAAAAAGTTTTTTTAGTTTTTTGGAAAAAATAATGGGCTAAGTACATATTTAGAAATGAAAGTAAAGCCAAAAAATATTTTTTAGTATTTTTGGAAAGAATAATGGCCACATATTTCGAAATGAAGGTAATGCCAAAAAATATTTTTTACTATTTTTGAAAAGAATAATGGGCCAAGTAAATATTAGAAATGAAAGTAATGTAAAAAAATAGTTTTTAGTATTTTTGGAACAAAATAATGGGCTCAGTAAATATTTCTAAAAAAATATACGGCCAGGGGGCGCAAGCGGGGCTCGAACCCGCGACCAGCACGGGGAGCCCGCACTTAAACGCCACGCGCTAGCCAAGTGAGAGGAAGTCTTAGTTCAACATTACAAGGGCGCAAGACTTTCTTAAACGTTATCGATAGAGTGGTACGTCCCAGGGCCACTTCTACAAGCGGTTCGTCCTACCAACCGCTTGTAGAAGTGACCTCTACAAGCGGTTTTAATCACTACCCGCTTCAAGAGGCCCCTTTACTGTTTCAGGAGGGCGAAATTCCGAAATTTTAAATGTCGCGCTACCCGGCTTCTACAAGCGGTTCGTTTTACAAACCGCTTGTAAAAGTGTTCTCTACAGGCGGTTGGTATTACGAACCGCTTGTAGAGGTATTTTCACAAGCGGTTTGTAATATTAACCGCTTGTAGAGCCCTTCCAATATAAGGTAGAGGGTTCGCGGCTGAAATTTTCTAAGTCCTTTGCCCCCTGTCTCCTCAACCGTTCCGTCGCAATCTCGCCGCGCCCCACCGCCGCCACCCTCGCCGCCGTCTAGTACCGCACGGCCGTACCTCGCCGTCGTCGAGCACCGCACGGCGGCCGCCTCCTGGACACTCCACCTCGCCGTCGTCGAGCACCTGCGCAGGACTCGCGACACTGACCACTGTGCGCAGGCGGCCAGCCTCCGCCACCCTGCCGGCGAGCACCTTCGCCGGTGAGCCCCCTCGCTCCCCTTCGCCGTGGACCTCCTCCCCGCCACTTTGAATACGAAGGGCCGAGGTATCGAGCCCCCTTCCTTCCCCTGCCCCCATTGCTCTGTGATGCACTTGTAGTGTTCGACGGAATGCGCGCGCGGTGTAGATGCTCCTATTGCTCCCCTCTGTCATGCTCCTATATGCTAAGTAAGAATTTCTGTGGCTTTCCCCCTTGTGGTTGGTTGTGCAGTGTACCAATTAGAGATTTTGGGGATCTAATTCTTGAATTAGAGGCTAAATCTCTGGTTTGGAAGCACTGTACCGTGGCTGTGTGCTTTACCCTTATTGCTCTGTGATGATAATCTGGTTGAGGCATATATAAATACATTTGTTGATTATATCTTGTGGTAGATTCAATTAATTTCTGCACTGTTAGGATTTATATTGTGTTCATCCCAATTCATGCCATGAACTGTTGTTAATTGGTCACTGGAGGCTTGTTATCTTGATCTGTATTGGTGCATACGGCTGTTTTAGTGTGCTGTTCAGATTGCTCAGTGATCTGTTTATTTCCTGGTACCTTTGCTTAGCACTTTGTGCTGTTCGGTTGGTTCAGAATAAATAGATTTGGGTCCAGTGGCATGTGGCTTGAATAATTGTAGATCAGCAGTTCTGATTGGCTAAATTGGGATGTTCTGAACTTAATTCCTTTCCAAAACAGTGCAGTATTGATTGTCTAAACCTTGATATTAATCTCAGATTGTATTTGCCTGTGAAATCACTAGAACTATAA
Organism: Raddia distichophylla; assembly: GCA_005191435.1. Taxonomy (NCBI): domain Eukaryota; kingdom Viridiplantae; phylum Streptophyta; class Magnoliopsida; order Poales; family Poaceae; genus Raddia; species Raddia distichophylla. The sequence goes on along the minus strand of SPJY01026233.1, from coordinate 352,811 downwards.
CTAGGAAGGCTGTTTTACAGCAACCAGTTATTGGTTAAATCTGAGAGCTCCCTAATCATGTCAATGGTGATTTATTCGCTTGATATGTTGGCTGCCATGTTACAGTCCATTTCTATAGAGTACATGATAAATAATCTATTCCATGGCATTGTTATGTGTTTGCTCATTCTATTTATATTTGGTCAATTTATTATGCTTATATCGCAATATGTTCAACACACTAATTTGGTTGGATTAGTGGCTGCCATGTTGTTTCAAGTTGAGCTTCGCGCCGCGGCCCCTTCCCGGACGCTCCCCCTCGCAAAATTCTTTCCCTCTTTGTCCAGTGGACCGATTTCTGGGGACTAGCCTTCGAGCTAGAGGCCGTTTGACCTAATTAGGTGTCGAGAAATATTGTATTTAAATATTGTATTCAGGCCGGCACAACCCAAATTCTTTCATGTCATGTGTCGAGAAATATTGTATTCAAATATTGTACGTTTTGATGGGTGTCGAGATGGATGACATCTAAGAGATGTATATGTTGTATTCAAATATTGTATTGAAATGTTGTTTTCAAATAAAAAGAGATATATATGTTGCATTAAATGTTCTATTATTTCGCGTGCATGCACAGTGATAGATGGCGCACTCCGGACACGATGATCTTGATTTCGATGCGGGAAATGATTTTCTACTTAACGAAATAGCGATGGGCACTCTCATAAGCTACGATGAGGCCAACCCGGTAGATCCAATGGGTGATCAAGCTGCCCCGGCTCAAGCCGGTGACCAGGCCGCCTCGGCTCAAGCCGGTGATCACGCAATCCATGCTCAAGCCGGTGATCCAACCGGCCAGGCTGAAACTAATGTCGACGGCTGTGAGGTATATATAGCCTGAACACTGAAATGACCGTTTCTTACATGTCTCATAGCAATAAGCCTCTGACACGTGTTCCTGTTTTTTTTTAAGCCGGAAACGTCCAACAGCCAATCCAAACAAATAAGAGGGCCTAACAAAAAGCCGTCGACAAAGTACGTGATAACTCAAGTTTCGGCCACTGGGAAGCCCGAAGCCCCTATGTCGGCACTTGCCCCCTTCAACAACGCCTGCGGAGTCATTGTGAGGGATCACGTCCCTATTAGCATCAAGACATGGCCCAAGGTTCCTACGGCTACGAAAGAGCTGCTCTGGAAGGATATAAAAGAAAACTTTACGATTCCGACGGCTTATGAAAACAAGTGCAAGAAATTTACTCTGAGCAAGATGGCGTTATGCTTTCAGTCGTGGAAGAGCGAGCTCAGTAAGAAGTACGTGCAGACCGGAACAACCCCAGACTTCAATAAGTATCCGAAGCTAGCGGATCACTGGCAAACATTCGAGGAGTACAAGCTGTCGGTTGAAGGCAAGGCCGCGAGTGAGCAGAACAAGGCCAACGCACAGAAGAAACAATACCACCACCATCTCGGGTCCGGTGGTTACATCAAGGCTATGCCAAAATGGGAGAAGCAGGAAGAAGAGCTTAGAAAAAAGGGTATAGTACCTGAAACAGAAGACTGGGAGCTCCGCCCACGCAACTGGACCTTGGGCCACGGAGGGAGGCTGAAGGATGATGGCAAGCTGGAGATGGCACCACAAGTGCAACCCGTGAAAGAAAGGATTGTGGAAGCCATCGAGAAGCAACGTGCAGGTTCCTTGGTGGTAGACAGGGAGAATGACGAGCTTACGTACGCACTCGGGAACGCAGAGCATCCAGGAAGGACACGAGGACTTGGCAAGCAGGTGCCGTGGATGGCTGGCTTCTCAAATGATCAAGCCACATACCGGAGCCGGGAAAGAAGAAAAGTAAGAGAACACAACAGAGTCAGCAAAATCGAACGGGAGCTCAAGGAGCATAAGGAAAACATGGCAGAAATGCTAAAGCGGGAAGTGCATGCTGCAATCGCCAGTCTTCAAAGACCAGGTGGGGTTATCGTCATGCCTCCGGAAGTAGATGTGGTTAGTCCCCCGGGCTCCGGTCGGCGAAGCAGCTACGCGTCAAACAACGTGCCGGCCGATGAATTGCAGGCCCGTTATCCCGTGGACGACATCATCGTGCCCCGCCAATGTGAGCTACGCGTCCAACTGCACAACCTCACCCTCAAGGTGGCTTACGCTTTGGCCTTCCCCGTGGAGTCGGGCCAGACATTCCACTGTAACCCTATACCCGCGGGATACTCCAAGGTCACGGTGGACGAGGTGGTGGCCGGATTTGAGGATATGGAGCTCGATATTGCTGGAGGAGACGATGTGACCAAGCTTGGAGAGGCCGTCCATAACATCATCCTCTGGCGGAAGAAGTACATCGTGTTTTCTGATGGTGTGGAGGTGACATCTATACCGAGACAGAACACTCCACCGAGACGGAGCTCACCTCCTCCACCAAGACAGGCCACGCCACCACGCAACGCCTCGCCGGTGAGACAAAGCACTCCACCACCCGCTAGCGCTATGCGCAGAAGCCCAACACCGCCGCCAGCCCCTCAAAGCAAAAGGAAGCAGCAGCCTCCGAGAGAAACAACGGAGCCGGCATCTCCCCCCAGTAAGAAGCTTGCTAGCAAAAGGAGCATTCCTGCAGCTAGAACGACAACAAGCAGCAGGGCGGCCGGTTTCCCATTCAGACAGAGAATGAAGGAACCTGGAAAAACACCTTATGAGATGACGTCTGAGGAGCTAAAGAGCGAGTCGAAGAAAGCTGTGGACGCATGGATAGAGGGGTATAAAGCTAAAACAAATCCACCGCCAAAGGAACGAATTGATTCAAAGATCGCGGACTTCTTCGCGACAACTAGTCAGCACCGACCGCCTCTCTGTACCGACTACCAAAGAACTATCAGAAAGCACGTCTTCAAGAGTAAACAACCTCCGGGCACATACATGAGCAAGGAAGAACAGGAGGAGGCAAAACGTCTACAGATGGAGTATGACTTCATGAGGGAAGCTGGCCTTGATAACATAGATGCCGCCCGTGGAATAACTGATGATCTTCCAACGGCACAAGTCAGGTGGCCATTTAAGCTGGGCCAGCCGTTGCTAGACCCTAAGGACATACGAAAACTACCGGTCAAGATGCGACGCGCGCATGAATGGTACGAACACAGGTCCGCCAGGGGATATGCTCATTGCTGCGTCTCGTTTCAAGAAGAACATTTACATCGAGGGAATGATCAATTGATAAATCTTGAATTTGAAGACTGGTACAATGTGTACCATGCAGACGCCGTCAACGTGTCCTTCATGACCTGCTGGTGCCTGTGAGTGTCGACTCCACAAGATGTATATATATATCTATACATGCTGCTTGCCGAGAACCCTAATTAATTAACTCAATTAACCCATTTTCTGTAGAATGGAGATACAAAGACTTAGAAAGCAGAAGCCGAACTCGATTGGCTTCCTTGACCCTTGGTTGGTCAACGAGGAAGTCGGGCAATACCCTGGAAAACCAAAGGAAATCCACGACTACGTTGTACATGCACTAGTACAACAACACTACAAGCAATACATACTTCTGCCATTCAACTTTAAGTACGTGCTGATGTCCTCACTAACATCTCGTTCTTACATTGCTTAAGGCACCTGATGGCACACTATATATTGTTTAATTACATTTCATAACTGTTGCAATATATAAATAGGTTCCACTGGATCCTTATAATCATAAAGCTTGACCAAAGCATGATCATCGTCCAAGACTCACGGAGAAAACCGCAAAAGGAATACCAGTGGATCATTAACCTCCTTAACAAGGCGTTCCTGAGCTTTCAAGAGATTCAGAAAGGACGTTTTAAGAAGGAATTCGATGTCAAGCTAAGCGACTGGGTACGCTAAAACGACGTAATTGCCCTTTGTCAATTAATATTTCTTGTTATTACTGATTTGTAATTGCCCCGCATCGACCATAGGTAAAACAACAAACTGCGGGAAACAACCTTTGTGGCTACTATGTGTTCCACTATATCCAAATGATGTGCCACGGCGAGCTTGAGCCTCAAACTCCTGAAGAGGTTCGTATATATATGCACGCAACCATGCATCTAGCAACAACTTAATAACGTTCTTATGTGCTCCATTAATTTACATTATGGGTGCACGTATTTATTTATTTTTCACTTTAATTGAATTGGCAGCCCGACATGGATAAACATACTGAAGTGTTACCACATCATCGGGTGCTCGCATTACGAGAACAACTGTTCGGATTCATTCTCGATGAGGTCATTAACCCCCAGGGCGAGTTCCATTATCGAGATCCATATTCCAACACGAACGAACTAGGGACGACTTCTACGTCGTCAAAGAGTGTCAAGAAGAGTACTGCAAGAAAGAAATGAACTGTTTTGTCCATTTGCACAATGTATATTAATTATAAACTTTGTAAATTTGGCCGGTGCATATAAAGTGTACATTATTACATGTATTATCTAATATATTTAAGCTTGTTTGATTTCTAATTATATGCTCATCCTATATGTATTTAAATTTAAATGACAAATAAAAAAATCTCCTGCCGAAATATATATTTAAATATCTATTTGTGCCGCCCAGAAATGAACCAGGTGGCCTACTGTACGTAGACGACCCACGTGGCCTACTGGCCCGCCCACGCCATCGCCCTGCGAACCGCTTGCAGAGGGGCATCACTAGCGGCTCTGGACGCCGCTTGTGATGCCCCTCGGGCATCAGTCGCGGTTGCCTGCAAGCGGTTCTAAAACCGCTTGCACAGACCTTACAAACCGCTTGGGAAGTCCCGATCCGTAGTAGTGTTCCGAAAGGGTTAGATACAAAACTATGACAGATATGAAGTTTTTGGTTGAGAATGACATATATATAACTAAGAATATGTGGAGATAATATACGCAAGTTTCATCTTAGAAACCAGACATATGTTTTTCTTACGTGGTTGAGCCTCTTCTTCCCCTAGAGAAAAAGCTCATAATCTTATGTATTCACTTGCTATACGGTGTTCCAAGCATAGTAAAAACTTGATGACACGGTAGTTTTGTTAGTGAATATGGACTAGATGCATCCATATAGATGGCCACACAATGAAATTTAGCTGTAATTTTAGATCTTTGCATGGTAGACGAATGGAGGTAGCTAGCTAGGGTTTAGATCGAACTCCAATTTAAAATGAAGTTAGCATGAATTTAATTAGAGTTTTCACACGTCTAGCTCAAATCATGGGTTTGTAAAATAGTGACAACGAGCCAACGCGTCGGGCCAACTCACTGACATATGCCTAAAAGATGAGGGCAACCTTGGGCTAAGACCCACACTAACACTAGCACCTAGCTAAATGGTCCTCAATGCTGGTTATAAATTCCGCTCTAGCGATTGCATTGGATGCAGTTCCTCTTGTGCAGGTGCCCAACTATCCATGGTGGCGCCTCTCGCTGTAGCTAATGCGGGTATTGATGTGCCCCTATAGGGCCAGGACCCATAGCTCCATCATGACAGTGGGATAAACACACGATAAATTAATTAGAAGATATCACATCTGCATATAAAATGGGTAAATATTAAGATTATTAGGTAATAATTATGATATAAGTACTTTAAGAAAAGTAAAATAAACTTAACACCACCAAAATGTCTATTATCATTGCACTAGGTTGGGTGTTGGTTCACAAGTGCAATTTGATTGTGCGCTCACCCTCGCACTCACTTATCTTTTATGAGATGACGGAGAAGTTGAGGACCATACAACAATTACGGAGATGAGGACATCAACGAGGACAATTGACACGACAGGGGTTAGAGAGGACTCCAGTTGCATGCATGTTGAAAGGATGGCATAGCTATAGAATCCAATATTTTACCTATTTCCATTTTCACTGTACTGGACTCTGATACCAGTTCCATTTTGGTATTGTAATATTTGACAAAGGAAATCGAAGGTGTTGATAAAGGAAGAACATTCCAGAACTCTACTATTCCACGCTCTTCTGAAAATTGGAGATTTTGGTCTTGAATTTAGGCCCACCACAACAAAGTTTTTGAGTATACTAAGGATTACCCATAACGAGAATAGGTTTGCCCTGATATCGTTCTCTACTTCCGCTCTAATAGATTGATTCTATTTTTAACTAACTTAGTAGTCTATGAAACTTGGAGCCACCATGTATTTTGAACTTTAATAACGTAATGATCTATGGGCTCTTGTATGAAATGATTCAATGCATTGTAAATTCTTGCAAAATAGAAAGATCCTATACTAAAGCAGCGCACAAGGAGGCTTTGGATTGCTTGATAATCAGGAGTTGACAAGACAAGAGGCAGGGGAAGAGAGAGGACGAATAAAGAATGAATTGTATGACATGTTTGAACAATTGCAAAATATGTTTTTATAAACCAAAATGTTGTGTGATGTCATCTAAGTGGCAATACCTTCACATTGGAAACTTCATTGGCAAAACCGCCCACGAAACCACTTGTAGTGGGTTATTTGTAGAGTTTGTCAACGTGTGTATTATCGCATATATGTTGGGTGTTTGTTTCACTACATTCATGTTCCTTTGTTGCATGATGTAACTAATATTATACTCTATTCGTTCATTGCCGCACGTATATGTAAATCCTAGGTGCTATCTCAGTTGAAGAATGGCACAACAGTCCATTCTCATGTTCTAATAGCTTTTATGGTATAAGAGCCAACCTCCACCAAATCTTCATCAATGCCATGGTGAACACATTTGTCATTGTTGCTAATGTCGTTGGTGGAGTTGCCAACCCTGGCTTCCAACCACATTGTGAACATCAGACTAGCCTAGGATAACTATCTCTTGTGGAAGGCACTACTACCCAACCTTAGAGGGCAGCAGCTACCTAGCTTCGTTGATGCATGGCTCCATGAAGGCAACGGAGGACACAATGAAGCAAACTAATTTCAAGGGCAAGGATATCAATGTTCCAAATCAGGAGTAACATCAATGTGGTCTTGTAGGACCAGCTAGTGTTAGGCACCATTCTCTCAACGCTGGAACCGGACATGCTCGCTCGAGTGTTGTTCTTGGATACAACGACTGAAATCTGGTATACATTAGAACGCATGTCTTCTTCGCAATCTCAGGCGCGTGTGATCCAAATCCGATGGTATCTCTTGACAGTCTGGAATGAATTTCTATCAACGGCGCACTACTTGAAAAGGGTGAAAGGCTATGCCAATGCTCTAGCGGCGGTCGAACACCATATTGAAGAATAAGAGATTTGTGTCTACATGTTGGCTAATCTAGATGCCGAACACAATGCACTTCTGTCACCAATAGATCGAACAAGATCACTGTTAGTGATCTCTATGTTCACATGTTGAGCTATGAGATCCGTCTTCGGAAGTCACGTCTCCATCAACAACACAAGAACCTCCACCAACGATGTGTCTTGTGGAGGAGGCAGTCAGCGTAGCGGCGACTCCCGTGGCCATGGCTGCTAGTAAGGAGGACAAGGTAGACAAGGTGGCAACTGTAACAAGAATCAAACCGGCCGATCTACCAAGTGTGCAACAAGTTGGGGGCATAACACTCTCCGTGCTACAACCATTTCACTATTCCTACTAGGAAAAAGATCCCAGTACAGCTACGCTAGCAAGTGCGGGATACTCCATGGATTCTAAGTGGTATATGTATTTAGAGGCCATCAACAACATTACCAAAGACCTGGACAAACTCACTTTGCATCAATACACTGGCAATGAGAAAGATCATGCTGCCAACGGTTCAGGTACGCTGATAATGTACATTGGTTATTCACAAAACAGGACCCTATCAAAACCTCTCTTGTTGACCATTTCATTGTATGGTTCACATCACGAAAATAGTTCTTCTACATAGTTCCAATAAAGGTGCACTATATCCATGGTGCGTGGATGTTCTCGGGGTACATCTTGAGGCGCTTGTCCGTTGATGTGGGCTTTAATGGTTGAGCTTCTAGATTAAAGCCTCTTAGTGACGAAGATGTCGCAACATCGATCGTAGGCGATGACGATGTCACAGTGTCGATAGTCATTGATGGAGTGACGGAAGAGGAAGGAGGGGCAGCGATCACGCTAGTCGTATCTACACTGGTGATGTCCTCATTGCTCTATACTTTGGTTCTAACCACTAGCATTCAATGTAAAGAAATAAACTTCGTAAGCACTCTCCTTTATGTGGCATTGTGTAATGCACGATTGAGTCATCCTGCATCCAACGTAATTCAACAATTACCATACCATACTCATAAGACTCTTGTTCATGTCTGTGATCCTTGTCAATATGCCAAGATCCACCAGTTACCATATTCTAGGTGAAGCAATGTTTTTTCTCGACCTCGTGAGCTCATTTTCTCTCATGTGTGGGGGCCAATAGTCACCTCTTGTGGTTATTCTCAAATCAAGACTGTGTCAAACCTCTCCTGTTGATCAACGTTTTGCATGATCCTCATACTCAACGTAATCTAGTTTCAGTCCATAAGCTTGCCACTGATAACAATATTTTTTTCATCCTAACCATTTCATGGATCGCATCACGAAGAGAGCTCTTTTTTTAATTCCAATAAAGGTGCACTCTATTCTTTGGGCCTGACCATTGGTGTTCAACGCAAAGAAGTAAACTTCATAAGCACTCTCTCGGATGCAGCATAGTGGCATGCTTGGTTGGGTCATCCTCCATCCAACATAGTTCAACCAATACCATGTATGTGATCCTTGTCAGCGTGCCAAGAGCCGCTAATTGCCATATTTTATGTGAAAAAAATGTTTCTTCTCGACCTCTTGAGAAAACTTTCAATGATGTGTGGGACCAGCGATTACCGGCTCATCAGTGGATATTGTGAAGAAGCTAGTGCCGAAGCAACAAGGACAGTTTCCTATGAAGGGTCTGTGAAATCAACCTTCACTATTTCTTGAGAAATCAAGTTTAGGGATAAGGTGAGGACTTGATCTTGAGTCATTCTTGTTACATGACAGATATTCTTGACCGACCAAGCAGGTATGCAGAGTTGCAAGACGATTATAACACCTCTTTCAACATCAAAGAAATTGTCATGAAAAGAAGGCAAGGCACTTTCAGCTGCTGCAGATGCCACTAGGTACAGGAGTACGGTTTGTGCACTTCAATATGTTACACTAATCCCGGGAGGACATTTCTTTTAATGTAAACAAAGTGGTAGTTTTTGCATTCACCAATCGAGATACACCGGTCTACAACAAATAAGATTTTGCGATATCTAAAGTATACTAAGAACATTGGACAATGTATAAGCAAGTGTTCACACTTGGTAAGTGCCTTCTGGAATGTAAACTCATCACTGGGTTGGTTATTTGATAATCGACATTCAACTAGAGGATTTGCAGTACACTATGGGAAGAGTTTGATATCTTGGAGCTTGAGAAAGCAGCTTACTGCATTGGGGTCAAGTATAGAGACATAATACAAGTCTCTAGCTCATACAACTACTGAACTCCTTTGGGTGCAGTCGCTTCTAAGAGAATTGGGTACACATAAGAAACAAGCTCCGATGTTGTGGTATGATAATTTAGGTGCAAAGTATTTGTCTGCAAATCTTATTCCATGTTAGAGCGAAACATATTGAAGTTGATTTGTACTTCGTTCGTGAAAGATTAGCGAGCAATGCACTGGATATAGGTTCATTCCTTTGAAAGGATCAAGTTGCTGATGGGCTAACAAAGGCAGTGTCTGCTTTGGATCTTGCGAGATTCCATAAGAATTTTTATCTCTTCGGTGTTGCGATTGACAAGGAGTGGTAAGATAAGGATAGAATTCGTTAGCACTTAGCACGTGTATTGTCGTATGTATGTGGGGTATTTGTAATTTGTTTCACTAGATTCTTGTGCCCAGGTGTCTTCTCGGTCGAGGTGTGGCACAACGATCCAATCTCAAGTCATGTTAACTTTTAATGTGCACCTCTTCAAATCAAATACCCAAGGGTAGGGGGGCATATCTCATTTCCTATATCAGGGGTTAAGTGCACCATATGAGTAGCTAATGGGGGTGGGGGACAAGTAAACATTATCATTTGCTTTATCATAAAAAACAAAGTTTTATTTAATTTGAAATCATCGTTGGAAATTGGCCGAAAAAATTTCAAAACCTGCAATCAAAAAACTCACCAATGTTAGCCTCGTTTCAAAGACGTCGTCAAATTAATTTGAGTCAACAACTACTGGAAAATAAACATACATCGTGATGCATCTCCCCTGTGCGCTGCGCAGCCCTACACCGCCGTCAGCGACCGGTCGTGCGTCGTTCTGCATCAAGCGAAAGCAGTGACGAAAGGCACGGAGCTTCCTTGCTCCCACCTCTCCCAACAACCCGCAGGCCGGCAGAAGCCGCCATGTTCTTTAATCGGCCGAGTCCGCCTTGCATGGCCACCATGTGCGGGAGCACTAGATCTACACCATCAATAATTCTCTACATGGAATAATTATATAGCATCGCAAGTCCAAGCCATTCATTCATCCCACTGCCGAAGAACTGCCTACATAAGACCAGCAACGCAAGATCGAGCGCGCGAGCGAACAAAAATGGCGCCGATGAAGGTGTACGGGTGGGCGGTGTCGCCGTGGATGGCGCGGGTGCTGGTGTGCCTGGAGGAGGCCGGCGCCGAGTACGAGCTCGTGCCCATGAGCAGGATCGGCGGCGACCACCGCCGGCCGGAGCACCTCGCCAGAAACGTACGTATGCCTAGTTTCGTGTACTAGTTACCAGCACAATAGCACATGTATGCTCGTCTTGTCCTAGCTTGGCGATCTAATTGTCGGGGCATTTATCCACATGACACCATCTAAAATTCGTATAATTATATATAGTCATGACACTCGGCCCACGTATTTTCAGTGACTCAGATGATCCCACGTATCATACTTACATAGAAATTAGCGTACGAATTTAGTGTCGTGGGAATAATTTTTCTTTAATTGGCCGCCACTCTTGCCTTTATGCTAAAAATAAAATGTTCGTCTCGCCCCCCTGTTCTGTTATTCAAGGGGTTAACTAATTATGTGCGATTTGCCATATGATCGTTCTGCAGCCGTTTGGTGAGATCCCTGTGCTGGAGGATGGTGACCTGACGCTGTATCGTAAGTCATTAGCTTCGCTTCTCTTTATTTTTCTCGTTTCATCTCGGTATTGTTTATACACGGCTATTATGCTATTTTTTGAATTAAATATGCTTAGGTGATGGATAATAATTAATATCCTCAAAACAACGTTGCAAAATTTTTGGTTCTTTCCTAAAGTTGTATGCTGGGGTAATGTGTGAGAAGAGTGGGGAAGAGGAGAGTTTGGCCCATGACTGGCGACTGCCGAGAAATGTAAGACTAAAAACTCAACATTTCAAGTCAGAAGAGAACATCCAAACCGGCTCCATAGTCCATACCGGAAACATACAAGAGCAGAGACATGCGAGTTAACAAGATTCATATACCCCAAAAAAATATCAATTCACGTTTCCATTTGCTGCTAACCGAAGAAAGCTTAATACTTTAGCTCTGTATCTGTTGCCTCTATGCTCATTGCTACCTTAGACCAGATTCATGGACCTAAATTCAGTATTCACGGTGTCAAATCTATAATATTGGTTTGTACCAGCAATAATTAAACATCTCCAACTTTTTTTAGAATTTGCTAGCGTCTGATGATCCTATCAATATTACATTATCTAATTTACATATTGTCAATGTGCGTTTGGTTCTATTTAATATTTGCCATGTACTGGTTTAGGTCTTGTTTTCTTTTCAACTTAAAATTGTTGAAAGTATTAATATGAAAAGGCTGTGATCCTTTAAGAGAGGCTTTGCAGAGTTTAAAAAATTATTAAAAAATATTTTACTAATTCCAAGGTAACAAATTTTTTATTAAATTTAATGTACACCGAAAAGAACAAGGCCTCGACATAAAATCTGCCATATATGTCATTTCGTCTCTTGATTCAGCTGGTCCAGAATCGCAACGGAATAAGCTTCTTCCTTTCCAGAATCGCGAGCCATCGCTAGGTACATCCTGCGCAAATACAAGCCGGAGCTCCTGCGAGAAGGCAACCTGGCGGAGTCGGCAATGGTGAACGTGTGGGTGGACGTCGAGGCCCACCAGCACGAGCCCGTGGCGCGGCCCATCGTGTGGAACTGCATCATCAACCCGTACGTGGGCCGGGCCCACGACCAGGCGCTCGTGGACGCGAGCGTGGAGAAGCTGCGGGCGCTGCTCGAGGTGTACGAGGCGCGGCTGTCCGGCTCCAGTCACCTCGCCGGCGACTTCCTCAGTCTCGCCGACCTCACCCACTTCCCCTTCATGCGCTACCTCATGGCCACGGAGTACGCCGCCGTCGTCAACGGCTTCCCGCGCGTCAGGGCGTGGTGGGGCGCGATCCTTGCGCGGCCGTCCGTCCAGAAGGTCATCGCCGGCATGCCCCCGGATTTCGGCTTCGCCTCCGGGAACATACCGTAGCTGCTCGTGATGGCCTCATGCATGCGTGAGTTTTTAAAAATTTCGGTGGATTTCTCCAAATTGTGTTTCCAATGAATAAATTTGTGTCACTGAATATTACGTTGTGCTTGTGGCTGTATGTTCATGGAATATATATAATATGTTTTCTCAATCAATTTCCTTGCACATTACGAATTTAGAAGGGCTCTGTGCATACACGGTAGCGGGTAGCCGCGTGGCAAGGGCTAGAATCCCAACGCATCGTTGAACCCGGCGTCGTAGGCGGCCTCGGCCTCGATGTCACCCATCATGTCCCCGAGCATCATCCCGCCGACGGCGCCGCCAAGGAGCCCAAGGCCCAGGCCCATCCCCATGCCTCCGCCCTGTCTAGGCGGCGCCGCCGCCGCCGGCGGTGCAGGGTACCCGTACATCGCCGGCGGAGGGGCAGCGTTGTACGCGTAGGGCGGCGGCGCCGCGTACCCGTATGGCTGCGGCGTGTAGGCCCCGGCGTAGGGCACGGCGTAAGGCATGACGGGAGAGTATGCCCCGGCGGCCTGAGAAGGCGGCGGGTACGCGCTGACCGGCGGTGCGGCCGCCTTGGCGGCCATGGCCTTCTCGGCGTCCTGCGCGTACTTGACGTACTGGCCTTCCTTGGTCTCAGTCGCGGACGCGGCGGCGACATCGTCGGCCTTGACGTCGGTGAACTTGTAGCAGAAGTAGAGCACGCCGTGGGAGCGGCCTGACATCGGCCGGCGCACCTGGTAGCTCACCGTCTTGGCCTCGCCGCCACCGGCGCTGCCGGCTAGGAGGTCGTCGAGGGGCACGAAGACCTCGCCCACGTCGCGGTCGCCGAGGACGCGCTTGGAGCGGAGCAGGACGTGGAGGGCGAGGCCGCGCGTGTCGGCGCCGGCCGGGATGAGGAAATGGAAGACGGTGTTCCAGGCGGGGTTGCTCCCGCCGTCGCGGTCGGCGTGGGTGCCGTGGGTCGGCATGCGGGTGTCGCCGCCGGAGATGGAGGCGACGGCGTAGACGCGCATCCGGGAGAAGAGCGTCACCTTCTTCAGGTCGCTCGCCGAGACCAACGTCAGCTCCAGCACCCGGTACGTCATTGCCGTCGTCGGCGTGATGGTCGTCGTCCTGGGAGGAGGAGGAGGCGGCGCCTCGAAATGTGGCCCCTCAAATTGGGAAAGGGGCGGCACATACATTTGTTGCTGTAACTTGTAATGTAGCGTTAAAAATAGTTCTAGCGCTTGTGCGGCCGGGAGTTTCTCTCGCACCTGCAATGGGAGAGCTTTTCGGATACTTCTTCCCTCGCTTCGCCGCCACTCGCCGCCGGCGACAGCCGCAACAGCCACGCGCGATCACGGCGGCAGAAGCTCGATCCGGCGCCGATCCCTGCACTGCACTGACCTGAGCCGCCCTCAAGCCGTGCTAGCCGCTGTGCGGAGGCCGTGCCACCGTGGTCGCACACGGCCACCACGGTGATCGCCGGCAGCGCTGGGGAGTGGCGGTCACTCGGCAGGTGGTGGCCCCCTATGTGAAGCCGGGGGGAGTCCACGTTTTTTGTTTCGGCAAAATATTAGGCACCGAACTAACCGTGCCAGTGCCAGGTGTTCGCAGTGTCTCAACTCCAATAACCAAGCAACTTTTCATCGCAAGAAAGGTAAAATGATGATGTGTGCAACTATGCTGATTTTTTAAAAATAAATAATCAACAGTGAAAATCATATTTATTAGCATAATCAACCGGCTTGGATGGACCACGTCAATTCTGTCAAATAGATTGGCGGAAGTAGAGTTGCAGATTTCAACCATCGGGTCGGGTTACAATAGAGTTCGAGATGGTCGGGTCGGGTTTTCTCTATTTTCCCAACAGGAACGAGAGTCGAGGCACCGGTGGAGGCGGGTTGGCTTCGGATTTCTCCTATACCCACCTCGTCACAACCTGAAATACCTTATATAACAAGCAGGCACCAGTTCATATCCATTAATGCGATTGGCATCCCGTGTGAAATCTATACTATTTTTGACATATGACAGTACGAGTGATGGATATGTCTAAATTTTTATTGTGCTTAATGCTTATCGCTTAAATGTTAAGGCCATGTTTTTTTTACATTTGGATGTGTTTGCCTGCTGCTGCCTTATTGAATCCGGTCAGGTTGGTGCTTCTTTGGAGCAACGGTGGGGCGGGGTGGATCACAAAATTACATACCCATCATCAGGTCGGGGTGGGGAGGGTCGGTGCACTCGGTGGGCCGGGGCGGGTCAAGACCTGACCCGTCCCTGCCCCGCACCATCTCGAACTCTAAACGGAAGTACACCGAAAGTTTCATGTTGTGCGGTGATTATTCGCTAAACAATATAGAGATTATTTATTTAATCAAGTTTAAACATAAAGTAAGCAGCACAGTGGTGATGAAAATCTCCTATATAAGGAGTTAACTGCTCTCGTGGTCCTACATTTACTCTCCGCAGGACTTATGTTAGGTACATGTGTTTTTCTAAATTTAGATAGTTTCTAGTTAATTGTAGTAATTAGAGTGTAATTTAGAATATATGACTATTTATTTTGCATGCATACTTTAAACTCATAATAAGTAGAAATACTTTCTTAATGTGGGTATCTTATTGCCCGTTACATGTAGATGTGCAGCTACCAAAGACGATAGGTGATGCACTGGCTAGGCATTGTTCGGTGGTGTGTTGATCAAGACAGCGGAATGCTTGTCGATTAAGTCTTCCTTGCAATGACCCGACCCGCAATGCTGGAGCGTGTTAGGGCTTCATGATAGTGTCAGCAGCGTCCGCATGTCATGTAATTCTTGGGATTAGTGGATTTGGATCCCTATCATTAGTATAAATGGCCTCCTCCTACGAAATGTAAGAAAAAAGAAGCAACACGAAGCAGAGATCGAGAACGATCATCAACATCAGGTCACGACAAGATTATCACATTCTTAGTATTTTTGTTCATCTTATACTATTAATCTCTTGATTATAATAAAGCACTAGACGTAGGGTTATTATCCCCAAGTCGATTTGATGTTTATCTTTTGTGTCTCCTAAGCCAAGGTCCTTTTGGCATCTTGTAAGCCAAGATTATGGTAGAAAGGGGGTCTCTAGTCCTCAATTCAGAAGTAAGCTCTACTCGAGAAATTTGTTCTCAATTGTCGAAAAGTGCAAAATGTTGCAATTTGCATATTCCTTTGATCTTAAGTACTCTATTGTTTGTTACAGAGTATTGTATGCATGTAAACAAAATGCAAGACAAGCCTAAAAACTCTCTTTTTTTTAGCAAACGAGCAGGAGGATTGTTGTGTATTGATCAAAAATAGGAGAAAAAAGAGGTGGGGGAGACATTGGCCCCTCCCCCGTGAGCCGAATGGGACAAAATTAACTAATTACAAAACAAGCACCTGTGGCCTCCCAAAGCTGCAGCTCCTCGATCAAAAAAAGGAAGAAGGCCTGGGTTGTTCTGTCGACCTAACAGAAAATACAGTTGTTCCTCCCAAGCCAAAGATGCCACACCGTTGCGAAGACTACGGAGCGAACTTCGCACTACGCGGTGCCATGAAAAATGCCATGGACCCGCCAATCCGCTACCGAGCTTCAGTTCGACCATGTGGCAGGGCTGAGGTGCTGAAGGTTTAGCCTGACGGTGAGCCGGGACCAGATGGAAGAGCTGAATTCGCACTGAAGCAACAAGTGTTCTGCGGTTTCTAGGTTGCGCCTGCAGAAGGGGCAGAAGTAGTCGTTGGGGAGGCCGCAGCGCAGCAGAGCGTCTGCTGTTATGACTCTACAGTGTAACAACTGCCAAAGGAAGAACTTGCATTTTGAAGGGGCCCATGGCTTCCAGACCTTCTACAAGGTTGGTCTGGTGATGCGGCCCTCAAATTGCTGCAAGTAGGCAGACTTGATGGAGAAGGTCCCATTATTTGAGAAATGCCATAGAAACTGGTCGGGCACCTCGAGGTTGAGCTGGATCACCGCTAACTGGCTAAGCTGAGAGATCAGCTCTGGGATCATCTGGATAGTGAGGTTCCTTGCGAGATCAGAGATCTAGGTGCTATTTGAAAGTGCGTCACGTGCCGTTCTGCCCTTTCTAGTAGAGGCCTTGAACAGCGATGGTGCCAGGTGCCTTGGGGCAATTTGATGGAGCCGGTGGTCTTCCCAGAAAGAGATAGAAGAGCCATTGCCTGGTGTGGCGAGTGTTCCCACCTTAAGGAGAGCTTGGTCCGATTCCGATGCGAGGAAGGGGTGTCCAGCCTAGATGGGGTGTGGGGTGTGCCTACTAAGCCACAACCACCGAAGCCTGAGAGCTCTGGCAAAACAGGGGAGGTCTAGGACTCTAAGGCCCCCGAGAGATGATGGAGAGCAGACTGAGGCCCAGTTAACACGTCCACCACCCCCGCCAGAGTCGGTGCCTTTCCAAAGCCAGGCCCGCCGGATTGAGTCGATCTTCTTGAAAACGGAGGCCGGTGGCCGGATGACTGAAAGGACGTAGGTTGGGATAGCGGAAGCCACTGCCTTTAGAAGGGTGAGCCTCCCACCTTTTGACATCAACTGGCCCCGCCATCCAGCTAGGCTGGTGGAGATTTTATCGAAGAGAGTGGACGTGGCGCAACCGTCTGACGGACAGCGGAATCCCAAGATATTTGATGGGGAAGCTAGCCCTTTTGGCCGGAAAATCACGAAGGATGTAGTAAAGGTCTAGCCCCTCGCAGTGAATTTGCACCACCTGACTTTTGGAGAAGTTTGTGCGGAGCCCTGTGATATCTCCGAAGGTGCAGAAGATGTCTGCGAGGGAGGAGACGTCCTCTTTGGTAGGGTTGGTGAACATAGCCGCATCGTCGACAAAGAGCGACGTTCTGGTGCTCGAGTGTGGGCCCCCCATAGGAGAGAGCACACCGGATTCGGTGGCACGATGGAGAAGGGCAACCAGCGGCTCGATGGCAAGGTTGAAGAGGAAAGGCGGCAACGAGTCCCTTGCCAAAGGCCCTTGCGATGATGGATGACCTTAGTGTGATGGCCGTTGATAATCACCCTAGAAGATGAGGATGCAAGGGATAGAGAAATCCAATCACGCCATCGTTCGCCAAAGCCGTGGGCTCACAGGTTATCGAGCAGGTAGGTCAAGGGCACTGATTCGAAGGATTTAGCTAGGTCAAGCATGAAAACAGTGGCAGGGTTCGGTATATGTGGAGTGCCCTCGCTTTGCTTTGGACAAGGAGGAAGTTGTCCTAGATGTGCCTTTGTCGGATAAAAGCGCTTTGGTAAGAGGAGATTAGGTCACTCATGAACGGGGCTAGGCGGGATGAGAGTATCTTGGTGAAGAACTTCCCGATGCTATGGATTAGGCTGATTGGACGATAGCCTGATGGCCTGAGCGGGCAGTCATTTTTTGGTAGTAGGACAATATGGGCGTTGTTGACCGAAGCCAAACCGGTACTGTCCAATGGAAGAGGCACTGCAGGGCTGCAAAGAGGTCGTCAGAGATGAAGTCCCCGCAGACTTTGAAGAAGTTCCAGCTGAAACCATCCGGGCCGGGGGCCTTATCGTTTGGCCGGGAGAAGAGGACCTGTTTGAGCTTGTCCATCGAGAGCGAACCTCTAGACCAGAAAGGTCAAAAGTTTGAAGTCCCAAGAAGTCCCAGTTGCAAGCTCGTGAGTGGTTCGAAGCGGCATTGTCCCCAAAGATGCCGTTGAAGTGGTTGTGAAGAGCGCTGGCCTTGTCTTGAAACAGCAAATATACAAATCATAATCTCTACTTTATTCATCGAAGGCTCAACCTTGAAATGACATGAGAATAATCATTCTGCTACGTGCCTTTAACTATGGCCTTGCATAAATTGGTTAGAGGTTTAAAAGGAGAGGAACAAAAAAGCATGATTGTTTGGGGGTTCAGTAATTTATAATCATGTTTATACTGTTTCTTGTCCACAAATTAGAATTGAGCATCTGAAATTACAACTAAACATCGAAGAGAAGAATTGAACATCTAAAATATTTGTTTTGTCTTTGTTATAGTACATGTTTTCGTTTCTTTTCATTATGCTTAGATAAAAGTAGTCATGTTCAGATTATGTTTATTGTTCTAAAATTCATAGTTTCTAAAATATATACATTGTATATGCTGCCATGTACAAGAGCATGTTTATACAATAAATAGTTAGCTCATGTTAATGCATGTTAAGAGCATGTTAATGTATTCCTCTATTCTTTATTGCATATACTCTAAAAACTCTTGCCATGCTGATTGGCAATTATCTCAGTTCAACTCTCGTACTCCTTCTATTTTTAGATTGTAAATAAATGGTAATGTATGAAAATAGGAGTGAGCCCATTTATTCCTTAGACATAAATTCAACTAACATCATTTTTAGGGTAAAGGACCATTGGCCCCCGGTGGTTTTGTAAATTTTATTCAAAATCCATGGTCACAAGATGGCCCTCCACATTCGACTCCCAAAACTTTTACTTTGTTGGTGGCTCTTCGAATTCCACTCCATTATCGACACCACTAACAACCCCATGCAGTCCACATGTAACATCAAATGTAGTTCCAACCTATCAATTTGGATAACAACTAAGGTGTAGAGTTTAGAACCAAGAAGCGTTTGAACACTTCAAGAGGACAAAAGATATGATACCCTCTTTTAACTTCTAATATATTTAACCTATTATTCATACGTCATTTACTTTGTTTATTAGAATGTGTTTGGTTGTTTGTACCAGATTGAACCTGTATGAGATTGCACAAGTTGAATGGGATGGTTCCGTATGGTATATTCAAGTGAGTTGTTTGGTAGGTCAAACAGGATCACACAAGATTTCGTTTGGTTCTCGTATGTGATGATGTAAAATGGTTCAAATATTAAAATACAATCAAATAACACGTTATATGTTGAGAAAATTTAAACTTGAGAATGCTTTTATTTTGGATGATTTAAACTAAATTTAATTTAAACTTCAACATTCAAACCAAATTTTAAATTTAACATTCAAATTGGATTCAATATTCAATTGAATTTCAAATTCAAACTACATTTAACATTTAAGTTTTTAAATCTAATTCAAATTGACATCAAATTTTGAATTCAAAATTCAAACCAAATTTAAATTCAATTCAAATTTCAGATTCAAAACTCAAGTCTTATTTTCAATTCAGGATAAAGCAAGTTATAAAAATAATTTGAAATTAAATTCAACCCAAATTCAAAAATCAAATTTTAGTCTAAAAACTCAAATTGAGTTTTAAATTCAATACTCAATGTGTATTGAAAATTTAAATTTTTAAAAAAGTTAAACGTATTTTTAAATTCAAAATCAAAAAATTTAAATAGATTTAAAATTTAAAACGAATTTCAAATCTAAACCGAGTTCAAAATTGAAATTAATTTGAAATTTGGTATACTATAAAATAAAAAATAGGAATTAAGAAGAAGTAAAATCCTGCTAGAGAAAGTTGTACGGTGTCGTTCGACCAAATCGAGCGAACGAAGTCATACAACATATTGAGAGAATATTCCATTTTTTCTGTATCCCACCGTTCAAGATGACTTGGTACAATTCACCCTACCAAACACATGGATGGACACAAATTCTGTACCATCCCATACAGGAACCATCTCAGTCAGATAACCAAACACACCCTTACTTAACAATGTAGATGAGTGCTTGGATAAACAATTATAATGATCCTATAATGGGAAATAACAAAAAGAATGACCAATATTGAAACGATGTGTGGGCATCATTCAACAACACCACCCCCAAAAGTAGGCATAGAGAGTGGAAGCAAGTAAAAGATCGTTTGCATAGTAAACAAGGTAGTCAATTAATACCAATCATGTTGGACTGGCTACTAATCTTAGGGCAAGTGTCTTATCCAATGATTAATTGAGGGAGAAGCTCCACAAGTGCATTTCACGGTAAATGCAAGACAATATGATAGTGCTTGCCATCTTGCGGATGGCCGGTATATACCCTAAATGGGTTGTGTTCGTGAAGACAATAATGCTTCCTCAGTTGGACATGGATAAATTATTTGCAAAGCATCACCAAAGAGCAAGGGAACATGTTTAGCGAGCTTTTGGTGTGTTTCAATCCCTCTTTAATATTGTATGCCGCCAATCATGGCTTTAAAACAGTTTGCAATTGGCAACATCACAAATGCTTGTGTCATTCGTCATAATACAATCAATTGTTGAAGATGAACGTGAATTAATCAACACACCTCAAGATTTAAACAAGAGCGTGGACTCTTTTTCCAACTTAACTATTCAATTTAGCTTGTTCAGAAGCGAGAAACACTTCCTTTATAACATTAGACGACTCGAAAGAAAAGAGATTAAGAGATAACCTTCAATACAAAAGCTCTCTCCAATAATTTGAATCAAAGGAGAGGAAGAACTACATGATCCTGCGATAGTGAGATCAAGCATGATATCTAGATATAGGAAAATGTCAGACATTTGTTTTTAAGAAATTTTAAGAAAATAGTTATGTGAGACTCCAATTTTGCGGCCAAAGCTCCTTAACACCATTTTTTCACACATTTTTGTGTGCGATTGTTAGTCAAAAAATTCAAAACAAATACAAAATTTATAGGGATTGGTTAAAGAACTAAATATGAAAATACCCTCATGTAATGTGTCCCTCAAAACATCTCTTGAGTTTACCCTTGAAGTTCGTATCCAAGATAAACTCCATGCACACGGCCAAGCTTTGCTCATATGAATAGTACCATGCTGACAACCGGCACACACCATGCCCAAACACAAGCACCCACATACGCACGAGATACCTAATGTATATGTCCACGGGAATGTCGCAAACTACACTTTCCCCAGATGTAAGAATTGCTCTAAAGGATACATCCATGGTCTCCATGCCATTATACACGGTGTCTACTTGCCGCATATGTTTAACGAGGGATTAATACTCCATTATTGCCATAGTATATATAATTGTCCTCTTTAATGGTGAATCAAGCACTACTAGGGATGGGCCTTCTATCCCGACACATCTGTCCTGCTTAACTACAAACTGGGAATGAGATTAACATCTGCTCGGTTCAACAACAACAAGGCCCGGGGCACCTGTAAGGCCCGGTTGGTACCACCAATCGGGACCGATAGGTCTCCTCGTGCGACAGCTGGCAGAAGGGGAGTGTCAGTCCCGGTTGGTGTTACCAACCAGGACTAATATTGGGCTCCAGTAATTGGCGCGCTTTTCTCCATTCACAATAGGGTTGGTTGATGTTACCAATCGGGCCTGATATTGGGCAACGATAATTGGTGCATTTATCCAATCACAAAAGTCATTGCCGGCCTGCTGCATCCACCGTCGTTTTCTCGTCGCGTGTGAGCAGAATCGAGCCGCGCTCATGTCGCCGTCCCGCCGACCGCGTCGTCACTGCCTCTTTGGCCGCGCCGCTGAGGAGAGCGGAGACTGGAGCCATGCCTCTTCGCCGCGCTGAGGGAAGGAGATAAGGAAGGACATGGTAGCCGCTCTCATCATCGCCGCTAGCTGGTCGCTTCGTCAGCACCTCCCCGCCCACGCCGCTGCTGAGGTATATTTATCCACAGCCATTGCATCCTCGTTCCGGTCCCACCACCACAACGACCTCCACCTTCGCTAACGGCACAACCACGCATGCTGACCTTTGTTTGTGTTTTTAGTTTTAAATTTTTGTCCAGAAGATTTTGGTTGTCATGTTGAACCAGTGACGGGGCCACTAATTAAAATCGCAACCACGCTCCCTCCTCCTAGGTCCAAAATGTGATGTTTATTTAAGTGTATATGCCACATCACTTGTTGTGTGGCGACAAATCAACACAAAAGTAGCACAAAATAAGACAAAAAGTACGTGGAGAGGAATGACGTGGTATGTGGCAGCGGCGGGAATGGTGGTGATGAGGAAGGCGAGGCCGAGGGCGACGGCGACGGCGATGGTGGCAGTGGTGGGAATGGTGGTAACGAGAAGGGCGAGGGCAAGGGCAACAGCGACGGCAACGAGGATGAACGGCGACGACGACGAGGCTAAGGGGAAGTCACTTTCCGTACAGTGTGATTGAGACATCAAGATCGCACTCTATGTTGTACTTATTATTTATGTTTTATGCACTTAAGTGTTTTTGTTGTCCAAACAATTATGTATAATTGTTCCTGCTACAGACTATGTGTGTTCATTGATGTATTTTAATATGTACAATTAAATCATGTTTTTATGTGAAGTATTGAATCATGTTTGTATGTGTGCAACTAAATCATGCTTGTATGTATGTTATTAATATGTGTTTGATACACAAACTACTACTGTCGCACTCAGTGTTGTAAATATGTATAATGTAGATGGATCGGCGATGGATGTACATGAACCGATGTTCCTCGCAGTTTGTGGAGGGTTTGAAAACTTTTATTCGTCATATTGATACCAATATTAATTTAGACTATATATGTTGCTCATGTATTGATTGCAAGAATCAAAAGGAGTGGGCAAACTCGGAGCAAATTCATTTCCATTTGATCCCAAGAGATTTCATGAAAAATTATACCTGTTGGACCAAGCACGGTGAAGTAGAGATTACATGGGCTGAAAAAGAATAGGTGGACCACAATATTTCGGACGCTGGCCAACACAGGGGGTGTTTGGCGACGATGATCTATACCAGATGCTGCTTGATGGAGAGGTAAAATACAATGATGAAAGGTATTATGAAAAGTTTCAGAGCCTATGAGAGGACTATGAAACACTATTGTATCCAAACTGCGGACAGAGACACAGAAGATTTCGCACCACAATCGAACTAATGCAATGAAAGGCGGCAAATGGATTGTTTGATAAGGAATTGAACTAGTTGTTAGGCCTCATGAAATAGTTGCTTCCAAAGGGGAACACGCTGCCTGAAACTACATACAAAAGCCAAGCAAGCTCTCTGTCCTTTGAACTTGGATGTACAGAAGATACAAGCATGCCGTAACGATTGCATCCACTGTCGTAATGAGTGCAAGGATTTGAAAGTCTGTCCGGTGTGCAAAACATCACGGTATAAGACCAATCGTGATGACGCCGATGAGGTAGAGGGGGATGTAAGATGAAGAGACCCCCCGCTAAGGTCGTGTGATAATTCCCTATAATCCCTCGAATGAACCGTTTGTTTGAGAACAAAGAGTATGTGAAGATGACGCGTTGGTACAAAGATGATTGTAAGGTTAATGGAAAGCTAAAACGCTCTGCAGATGGCTCGCAATGGCAAAAACTTGATAGGAAATATCTGGAGTTTTCAAGTGATGGTAGGAACATATGGTTTGCATTGAGTACAGATATGATGAACCCGTACAGCGAGTTGAGCAGCAATCACAGTACTTGACCAGTGACTATGTATCTACAACCTTCCTCCTTGGCTGTGTTAGAAGCGGAAGTATATTATGATACCTAGGAAGGACATCGACGTGTACCTAAAACCGTTTGTCGAACATCTGCTAACGCTGTGGAACGATGATGTACGGGGGGATGAGTGCAAAAGAGAGTACTTCACTCTGCGTGCATTGCTATTCGTAACCATTAGTGACGGGTCAACACTTGGTAACTTGTCGGACTAATCTATCAAGGGATATAAAGTCTGCATCGAGTACTTGGACGATACGAAAGACAAGTACCTGACTAACTCTCGAAAGGTTGTATACATGGACCACCGTAGATTCCTCAACCTGAAGCATCCGTTACGGAGTAACCGAGTTAATTATGATGGGACGAAAAAGAAATGCAAGAAGCCCACGCATCGCAGTGGGGCAGATTTATTTTCTATGGTAAAGGATTTGGAAGTAGCATTTGAAAAGGGTCCTGATAGCAAACCTATCCCACCACTCTTGACTAAGGAAGCAGAGAAGAAAGCTAGTTGGAAAGAAAAAGTTAATTTTTTTAAGATTTGTTTTACTGGAAATACTTAGAGGTTTGTCACTCATTGGACTTCGTACATATAATGAAGAATGTCTACGTGAACCTGCTAAGATTCCTAAATATTTATGGCAAATAAAAAGATTTTTTTCAAACAGAGAAGGACATACAACTATTGGGACTCAGGCAGGAATTACATGCGTAAGAAATAGACAAAGGGCATTACCTCCATCCCGCGAGCTACACTCCAAGCAATGAAGAGAAAAAACATGATTAAGTTGTTAAACAGTGTTAAGGTCCCTTTCGATTACTCTCGAACATAATAAGACTTATAAATATAAAATAAAATAAATTCGTAAACGTGAAATCGCATGATTGTTATGTGTTAATGACTAAGTTGCTGCCAGTGATGTTGAGAGGTATTCTGCCTGACATGGTACGACAGACAATCGTCAAGGTGTACTCGTTTTTCAATGCGATACCATAAAAGGTCATAGATCCAGATAAGTTGTCTAATCTGCAGGATGACATTGTCGCTGCTTTGGTCAACCTTGAGATGATCTTCCCTCCATACTTCTTTGATATGATGGTCCATCTCATGGTTCACAAGCACTACAGGAATCCGACGTATTTACGTCGGTCACAAGCCGACGTAAATAGATGTTCACGTCGGCATGCCGACGTAAATAAGCCGACGTAAATATGGCAACATAAATAACGTATTTACCTCGGTGGCCGACGTAAATAGCTGTTATTTACGTAAATAGCTGACTAAAAACTGGTCGTCGGGTAGGGGCGTCGCCTGGCCTCGCGTATTTACGTCGGCCCTGAACGACGTGAATACGGCCTCGGCACGGCATGGTAATGCGCCACGTGGCGGCCCTAGTATTTACATCGGCCAGCCTGGCCGACGTAAATACAGGCTATCCGCACGGCACGGCTGCGCCACGTGGCGCTTCAGGAATTTACGTCGGCTAGTCTGGCCGAAGTAAATACTGGACCAGTATTTACGTTGGCCAGCCTGGCCGATAAAATACTGGGTGAAAGAGGATCCTAAGGCCTAGAGGGGGGGTGAATAGGCAATTTTAAACTTTTTCGATTATTTGTTGATTAAGCATCAAGTTAATAGTGACCCAATCCTAGTTTCAATTTTCATGCAAGCGGAAACGATAAACAAGTGAATTGAAAAACTAAGACATGACGTCACAATTCATCACAAGCAATGCAATGGAAATAAGTGCGGAAATTAAATGAGAGAGCGACACGGTATTTGTTTCACCGAAGTTCGGAGCCGCAACTCCTACTCTCCGTTGAGGCTACCCCTTGCGCACAAGGACCGGCTCGCTCTCGAGCCTAACGCCTCACTTACTCTCGGTAGTCGTTCCGCCACTCCGGCGAGGTGGACTCCGTCACCCGTACACCGACTCAAGAGTAGCCACACGCCAAGACCTACTCCCGAGCCCACGCCTCCACGAAGCATGCCGTCTTCAAAAGTAACAAGCCCGAAATGCCCCGATCATGCCGGATCAAAGGACTTCAATGAAGCTCGGTGTTGGGGTTTAGTGATTTGTGGCTTTGGATGATTTGTGGGTGGAGGAATGGCTCTAGATCACCTAATTGATGAGCAATAAGTGTGGTAGGTGTAGAGAGCAGGAAAACCTCAAAGAAGCCAGCCACTACACATCTATATATAGCCCCAAGAGCAAGCTAGCCGTTGCCCCCCGGAAGGAGACAAAAAACCTAGCCGTTAGCCTCTACCGGACGCCGTCCGACGGGCACCGGACGCCGTCCGACAGAGCCTACTGCTCACAGAAAAACAACTTATCGGACGCCGTCCGGTCCCCATCGGACGCCGTCCGACAGCAAGGAATGCACATGAGTTTAGTTTATCGGACGCTAGCCGCCTGCTCCCAGACGCCATCCGACTGCGAAAAGGACAAAAAATTTAACCTTACCGGACGCCGTCCGGTAACGACCGGACGTCGTCCGACAGCGAGCACTGTTTCTGGTTTTGCTGGTCAGATGCCGTCCGGCAGTTCCCAGACGCCGTCCGACAGAGAGTATTTTTCTGATAAAGAACTTGAGTGTGTGTGGGAGAGTTTGGGGGGTTTCTTTCCCTCTAGAAATCTCACAAGAAAATATTTGGGTATTTTTAGAAGTGGTGGACTACGGAAACCGATTTTCGAAAGGTCACAAAGATCCGGCAAAGTCCGAGTGATTCAAACCCCCTTTGAAATCCGACGAAGACAGAAATTAAAACCTAACTACTCCTAATCTATACATGACCTCATCTCTCGCCCGGTCACGCACTTAGAATTTCGGAGCAGCTCACAAATATGTCGACGCTTCAAATTAGGGTTTTACAAGACGCCGAGTCTTCGCCAGGGTTCTGAGAAATTTTAAAAACCCCTAGCACTTAATATTAATTAATTTTAACATTAATGCCACTAATAAAAATTAGGGCTCAACGATGCTCACACTAGGGCATTCCAGCAGCCCTGATTTCTAATCCGCATTTGAACACAATTTTTCAATCCACATTTCAACACAATCAAAATTGTCTTGATTTCCAATCCGCATTCAACATTTCCAATTGACATTTCAACACGTTCCAATCGACACATTCGCACAATTCAACACGTTCGCACAATTCAACATGTCAACAACTTCGAATCCACATTTCGAATTCACAAGTTCGCACACAAGTTCCAATCCATGCGTGGAATCCAACGTTGGTATCTCTGCATATAGGTATAGACATTATGCTCATCTGACAGATATGTAGCAGAGAAGTACGAAATCTCTTTGAGAAAGAACGCCTCAGCGATGCAACCTTCAACTCGAGATTTTTTACCCACAGTGGACCTATTTTTTTAAGTTTCGTTCTATTGGGTACATCCATCGGTATTATACAGGACCACCAATCTCTGTTTCATATGGTAGATGCACCAACAAATGTCGCATTGCATTCATATTAGGACCTCCTTTTTCCCGAGCTCTTAAGACAGTAAGGAGCGTGTGGCTTGCCTTATTTCCCTGTTGGGTCCTCTCTCACCTCAAGGGAGGGTCGACTGCAAATATCAGCAATATCTCTTCGAGCCGCAACATTATCTTTGGTCTTGTCTTTAAAATCAAAACACATGCTGATAATGCTTTCGGCAACATTACGTTTCTGATGCATAACATCAACATTGTGCGGTAGGATTAGAGACGTTGCATATGGAAAATACCAGATACCAGATACATGAGTCCAATTGTGTGACTCTATAAACGCTTCAAACCCATCTTCCATTGGAATTAGCTGACGATGCCAGTTTACAATCTCAGATCCTGTCAAACGTTTGGGAGGGTCCTTTTGATCACCGTTTATTTCTGAAATGCGTTTCTCTATCTTCCAAATTCATGACAAGAAGGCAAGAAGCGATGGTTGCAATCGAAGAAACAAAACTTGCGACCATGTTTCAAACGAAACGCATCAGTGTCATTCATACATATTGGACAAGACATTCTGCCATGTGTGCTCCATCCCAAAAACATGTCATATGCAGAAAAATCATGGATGGACCAGAGATAGGCAACACGCATGTTGAAGTTTTGTTTTCTACTCTTATCATAAGTTTGGACCCCTGTCCATAACTGTACAAGCTCATCGACCAAAGGTTGCATAAAGATATTTAATTGCTTTTCAGGATGCTCTGACCCCGGTATGACAAGGGATAAGAACACATACTCGTCCTTCATACACATCGAAGGTGGAAGATTGTAAGGAATTGAGAACACAGTCCAACATGAGTATGACGCAACATTCATGTTCAAAGGAGAGAATCCGTCGGTCGCTAACCTGATCCGAACATTTCTTGGATCTTTGGCAAAATCTTCATCATGCTGATCCAATGTCTTCCATGCCTCGCCATCGGATGGATGACACACGAAACCTTCGTTAGATCGTACTCCTTCCTTATGCCACCTCATGCGTTGAGCAGTCTCCTCACATAGGTACAATCGTTGTAGCCTCGGTGTTAGAGGAAAGAAACGTAGAACCTTCACTGGTGTATCACTTGTCACTACATTCCCCTCTACATCAATTGCTTGTACAAATTTAGACTGGCCACAAACTAAACAGTTTTTCTTCGCAATATCATTCTTTCAAATCGTGGTCGCACGCATCTATCTTCTCATAAGACATCCCTAAACCAGGCAAAATCTTCTTCGAGTAGTACATATCTTTTGGCAACTTGTGGTTTTCTGGGAGGACATCAACAATCAATTTGATCAAATCGTTATAACATCCTTAAGAGAAACCATACTTTGATTTTATATTCATAAACTGTGTCAGAAACGAAAGGACTGACACCTTAGTTTCCTCATGTAAAGGCTTATCTGAAGCATCTAAGAGGCTAAAGATTTATCTGCTACTACGGTCGGTACATCCTCATGACGCACAGATTCATCCTCCAGAGCATTCTGAAATTGCCGACCCAAGTCCTCAACCATCTCATCCATCCTATCATCCACTCTATCAGTAGTATCGTCTTCATCAGATATATCTACCTCCTGTGACTCACCATGTTCATACCATGTGAGGTAATTCGGCGTGAAGCATAATTTGCAAAGATAACCAGCCATCACAGATTTTGTCACTCGGGCAAAAAGATAACACTTAACACATGGACACTTCGCTACCCCGCTAGGAGGATCTGCGGTGAAAACCTTATCCAGAAAACTTTGTGTGTTAACTTTCCATTCTTCAATGTGTTTTATACCATTATCCCAACCGTCGTACATCCATCTACGGTCTTCAGCCATCTTTATTAATAGTAATTTCAACAATACATGAAAAATAAGTTAATTATCCTAACAGGAGATCTAGACAAAGATAGGTCCTAAACCCACCTAGGGATGAACGGGTTAGCACGGTTTGTCGTGGCATGTAGTGAAATCTGAACGAAATTTCGGAAGCGTAACCTCGCTGTTCTCCGAATGCACGCATGATACTTGTGCATCGAAGAACAACGAGGTTCGCAGCCGAAATTCCGTTCAGATCGCACCACATGCCAAGACAAACCGTGCTAACCCATCCATCACCAGGCTGTCCAAAAGCGTGGACAATTCGGGAGCGACAAATATCACAATTCAATGTGATCAATGTCGCTCCCAAACGGGTGACGTATAGGTTAGGTTGACTTGTGTTTCAAAAACTGGTTTATTGAAATATACGTAAATCATGACAACAAAGTGATAAAACATATATAACATTCAAAGTTGGTCTAAATACATACAAAAATAAAACAAAATTATCAAATACACCTTAGCACATAACACTAAGTAACATATTACAACCCACTCTATTGTTTTACAAAAAGATAATGGCATAATAACCTCTAATTGTGGCATAATAACAGATAATGGCATAACAGATAGTGGCATAATATTTAATGACAACCAAATTTTGCTACGAAACTACATCATATGCATTTTAGAGACATAGAAATTCAAAATTCTACTACTAGATTTCCCCCCACATCATGCATAACAGATAATGGCATAACACACAGGAGAGAGATTGACGCATCACCTCGTCCTCCTGTCGCTGGTATGGTAGTGGCAAGCGCACAAGGCAGGGGAATAGGGTCGTGGTGGCGGCGTGGGGAGTAGGGCGGCAGCCCACCCGAGGTCATCAGCGCCTACGCTCGGCAATTCAAGAGCGATTTCACCTCGTTCTTGGAGTCGCGCGCCGAGGAAACAGTTCCAGGAGGGTGGCTGGTGTTCTCCATCAAGGGGAGGTCACACAAGAACATGGCGGACACCGAGGACTGCCGCTGCTGGGACGACATGGCCGCGGTCCTATACGACATGGCATCCCGGGTACCATCCACATCCAATCTTCTTCTATATAGCTGCTCATCATTCCGGCAGAAATTTCGATCGATTCCGTGATCGATCGATGTGGCATGTGCAATGCAATTATGCAGGGGGTGATCGATGAGGAGAAGGTGGAGTCGTCCCAGCTGCCGGTGTACGAGCCCAGCCTGGAGGAGATGCGGGAGGCGAACGAGGCGGAGGGCTCCTTCGAGGCTGTCCGCCTGGAGCGCCACGAGATCGTGGAGAGCGAGGGCGCTGCGGACGTGGCGAGGGGCATGCGACGAGGAGATGATGCTCCGGCACGAGGAGATGATGCTCCGGCACTTCGGCGGCGACGCGGCGGCGGCGGCGGCCGGGCAGTGGCGGAGGCGGCGACGGCGTCGGATGTGGGAAATGACAACACAGCACCGGGCGGGTTAGGTTAAAGGGTGTGTTTATGTCGGCCGAGGCAAAGCTGACGTAAATAAAGCCGTTATTTACGTCGGCCGGGCTGGGCCGAAGTAAATACCTTTATTTACGTCGGCCAGGCTGACGTAAATAAGCCTGCCACGTCACTTGGTTGTGCGGTTGCCTGAGCTGCTGTGTTTACGTCGGCCAAGCCGACGTAAATATCGTTATTTACGTCGGCACAGTCAGGCCGACGTAAATAACCTCATTATTTACATCGGCTTCATCCAGGCCGACGTAAATAAAATTGGCCGACGTTAATATGTCGTTTTCCTATAGTGAAGGTGAAACAGTTAGAAATTGTCGAACCCATATTCTTGCATAGGATGTACCCTTTCAAGAGGTACATGGGTGTCCTAAAAAAATATCCGTAACCGGTCTCGCTCAGAAGGATGCATTACCCATAGTGTTGGCATAGAAGAGGTGATCGAGTTTTGCATCAACTACATTAATGATTTGAATCCGATTGACGTGCCTATATCACGATGTGAGGGGAGGCTATATTTTGTGCAAAAAGAGTACACTACCCCTTAAAGTTGTATCAAAATTTCACCTAGCCCTCCGAATTTGAGCCTGATTGTCTTTTGGTTCATCCTAGATGCTACATCATGCTCCATCAGTCTGATACTTATTATGGGATTACAAACCCTTAAATCATTTTCCTTCCACCCGATTATCCTTCCGAAGCTATAAACCATAGGTATCACTTTATCTTTTTTTCATACCCTACTTGCACTACAAAATCCTCAATTCAAAGCATTGACCAAATAAATATCCACAAAGCATCACGCCATTATGCAATTTTAACTTAAATAGCTTACTATTGGCGTCTACAGTTTGACAAGGAACAAAACATCAATTGTTGAAATCACAATAACGAATATCAAAACAAGAAAACCATAAATCCTCGTTGCAAAAGAAATTCATAAAAGAAGATTCAAATTGACGCATCAATTCGTCGCTACGAACATCAACAATTCTCCGTATACGATCCTATCAAATTAATAAATATATTTGTGGAAATACGTGGTGCACGTTGCTAGTTTATCTAATTTGCATGGCCTTTTAACGCTATTGCTATTTCGCAGGCGTCTGAAATTTGCAATTTCGTGCAGGCGCTAAAAGTTCCAGTAAGTTTGTACTGTTTTTCCACATTTCTAATCACTGGAAGAAACGTTGTGAGAAGATGAAACTTTTAGCGCGAGGGTTGTTTGCGCGTTTTGCTGTGTGTGGCATGGCCGGGGATCGTCGTCCTCTGTGCAAATTACAAAATCGTGCGGACGCTAAAAGTTTCAGTAAATTTGTACTGTTTTTTCACCTTTTCATTCACTGGAAGAAACGTTTTAAGATGGTGAAAAAAAATTCTGCAAGTAGGAAAGGGGGACTGTTGCGTGGGGGATCGCGTTAAAAGCTGTTGTTGCATGTTGCGCCTGCAAAAAGTGCTAAAATGCAGACGCCTGCACAATAGCACATCCTGCCTTTTAATTGCATTTTTACAAATACCCAAGGAACAATGAATGACAGTGCATCTATTCAGTTGATTAACCCTTTCGAAATTTGTGGGAGTGATTCACGACGTAACATAATTCTCAGTACTCAGTTTTTGCATGCGGCACAGTTGCAGAGGTACAGAGCTAGTAGTGTATGTCGCCAACGTAGAACTGTCAACGTCGTCTCCCAAGAAATCGGCTCTCTCCCCACAATTCTCTCCAAGAACGCCGAGTTCTCATCCATCTCAACAAAAAATAGAGTGGAGACATGCAGTGAGCGCCTATGCCACAGTTGGTGCCCGTGTCCCCTAAGATCGCCATCTCCACTTCATCTCCATCAGAATAAAATGCCGCCGTCGATGGACTGCGAGAGCGGCGTATCGCCGGCAAACATCCCCGGCGACGAGCACGGAGACCATGTGAGCTATCCTTCCTCAGTGCCCCATTGGACGTTTCTTATTTGTACACGCGATTCCATTAATTGCACACGCGCTCAGGTCATGAAGAACATGTACGTGGTGAATTGCGTTCGTTTCTTTTATATGGATTCTTCTCGCTCATACATCAGGCAATGATTCTGCAATTTTTCCATTTGGACATGAATGTCTCGAATTCGACCCGACATTCTTCGATTTATCTCTGGTGGATGTCTGGATGTAATCTCTCTCCTTTTTTGTCTTTGTTCTGGGACAAGTTACCAGACTTTGTTTTCTGGATAGGTTTCTGATCGCTACTTGGGGTTGTGGGGCATGGGGCTCCTGCCTTCTCTTCCCTCCTCAATGTAGTGTAATCTCCTGCAATATAATATGTTTTCAGCGACCAATTCAAAATTAGTTCATTAAAGGTTCTAGATCGCCCGGTCTCGCGATCGTTGGTGCCGTGCGTGCTTGATGGATGGATGCAGGGGCACTGGAGAGCCTACTACAAGCACGTGCTCCTCCTGGCGTACCAGAGCTGCGGCGTGGTGTACGGCGACCTGAGCACGTCGCCGCTGTACGTCTACAAGAGCACCTTCTCCGGCTCGCTCCGGCGGTTCCAGGACGAGGAGACCATCTTCGGCGTCTTCTCCCTCATCTTCTGGACCATCACCCTCATCCCGCTCCTCAAGTACGTCTTCATCGTCCTCAGCGCCGACGACAATGGCGAAGGTCACACAACCACCAGCCTCTCTACCTGCCAACATACCCCATTGCCGACGGCACTTGATGATGCGGAGGAGTACGGTTGCTGCAACTGCAGGGGGCACGTTCGCGCTCTACTCGCTGCTGGTGCGGCACGCCAAGTTCAGCCTGATGCCGAACCAGCAGGCCGCCGACGAGGAGCTCTCCACCTACTACGTGCCCGGCTACACGGCGCAGGACACGCCCATCCTCACGGCGCTGCGGCACTTCCTCGAGAAGCACAGGAAGTCGCGCTCCTTCCTCCTCCTCATGGTCCTCTTCGGCGCCTCCCTCGTCATCGGCGACGGCGTCCTCACCCCGGCCATGTCCGGTGCGTCCGTCAAAACTTAATTCCTGCACTCTCCACCCTCCTGCTGCTCCTGCTGCTTCTTACTAGATCTGGCTGATGATGATCGATGCATTGCCTGTGTATTTGTTTTTGTGTCCCAGTGCTCTCCTCCTTCTCTGGCCTGCAAGTCCATTGGCACGCCTTGACAGACGGTGAGTTGTTTCCGTACGTGGCTGCATCCATGCTTTCATCACGATCTTGCTTGCATGCCCATGTTCAGAGAGCTCAGAATTGGTAGGATGTGCATGCAGTTGAGGTGATGGTGCTGTCGTGCATCGTGCTGGTGTGCCTCTTCACGCTGCAGCACTGGGGGACGCACCGCGTGGCGTTCCTCTTCGCGCCCGTCGTCATCGTCTGGCTGCTCTGCCTGGGAGCCATCGGGCTGTACAACATCGTCGCCTGGAACCCCAGGATCCTGCACGCGCTCTCCCCCTACTACCTCCTCAGGTTCTTCCAGAAGACGGGCAAAGACGGCTGGATTTCACTTGGGGGAGTGCTCCTCTCCATGACAGGTACATACTACAGTACTCTCTCCGTTTTTTTGTTTGACATTTTTTACTTTTGTATACGTCTTTAAACATTTGTCTTACTTAAAAAATTAAATAAATATCATTTATTTTGTTGTGATTTATTTTATCAATAAGGTACTTTAAACTTGATTTATATTTTTTCATATTTGCGCTAAATTTCTTAATAAGACGAATGATCAAATGCATGTTCAAAAGTCAAATGGATCGAAAAACCCGAAGGGAGTACATA
Organism: Raddia distichophylla; assembly: GCA_005191435.1. NCBI lineage: Eukaryota > Viridiplantae > Streptophyta > Magnoliopsida > Poales > Poaceae > Raddia > Raddia distichophylla. The sequence goes on along the minus strand of SPJY01026233.1, from coordinate 318,399 downwards.
GCAGTGATAATAGAGCCCGTTCCTTATATAATGCCAATGTTCTCGGCCAGGACATGTACGTTCGGCGAATAATTGCTCCATTTTTGCACGTTTGCAATGTATGTATGCAGGTACAGAGGCCATGTTTGCTGATCTTGGCCACTTCACAGCCACATCCATAAGGGTATGTACGTACATCAATAGACACCTTTGCTTTTGAACCTGATCGGCTCATCTCTTCCTCTTATCTCTTAATATGTTCTACTACGTTGTCTTTGATAGGTTGCATTCGTGGGTCTGATCTACCCGTGCCTGGTGCTGCAGTACATGGGGCAGGCGGCCTTTCTGTCTAGAGCTCCCGACTGTGACATCCACTTCATCTTCTTCGAGTCCATACCCCGTAATGATATACTATTACTTCTTTTAAATTTGGGCCATAATTTTTTTATGTCACTGCAGAAGTGTCACATCTCATAGTCATGCCCAAAAAAAACTAGCAAAAATCATAGTCATGCCAAAAAAAATTGTAATACTATCAGCCTATTCTTTACAACTAAAACCACATTAAAATCTACAGCTTCAAGATTATCATTTTCATACAAGTCATACATAGTACCACTTTGTAGCTATTTTTTGGGCTATTAGTGGTTCTTCTCAAAAATCACAAAACTATTTTAAACATATTTTTAAACATTTTTAACTGCTTTTAAAGGGCTCTCAACTTTTCAAATTTTAATCTTTCCTATATTTTTAGCTCTATCTACATATTTTTGGTATTTTTACGAACAAATATATTACAAAAACAATGTGAAAACTGTCAATCAATAATTTTAACACCAAAATTTAATTATGGAAATATCTTCAAATTCTAAATCATAAGTATGACATGCTCCACAGCGCAATGATTTTTTTCCAAGATTTTTACAAATGTGTGTGTAGCTTAAACCAAAAAAAAGAAGAAAACTTTTTAATATCAATGGCAAAGAAGGGTACATCCTGGAAAAGTGATTACATTGATAGGTGAAATGCGATGACACAGATGAGTGAGATCCTTCTATATGACAATTTTGGGTTTGTATACTTCTGCGGTAACATAGAATGAATTTTCTTATCAAATTTTGATGTGTTCCATAATATTTCGGAACGTGAAATGTCTGTGGCTTAAACAAAATAAACTTTTCATTAATGCAAAGAAAGAAACACCTCAAATTAAAATGCGATTACACAGATGGGTGAAATGTGATGACATGGATGGGTGAAATGCGATGACACGGATGAGTGAGATTATTCGGTAATGACAGTTTTAGATTCGGAGGCTTCACGGTAGCATAGAATGAATTTTCTTTTTAAATTTCAGGAGTTTTATGAACATGAAGTTTCTACATAGCTTAAACAAAACATGCAATTTTTTATCAATGTGACAAAAGGGAACAATCCGGAAATACGATTCGGATGGATAAAATACGATGACACAGATGATTGAGATCCTTTGTTAATGATAGTTTTTGAGTTTGGAAACTTCTTCCTAGCATAGAACCATTTTTTTTATAGAAGGGAACAACCCAGAAATGCGATTACAGTTATAGTGAAATGCGATCCTTCGGTAATGTGTGATGCAACCATATATGCGTGCTTGGGAGGGAGGCTCTGATCTAAGCATGTGTTGTAACCATGCGTGCGTGGATGCAGCGCGCATCTTCTGGCCGGTGCTGATGATCGCGACGCTGGCGGCGATTGTCGGCAGCCAGGCGGTGATCTCCGCCACCTTCTCCATCGTGCGGCAGTGCACCGGGTTGGGCTGCTTCCCGCGCGTCAAGATCGTCCACACCTCCAGCCGCATCCACGGCCAGATCTACAGCCCCGAGATCAACTGGATCCTCATGCTCGTCTGCCTCGCCGTCACCGTCGGCTTCCGCGACACCACCCTCATCGGCAATGCCTACGGTGAGCTCCACTCCACATGCGAAAGCTTGAATTAAACGCCGGCCAGAGCCAGATCGATGCTGGAGTAGCTAGCTTCATATATATATCAGGAACGATTAACTTGTTGCTGAATTTAAATGGAAGCAGGGATGGCGTGCGCGGCGGTGATGCTGACGACGACGGTGCTCATGTCGATGGTGATGGTGTTCGTGTGGCAGCAGAGCTTCCTCCTGGCGGCGCTGTTCTTGGCGGTGTTCGGGGCAGTGGAGGCGGCGTACCTGTCGGCGGCGGTGATGAAGGTGCCGCAAGGCGGGTGGCTGCCGCTGGTGCTGTCCCTGGTGGTGGTGGCGGTGATGTACGTGTGGCACTACGGCACGCGCAAGAAGCACCTGTTCGACGTGCAGAACCGGGTGTCCCTGCGCTGGCTGCACGCGCTCGGCCCCAGCCTCGGCATCGTCCGCGTCCCGGGCATCGGCCTCATCTACACCGAGCTCGCCGCCGGCGTCCCCGCCATCTTCTCCCACTTCGTCACCAACCTCCCGGCCTTCCACCAGGTGCTCGTCTTCGTCTGCGTCAAGACCGTGCCCGTCCCCCACGTCCCCGCCGACGAGCGCCACCTCGTCGGCCGCATCGGCCTCCGCGACTATCGCATGTACCGCTGCGTTGTCCGCCACGGCTACAAGGACACCCTCCGCGACGACAACGACTTCGAGAACGACCTCGTGCTCCGCATCGCCGAGTTCGTCCAGATGGAGGCCGCCGACTCCGCCGCCGGCGACCCCCACCGCGGCAGCGACGGTGCCGCCTCCTCCGTCGAGGGCCGCATGGCCGTGATCACCCGCACCAGCGACCTCGCCCGGACGGGGCTCCTCATGCGGGAGGAGCAGGACGAGGAGGAGAGCGTCGTGGTGCGCGCGGCCACGGCGGCGGCCGACCAGACGCTGCACTCGCTGCAGACCATGTACGACGCCGAGTCGCCGGGGTTCGCCGGCCGGCGGCGCGTCCGGTTCCAGATCGCCGACGTGCCCGGCGAGCACATCGACCACAGGGTGAAGGAGGAGCTCAGCGCGTTGGTCGAGGCCAAGCACGCCGGCGTGGCCTACATCATGGGACACTCGTACATCAAGGCCAGGAAGAGCTCGTCGGTGTTCAAGAAGTTTGCCATTGACATCGCCTACTCCTTCCTCCGGAAGAACTGCAGGGGCCCCGGCGTGGCGCTCAACGTACCGCACATAAGCCTCATCGAAGTCGGCATGATTTACTACGTTTAGTAGTATTGATTGAGGTCAGATTAATTTAGGGTTGGGTTGTTTGATCAAATTTGTAGACAATGTAGGCCTTGGCATGAATGAACGGCACGGTACATGCTATATTTCACACTAACTACTAGTATGGGCATTCCTCTCATTGGAGTTAAACTTGCTTCCTTAGATCAACCCATCCATGGTTTTTACCGCAAGAAGATCAAATCGGGGTAAGCAAAAAACAACCTAATAACTGGGAACCGGAAAGGGTCCCAATCAAGGTTTGAACCCTTGTTTTACGTCAAACCCCGCAAGTCCCACGATTTCCGACTTCCGATTTCCCACTACTTCCCAATAGAGTTTGACCGAATTTCATTGTTTGAACTCTGAATCTCCAAACAAGTTCAAAACAGGAAAAAAGCTACTCCCTCCGTCCCAAATTGTATTTCACTGTTGACTTTTTAACACGTATTTTAATCATTTGTCTTATTCAAAAAAATTAGTGTAAACATGCAAAAAAATAAGTCATGCTTAAAGTATGTTTAATGATAAAGCAAATCATAGCAAAATAAATAATATTTACATATATTTTTTGAATAAGACGAATGGTCAGATAGAATATTCAAAACTCAATAGTGAACTACAATTTGAAACAGAGGGAGTAGTTTTTACAACAAACCAATACAGAAAAAAAAAACAAATTAAATCCTCACAAGAACTATCGATTTTTCTCTCTCTATAAAACTATTTCAACGAGAATCTGCGCAGACTCGAGGGATCATGTACCTCTCGACGGTCACCAACAGCCACCGAGTGCACTATAGTAGTCTCGATGGCTAAAAACTAACTGTCAAGTGTAATACTTCTCCCGATATTTTTAGACTAAGCTGTCGAACCACTGCCATATGACTCTCCACTGAAAGCCTAGAAAGTAACGTCGTTGGCTACTCTCAATGGTTAGACGTTAGACAGTCGAGAGTAGCCTTTGCGGCCCATTGGACGCACTTCGTGCTAGTGTACTCTCAACGGCTACAACCGAAACAATCAAAACAGATTTTTTAAAAAAAATACCACAGCAGGACACGAACTCGAACTCGCTATCTCGTGAGTGAGTACCGCACTGTGCTCCGATGTGTGGGGCACATGCTCGAACCAGCAACCTCGTGTGTGAGTGCCACGTGGTGCTCCGCTATGTCATTTGAATTTAATCTCACCCAAACAGGGCAAGAATACCTTTTGTGGTGTGGGACGACTATAGGGTTCTCCAAACGACTTCGGAAGAAGCCATCGAGAGAATCCTAGCATGGCCTTAGCACCTTGGAGTCCCGCTCTTATCTCTCTCGACCGCTTTCTCCGAGCCATCGAGAGCATGTAATTTTAGAACAATTTTTAAATCATCAAATTATGTTAGATTATGCTATTAATATATCTTTCTTTTGGTGGAAAACTGAAAAATTATATAATTAATTTTGGTGTTGAACAATTCAATTTAAAATTTGGTTTTTATTTATTATGAAGAGTGTATGAACTGTGTGCTATGTAAGGATTATTTAGTACTTTTTATAATAGTTTTACAAACTTTTAAAATATTTTAAAAATACGCTATACATGCATGGGTTGTATGAATGAGAGTGTTGCTATAGATTTATGTAATCTTACCTTGGCATGTACCAAACTAATGCACAAATTAGTTTAATTTTTTATATGTAAATAATAAATAGACAAATATTTTGATAAAACGTTTAAAATGTGAAAATATCGTGTTAACAATGTTTACGCATTGTTGTGAGATCATAAACATTAAATATTTTCTCACGAGTGCATTTAGTTAAAATTATCTTTGCTATGATAGTCATGCTCCTAACAGTATCTTCTAAACATCATTTGGATATTCTCAGGAAAACACCCACTTAGATGGGGTCATCACATCAGAAGCTCAAAAAACCTGATTTTTTTTATGTTGTCATTTGTTGTATGACGGGTAATATTGGTGTTAAGTTATTTTTCAAAGATAAAACAAGTCACTTTGACCATCAAAAGACCTTATATGGTTAAACCCTCGAGATATGTATCTCTCTCGACGGCTACCTTCTAAACCGTCGAGGGAGATTCTCTATCCCAAGGGTAGTCAAAAGAAATCCTCAAGCGAACTCTCTCTTGATGACCTATTTGAATATAGCTATCGAGAGAAATTGGAAACTCTCTCAAATGACCTATTTGAATATAGCCGTCGAGAGAAATTGGCAACTCTCTCAAATGTTTCATAGTAACTGTTGAGAGAGATGGGGGGCTAGGGGCGCCCGTTGGTCGACCCACCTAACTCGATCATTGTGGGAAAATTTGTCGCGAGAGAGATGGGGTTCACAGGCATCCCTGGCCCCTATCTCTCTCCACGGCTTATGGTTGGCCGTCGAGAGAGATGGGAGGCAAGGAGTCCAACGTCTGTTTCCCAACGTAATCTCGATGGCTCCGTGTTGGCCCTCGATGGTACAATCCCTGTGGAGACGCAGGGGGTCATGACAAGATCCAAATCAGGGCTCTAGAACTTAGGCAATGTAGCACCTATGTCCAAAAGCCCCTGCCATTCACTGCCGCCGAAGCTGTTGTTCCGTCCTCTACCACCGCTCGCCGCGGTCACCCATGTCGCACCGCCGCCACCTCCTCCTGGTAGCATCGTCTTCGTCGCACCTTCTCCCGGCCTCAGTGCAACCATCTCCCGCAACCGCCGCTACCTATTGCACCTGACATCCACTGCCCAACGACCCCACAGCAGCCAGCCTCACCGCCTCTCGGCCCCGCCACCGCCACCCTCGCTAACTTCGGCCCTGCTTCCACCACACGCCTCCGTCACCACCATCGTTGCCTCTAGCACTACCGCTCTAGCCATAGTGGCCTCTCACCCACACCGCCCTATCCGTAGCCCTAGCCGCTGCTCACCACCTCTCGCCCTAGCTGTCACCTCCGAACCACATCAGACTCCCGGTTAATGTACATTTTAGTGCTCTCCCGTTTTTCAAATTTGGTAGTGTAGTCTCGACAATTGTTGGCGAATCTTATGCCTAACCGAAATAATCTGCAAGCGCATGGATATCGTAGTAGCTTTCACCCATAAGTATTCCAAGGTATCGATTTCCACGAGCAATGAAAAGTGTTGTAGTATCAAATATAGTTTGACCGGATGGATAGTGGGGATAATGACAAGAGTTAAGATAATATAATTAGGGTGGAGAAGCTCTACTTATCTAGGCTCATACAGCTAAAGGTGTAAATTCAACTCAATACTAAAGTAATCTTTGCGTCGGAGCTCGGAGGATCCACTACCACCCACTATCAGCTAAGAACTCTGGACGGTTACGGTCATCCCCGATTGGGCACAACTGATCTAACCCAAACGTGGTGGAATACAACCGGATAGGCAGAGTTGTCACCACCTTACTACCTACCACACAACCTATGGGACCTAGGTGTCGATTGAGTACTAATTAGTCTAGACACCACGTCTACACTAAGTAGTACTAGGACTCACAAGATAAAAAAAATATATCTTATCTAAGCAAATCATATCCCGACAGATGAACCTAAGTAACAAAATGAAAATACTTTATAAGATAATGCAGAGTTGCAGAGTTACCAGACAAGAAGACCAGAACTTCACTCGAATCCGACTTTCATTCTCAAAGTACATAGTGGAAGAGCAGCCGACAGCTCCGGCTTATCCCCGACACTCGACTCTTCTCTCTCCTATTCAACAATAGTGGGGCCACGTGCCGCTTTCTTCTTGTTCCTTCTCTTCTCCATGCTTTGGAATGCCTTTTATAGTGTCACGGAGCCAATCAGAGTGAGCCACGCATTGGGACATGTGTCACTCTGTTGGCAGTCGTTAAAATCCAATTTCATATGCCGACATACGCCAACATTCCGGTAAATTGGGGGAAAACCAAGATTTATATATGCATTTTATTTAAACTAATAAATTTCCACAATTTTGGTGAGTTTTTGTCCTTAGGAATAAAGTGGAGAAAAACCAGAGCTGAACCGGACAAAGGAGTCGGTCGGCCGACCTAACCTAGGTCGGTCGACCTGGCCTCTGCATCAAACCGGCTCCAACTTCTCCCAGATGCCAAGAAATGCATCAAGGAGTAATCCCAAGCATCCATATGCGTCGGTCTGATGAAATGGCTGTAGTTGCTTCACACTTGGGTGACTTGGCTCTTAAGAAAACCAATTCTACCGGCTCTAACTGCCATAACCAACTTGGGGGATTGATCTACACCATCAAAGAAGCATCCCAGGCGAAAACGAGGGCCAGTATCAACCAAAGGTGGGTCAGCCGACCCACCTAGGTCGACCGACCGCCTTGGATCCACTCTTGGATTCTCCTTCGGCTGGTGTGGAGATGACACTTGTATTGAACTTGGATTAGAGTCTGGTTCCAAGTCTGGATTCATTCTCATATGGTTAGAATAGCCTAAGTATTGAACTTGGATCGCCTCCCTAGGCTCCGGGGAGGAGTGATCGGATTTAATAGCAGATGTGGTGTATGAGATTATCTCTGACTTGGTTTACATCCATTCCAACGTACTTTGTGGTAGGTGGTAGGTGGTGACAGCCCTATCCATTCGAGATTTATCTCATGCGTAATCCACTGCGTTAGGACTTGAACCAGTAGGACCCAATCGGGGGTGGTCATAACCATTCAGTGTTCTTAACTGATAGCGGGTGGTATTGAATTGGCCGAGCTCCGACGAAGTTCTTCAAACAAACCTCCAAACTCATATCTGCTAGCTCAACCTGATAATTGATTGCACTATTAAGGAACTTTATACTCTTCTCGATGTCCTCCCAACTATCTACCCAACTTATCCTTTTATACTCCTTTGTGTGTGTGTCACCGGTCATATTATCTTATTATATTATTATCTTATCCTTACCACCGTTAACTAGCTGGCTGGTATCTTAAATAATATAGATACTAGTACAATACCCGTGCTCTGCCATGGAACTAAAGGGGAGAAAGGAAAACATAAATTATAGAAACATAAAAATTATAAAGGGTGGTTTAACTTAGCAATGCGTGCATTCGTCTGCCGCAACGTGATTTCAAAGTAAAATAAAAAAAGCAACGTGATTTTCAGATTTTAACTTTTATATAATGTACGGGAGTTTATACAAGTTCTCAGACATTGCAATGAGTGAAGAAGTGAAGATCCTATGTGGAAAAAAAAGTACTTTCACCATAATATGTAAACCTCTCATTGTAAAGTATCATTAACAAATCCATGGTGTTTTACTACAGTAGGTTTTTTATGAGAGAGAGCATAAGTAGGGTCGATACATCAAGAAGACAAGAATGGGTGCTGGCACTTACCACATGGGATAAGCACCCAGGGAAAATAATCTTCGATGTTGTTGAAGCAGTATGCTAACATTGCAACATTACAGAGAAGAACAAAAATGCAGTCAATGAATTTTTTCCGTAATCTCAAGAGTGACAATGATATATTAATGCCAGCATTTGTTCATTTACGTTAGGGTTTTTTTCAGAAAACTCACATAAACAAACACCACGAAATTGTTGATATTTTTTCTACAGTTTTACACAAGGAACAGAACAAGGACATCTTTCACTTGGCATCCAGAACGACCAAAACTGAATCCATTCCCGACAGTGAACAGCTATGTATTGAGTATTAAATTTTGCAGCTTTGTCTGTTTGCCGTTCGCAATCTCTGTGGTGAGTATTAAATTTTACAATATTGCATCTCCCGGATATTGTTGCCTGGCCCTCTGCTCGTCCATTTTGTTCATTCAATCTAAAAGCCAGTAGACACCTTTACCCAACAGACTTTAGCGAATCAAATAACTAAGCAGCAAATATGTATTTCACGCACATGGAACTTCGAAGTTTGAACAGTTTCTTGTCTGCAGTCATGCCTCTTCCTATGTTTGGGCACATTTGCAATTTCTATAGCAGGGCTCTACATGGAAATTGCAAGAAATGAGCACACATTCAATAGTAACCTGAAAACTCAATTGCTTGGTAATAGCGCAGAAATTACAAAATTTGGTTATGACGGTAAAATCTGCTGGTATCTTGGTCTCCACACTTTTCCGGAGATGCAACTTTGAATGCGAAACTTTAACCTTTTTCACACAATCACCCCCACAGGCAAGTAGGCCAACTCCAAACTGACCTTTAGACACTTCCTTTAGATCACGACCAGCGTTACGGTATTCCTTGAGAATATTTTGGAATATCCACTCCTTTTTCAGGGTGTTGCATGCACAACGGACATTGATCTGTATATATATATATATATCATACAGGTAGGTAAATAAATGTGTATAAAGCATATAACTTGAAATTATCAAATAAAATAAAATAAATTGTAACACTTACATAACATGGCATATCTTCTGGTTATAGTATATTTTCCAGTAAAACTTACATCTTGGTTTTATAACATTACATGCTTCTAAATTGATGAGAGAAATGGTGTCGGTTTCTCATCTCCAGATATTATTTATATCAATACAAAAAAAAATTCCAAGAAGATAAATGGGAAGGGGTAAGTACATGGGCAAATAAAGCTTCAGCGCAAACCTCTATCATCAATATGGCACTGTCAGTCCCAGCCATCATCAAATCCAACTCTTGAGTCCTCCATTTGTTCAGTGGTTGGGTTAACAACAAACTGGCCATCAACCATACCAACTCTTACTCCAGCAACTGTCTGTTTATTTGGAATTTCAGAGAGTGCCCTACAGAGCAAGTTTGGTGATAAATAAGAATAGCTACAAGATAACAAACAAACACACAAAAGAATAATAATTATTTATTGTCCATTAGACCTACACACCAATACCAGCAGCTGTCACAACCAGGCAATCAGGGGAATGAATAGCATCATAACTGAAAACCTGTAGTAGTAAAACTCTTTCATTTTATCATATGTTCAATGGAAGTCAAAAGAAAAGATCAAGTAATTGGTGGAACAATCATCAGCTATTCACATTGGGCTCAAACTCAAAACTAATGGTGCGAGCTCCATATACAAGTAAAAATTGGTAAGATTACCCAAAAAAGAATCTGAGTTTCATAATAGAAACCCTTGGGCATAGTAGGGCGTAGGGGCCTGTCTATTAATCTGCAAACTAAAACCTATGATTCAAAGTAAGAAACACTAACACCCGACAAATACAGTAACAAAAAAGATAAGGTCTTATAGTGAACCTCATGGTCTTTTGCCCTTTCTTCTCGTTTGAAGAACCCACCACTGGATTCAGTTGTCAAATAGAATTGAAGTGAATGAAATACACAAGCCAGTGAAAGGAACAAGATTACAGAAAGCACAGCAAGATAATAACTGAAGGAGGATGAGGGTGCATGTAGGCGGTTGGCGGTGGAGGCTGGGCGCTGGAATGGCACGGCTGGGCGGTGGAGAGGGCCGGGGAGGGGAGCGGCGGTGGTGGGGAGGGGAGGGGAGGAAAGCGGCGCCGGCGTTGGAGAGGGGCAGGCGGGGATGGGAGGAAAGTGGCGCCGGCGTTGGAGAGGGGGCAGGCGGCGACGGGCGGAGTGGAGCGGCGCCGGCAAGAGGCGTAGACGGCGACGGCGACGGCGACGGCGAGATGCGGAGTGGAGCGGCGCCGGCAAGAGGCGGAGACGGGCGAGAGGCGGCACCGGCGTTGGAGAGGGGGCAGCAGCCGCCGAGGATGAGGTGGAAGCGGCCGGATCTCCGCCGGCGATGGGTCTCCGATGGGCGGTGGCTCAGCAGTGGAGGTGCTATGGGGTGGTTACAGATGGGGAGGAGGGGAGAGAGACGTGATATGGGGGCGGGTGCAGCCGGGCAGGGGCGGGCACGCGCGAGGGAGAGACTGGGTTGGTTAGGGTTTGGACGCGATCCGTGATCGTTGA
>SPJY01026233.1:220867-306555 GCA_005191435.1 Raddia distichophylla | reverse complement strand
CGCTAGAAAGTTTTAGAAAAAACGGTAGAACGCCTGCCTAACTCCCAGCCCCCGTTGTGCAGCTGCTCGAGGACCTGAGTTTGCGAACTCAAACAGGTGCATAAGCAAAAGAGCGACACCCTAGCCCCCGGTACGGACGATGCTTGAAAACCTGAGTTTGCGAATTCAAGAACGTGCGTAGAGAGGTAGAGCGACACCCGCATCCTGATCGACTTGTTCCATGAACTGCTCGTTAACGTAAGGTAGGCGATCCGAGGGTAACCGAACAAGGAAAGTGCCTCTGCCGCGGAGGGCTTACGAGAGCAGGCTTTGCCAAGTGGTCGTGCCGTGAGCGGTAAGTGCCTCTGCCACGGAGGGCTTACGAGAGCAGGCTTAGCCGCAAGGCTGGAAGCCGTGTTACGCAACTCTGAGTTTAGGAATTCGTTGAAGCTAGATACGGGCAGGGAAACCCTAAAGATTGCGGAGCCAAGAGTTCGCAAGACCGGGCAGCCATCAAGTGTTACCAGAGAGAATGTAGTCTGAGAAGACGAGTGGTGAGAAGGGCCACAGGGGGCCGCGAACATTCACCGTTGATTGGATTGAACTTTACATGGCAGCCCGAGAGACTTGGACGAACTAAGGCGTGAAGTTGAGAAAAAGCGCGGAGCAAAGAAAACGAAAGACCTACACAAGGAACTTACAAAGCTAGTCGATGTTCCAAGTGCTGGTCAGCTCTCTCCCGTCATCCACTGCCAGGCGAACAGCCCCGGGATCCGAAAGGAGTTTTGATCCAGTCCCCGAACACGGAGCTCGTCGCGGGGACCAGACGCGCGCCCCGGGCGAAGAGCTGCCTGGTGCGAGGTGATCCAGCCCCCGAGCACGGAGCTCGTCGCGGGGACCAGACGCGTGCTCCGGGCGAATAGCTGCCCGACACGAGGAGATCCAGTCCCCGAGCACGGAGCTCGTCGCGGGGACCAGACGTGCGCCCGGGCGAAGAGCTGCCCGGTGCGAAGTGATCCAGTCCCCGAGCACGGAGCTGGGAACCAGATATGGAAGGCGATCAAGATCGAAGGGATCGATCCGATCTGGCAGGGGAAGAGACATCCTGCCCTTCTGAGTCGTAGTCCTCAGGGAGAATCTCCGCGTCGCTGATGGAGTTCGACATGCTCGATCTGCAAGCTCCCCACGGACGGCGCCAACTGTCGACGGTTGAGATATCGATCTCAAGTCGCTAAGGTTCTTTAGAAGTGAGATAGGAGACACGCCGAACAACGACGAACAACAACGAACAGGAGACAGGGGTTTTTATCCTGGTTCAGGCCTCTCGGGAGAGATAATAGCCTTACGTCCAGCCTTTCTTATATATCACAGATGATTACAAGAGGTGGCTCGACGAGACGAACAAGTCTCGGCGAGATTATGGGTGTACAGGAAGCAATATGCGACAATCCCGTACCCTCTACACGCCGTAGGGGCTAGGTTTATATAGTGGAGAGCAAACCGACCTACCGAAGGAATATCGGGCCGGGCTAACTACGAGATCGTAACGAACTCGACATGCCAAATATATCCCGTGACAGATAAGGCATACTTCAAGTCTTGGGGATCACGACTCCTAATCCAATCCGGGAAACCACGTCCGGGTCTTCACGTAGCCGTGCAGAACTCTGTTCGAGTCGGACTCAAACACGAATCCTAGGCCGTTACGCACCGTGCCAGACAGAAAGCTGTTCGGCGAGATGCATATGGGCCAGATAGAACCTTCCAGGGAGTTGGGCCCTGGTAGGCTGTTCGATTGGGCCGTCAGGGAGTGGGCCATGGCAATAGGCCGTAATTCTATCCCCGACATAGGGTTTCTCCACATTAAGGGTATGTTGATAGCTAAAGTTGTATAAATATCATGCGTAATAACTTCGTATAGCATACATTATACGAAGTTAGTCCTCAAGTAAAGATTGGAATTATGTAAAAGAGGTGCTTACCAACATGAATAGCTCTGTAAAGGAGCGACAAGCATAAAGGTTATTTTAGAGTGTTTCTCATACCTGTGGATATTTGAAATGGCTACTAACCTTGCCTCTAATAGTTCATAGATGGAATAGCAAATTTTTTGTATTGATTTACTTCCATCATCTGGCATATCTCAGAGTTTTGATAATTTTTAAAAGAATTTCTGGTTCATTCCTCAAGTGATACTCTCATGGCACTCAATAGTAGTTACCCTTACCAAGACCAAAAGTTGGGCCTTTTCCTACAAACTAGAGCTTATGTGAAGCTCAAGGTAGGGTAAATAAGTCTACTCATGATGCATATATTGTTAAGTTAGAACAAGTTCCAAATAGAGATTATGCCAACCCTAATTCTAATCATACGAGAAGTGATGCTTAGGGGTGTGGGAGAGAATGAACTCATGCTAAAGGATAAAGATAAACACAAGAACAAGGGCATGTGGTACAAATTAGTCTAACACACCAGCTCTTGTGTTTTAGAGAAAGATGGTCACCACTTAGAAGAACTAAGTCCCTTTCTGCAAACTTTTGGTGATCACAAGGCTTTTTTTTAAAAAAAACTTTTATTTGCACTTTTTTAAACAGAAATAAGCCTTTGATTTTGCAAGATTTTGAGGGACTTGAAAGTAAAGGAATATTTATTATATAAGACTATCTATAGGATAGGTATAGTGGTACTCATATGAGGAGTTTGGTTCTTGTTTGGGAGGTGGAATATCTAGAAGAAGTGGACGCTTAATCCGTTATGGAATTTAGCATTACCAGACATGATTTAGGCTAGCAAACAAAGGATACGCGAAGGAAAATGGTTGGAATAGGTGACACTACTCTATAAGGACACTAGTTTTAATCCAACTCAATGCAAACATCAGTAGTGAATTAAAGGCTTTGAATTTTACAAGTAGAATTTGGCTTTGGTTGGTATTCAAATCACTCGGGGAATTATGAACCAGGGTTTTAATTATTTTGGAATAAAATATCAGAAACGCACTTGATTCAAAAAGGAAATCTACCACATAAGCCATATCGCATAAGTCAACTATTTCAGCAAAATTTACTCCTATCAAGAGAATTATTCCACAAATACTGAGTAATAAATATGGAATAAAATTTATGCAAGTCATCATGCATGCTAAGAGTCATAGCATGTGAATGATAGGATAATCTTTGTATTGACATTTTAATTTGTGTTTAGCCATGACATTTTATTTAAGTACATACCAGAGAGAAGGAATCATGCGATAAAACCTTAGTGTACCTGAGTTGGGGGACGCGGATGGTAGAATGGGGAGGCCGACCGGTTTGGGTAGGCCGACCAGTTTGGCTAGACCGGTCGGCCTAACCTAGGTCGACCGAGGCTGCCCCGTGCTCGTTGTGTCGCCATTTCCTTTCAAGGTACTACCCTATTTGTTGTTCTACCCAAAACTTATATGCATATTAGATAATAAAGTAGATCGGTGCAAAATTGTACCAATCGAACGAATCACAGCATCACTTGCACACAATCAAGGCAAACATTCTTAATTTAAATCAAACATAGGCAATACAAAGCAAATTTGAAGGCGCACTAATACAATGAAATAAGTTAAGAAAATAAACTAAGGGCCCTCTTTTGTTTTGACCCTACATAATCAATGGAGATGGAGGATGATAGATATCCGGGTTTCCGAAGCCCTAGCGTAGAGTTTGAGCTTTGAGGTGGTAGCGTTGCAAAGGACATTAAATTTGTCTTCTTGATCCATAATTTCCTATTGCACCTCTGTCAAGCGCTTATCTAAATTGTTTCGTCGTTGTTTTAAAGTGACCAATTCATCACGGAGATCCATCTCCTCAATAGGCTCTTCACTAAACTCCATTTCTCCGGGCTGCCCACGAATCGAAGGGGGAGTACGGCGACACTACACCTTAGATCGTGTGGAGGTGGAATCGGTAGATTCCTCCTACAAATCATCAACCTTCATAAGCGTCGGGGAGAGTACTTTCCCATACATCGTTGTCGTCCACTGCCTACTAATGGTATAGAGAGGCGGGGATACAGGAGCACGCTCTGGAGACTTAGGGTTTGTCGTGACCCCAGTACTTGTACAGGGAATCTAACAGCATGAAACGATACCAGTCCCAGGCTAGTATCTCATGATAGACAATACGGTGGAATCATCGAGTGCATTTAATTAATGTGAAATACAGAAAAAATGTGGTATCATTTATTACAAGAGGAACTGGCATTCTAGTTTAAATAGTCCATCAAGATTAAATAACATTGTACAATAAGAACATCAGAGTAGCAGAAAAAAAAACTGCGATACATCCCAAAGAGTTGACGCGGACACCTTCTCTACTGCTCACCCTCGTCAAGGCCCTCCTGGTCATGACCGAAATCTGAATACAAACATGTCCGTGAGAAATTTAATGAGTACGCGGCTACCTAGCAAGCAATCATTAAGTATGTATGCAAGGTCAATGGTGGGCAGTAGGTTATTTTACCCAAAACCTAATTCTCGTAAAATTTTAGTTGATAGGTTTTATTGAGTGAATGCATGATCATAAATGTTATCAAGAATCATCAATGGAAGGTGCGTCTCACACCAGGCCAATCCTAGCATCTAGTCAAGTTTAATTATTGAAAAAAGGTGGATCTACATGTGCAAACCTCTCGCCCCGTCCATGACCGTGGACACGGCTATCATGAAAGTTTTAACTCTGCAAAGTGTGTACAAATTTCCCCACAAGGCCCATCTCATCCACTAGGAGATACGGTACAAGGCTTTTCCCAGCCTACTACGCCCACCACTTCGCCTGCCCTCTCTTTTGGTTTCCCCAGCCCTACCGGTGCCCGCCTCGATAGGGTGCCTACTACTTCTAGGCACCACCCGGAGTCATTCCCCAATTCAGTCATTCGGTCTCAGAGACGCACCTACCCCTCAGGTAAGGTCGCGAGCCTCACCCTAGGGCAATAGTGATGAAACATAACTGGACAGCCTACGAGCAAGTGGTTAGTGGGTTTCATAAGGTACTAAGCCGGGTACAAAGGCACAAGTTATTGTACGGTAAGGTTTGGTCTAGTAATACACAAGCTTGAGTCCTTATTAAAGGAGACCCTCGAATCTCCACCACAGTCCTGGAACCAACACTGCCGAGTTTCCCCTAAGCAATCTACACTTGTTTTAGTTCGTTTTGGTTTTAACTAAAAACACCATCGTGGAGCATATGCCTCACAAGGCACATTTCAAAGTGAATCCCAATGCAATCCTACACATCTAGTCAAGGATAGGCTAGGGAACATATAACGGGTTCACAAACGGGGCGGGCTGGCGTGTCGAAAGGTGGCGACACGTGGCGGTGATGTGGCATGATGCATAGCAGTGGTTGGGTCTCAGGTGATGATGTGGCATGACACCTGGCATCTGACGTGGCATGCCATGTGGCAGTGGGAATGGTGCGGGTGATGAAGTGGCACGACACGTGGCTTGGCACTGTCACACTACATGGCAATTAGGATGACGCAGCGCTGACGTGGCGCGCGAACCCCACGGATCAGAGACTGCGGCACAATCACCATGTGTGCGCGTGCGCGGGGCGCACTTGGGGTGGCGTGCGGTGCAGATGCGTCTGACGTGTGGGCCCACGGCTTTGCCGGGCCTGCATGTCAGTGGCGGTCAGTAGATACAGCGCGGGGTGAACAGGGCGGTGCCGGCGGACAATGGCAGGTCCCATGGGATGCGCATCGCCACGCGATTTGGCAACGACGGCGGGTCCCATGGGACACGCATCGCCACGTGATTTGTCGACAACGGCGGCGCTGTCAGAGGCAGACGCGGTAAGTGTGGCCCGCCGAAACGCGTGGCGCGTGTGGCGAGCGAGCGTGCGTCACGCGGGGTGACGGCGAGGGCGACATGGCGCTCGCGGATTGGGTGCGTGATTCGCGCCGGCAGCACAAATGGCGAGGATCATCGATGGCCGAGGGTACCCCTAACTACGGCAAGCTCTAACAGGCGCAGAACAAAAGGGCCCATAGGACAGCTAGAGAAGTTTAGGGAATTTAACAATTGAATAATACCGCTTTTTTATTGAAAAGCTTGGGACTCCTAATAAATTTTTATTAGTATGTCACAAAACCTTCCCCCTTACGAGAATCGCGCCCCGAGATTCAGAATGATTCTTGAACAGGTCCGAGAATTCTTGCTGAAGATATTCCTCTCGCTCCCAAGTTGCTTTCGACTATGAATGGTTTGCCAACTGAACCTTGCAGAACTTTATCATCTTCCTTCAAGTGCATCTCTAAGCCTCATCCACAATCTTGAATGGTTTCTCCTTGTAGGTAAGTCCTCTTGTATCTCCCTTGTAGGTCAAAGTCCTCTTGTATCTCCACCACATCGATTGGCACTTGTTCTTCGGGTACTCACAAACACTTCTTAAGTTGCGATACGTGGAACACGTTGTGAACGGCTAATAGCTGCGGTGGCAATTCCAGTTTATAGGTAACTTCCCCCTTCTTTCCATGATGGGGAATGGACCAATGTACCTCGGAGCTAGTTTCCCTGACACATTAAACCTCTGCAGGCCTTTCATCGGGGATACCTTCAGATAAACATAATCCCCTACCTTGAAATGCAAGTCTCTACACCGGTTGTCAGCGTAGCTCTTTTGCCTCGATTGAGCCGTTTTCAGCCTTTCTTGTATTAATTTGACTTGCGTCTCGGCCTCCTGTAGGATTTCAGGACCGAACACCTTCCTCTCTCTACTCTCGCTCCTGTAGAGTGGCGTGCAACATTTCCATCTGCACAAGGCTTCGAGGGCCATCTGTATGCTTGACTGGTAACTATTATTGTAGGAGAACTCGGCATACGGAAGGGCTTCTTCCCAATTCTTAGATTTGGACAGTGCTACCGATCTTAGTATGTCTTCAAGGATTTGATTGGTGCGCTCGGTCTGTCCATCTGTCTGGGGGTGATATGCACTACTAAAAGCAAGACGAGTGCCTAACAGAGAGTGGATTTGCCTCCAAAATCTCGAAGTGAATTGGTACCCCCGGTCGGATACGATTCTCTTGTTTACTCCATGCAAACTCACGGTTCGGGCCATGTATATGTCTGCCAGCTTGTCACTAGTGTAGGTCGTCCTGACCGGTAAAAAGTGTGCCACCTTAGTCAAACGATCAATGACGACCCATATGGAGTCATATCCACGCTGGGTCCATGGCAGTCCCACTATGAAATCCATACCGATCTCTTCCCACTTCCACTAGGTAACTTGTAGGGGTTGGAGTAATCCGACCTCTTTGATGCTCCGTCTTCACGCGTTGGCAAATATTGCACTCTGCCACATATGAGGCTAGGTCGTTCTTCATACTAGTCCACCAATACCTTTCTCTCAAATCTAGGTACATCTTGGTGCAGCCCGGGTGTATTGAGTATGCCGAGTCATGGGCTTCCTTCATTATCAGATCTCAGAACCCTTCATTATCGGGTACCACCAACCTCTTACCAAACCACACGATTCCATCTTTATCCATGCTGAACCTCAGGGCCTTGTCTATTGCTACCCTGCCGGCAATCTCAAAAATATCTTTGTCTTCCTATTGAGCTTCCTTGATCCTTTCCTCCAATGTGGGTTACACCTCCATGACATTGAGTTGTCCCTGCGGGACCACTTCCAGGTTTAATCTCTTCATGTCAGCGATCAACGAATCACACCTAGGATTCCGGCTTAGGGCATCAGCGATGGAATTTGCCTTCCTGGGATGATAATGTATCCCGAGATCATAATCGGCCCTCTGCTCTAGCCATCTCCTCTGCCTCATATTTAGATCAAGTTGAGTGAATATGTACTTCAAACTCTTGTGGTCCGTATGCACCTCCGTTCGGTTACCCGCAAGGTACTGTCTCCAGATCTTTAAGGCATGCATCACGACTGCTAATTCGAGATCGTGGGTCGGGTAGTTGACTTCATGTGGTTTTAGTTGACGTGAAGTGTAGGCCACTACCTTCCCTTCCTACATCAACACACATCCATTCCAAGCTTCGAAGCGTCGCAGTACACCTCGAAATCTCGGTGTATATTGGGCAACACCAAGACCGGTGTCGTGGTCAACTTCGTCTTTAGGGTCTCAAAGCTTCCTTGGCAGGTTGCCATCCATTTGAACTTGGCATCCTTCTTTAACAACTCAGTCAAGGGCTTCGCTATCTTGTAGAAGTCTGCGATGAATCTTCGATAGTAACCCGCCAAACATAGAAAACCTTGGACTTTGGTCACGGTTCTTGGCTCCTTCTAGTCGAGTACCTCCTTCACCTTTTCCAAATCCACTGACACTCCTCCTTTCGAAAAATGATATGGCCAAAAATGATGGCATATAGCTCCTGATGTCTTAACAACACGAGCACGATCCTGAGATGCTCGGCATGCTCCTCCTCATTCTTTGAGTAGATCAATATGTCATCAATAAACACTACCACAAACTTATCCAGGTATGTCATAAATACCTTATTCATCATTTGCATGAAATGCGCTGGGGCATTTGTGAGTCCAAAAGACATAACCAAAAACTCGTATAATCCATAACGAGTGGTGAAGGTGGTTTTCGGTATGCCCTCCTTCTTGATCTAGATTTGATGATAACCAGATCGTAGTTCAATTTTTTGAAAATACACATATGCTCCCTTTAGTTGGTCGAACAAGTCATCGATCCTTGGCAATGGGTACTTATTCTTGATAGTCACAAGTGAAGGGAAACGCGAGGATGCTACGCTAGCACATAATCAAAAATCTACCTAAAAACACAGGACACGCTGTTAGTGAATGATCATATATCTTGCTACCTAACGACGCGTAGGGCAGTGTAAGACGAGTCGATGAAGCTGGTTCAATTGATTTGTGTGTCGTCGTACGGAAGTAGTCATTCACACCGAGTCGAACTCCGCCTCCTCAATGTTCAGCATCGTACCATGATGCCTTTCCACCTCGTGGAATCCAATATTCTCACTTAGCATCACAGCGACCTCTGCGACGAGCTCCACCTCGCCAGGATTCGCGATCTCCCCGAATAGTCTATCTTTAAACGGACGCCCCAGCCACATCTAGACTCCGTTTTTGATGTTCCACCACTCTTTGGAAAGGTAACGAGATAATCTTTCTAACAAATCCAGTATCATCCTAAAATTTCTTCTAGATCAATGGGAATTGACGAAATAAGAACAATCTTGAATGGTTTCTCCTTGTAGGTAAGTCCTCTTGTATCTCCCTTGTAGGTCAAAGTCCTCTTGTATCTCCACCACATCGATTGGCACTTGTTCTTCGGGTACTCACAAACACTTCTTAAGTTGCGATACGTGGAACACGTTGTGAACGGCTAATAGCTGCGGTGGCAATTCCAGTTTATAGGTAACTTCCCCCTTCTTTCCATGATGGGGAATGGACCAATGTACCTCGGAGCTAGTTTCCCTGACACATTAAACCTCTGCAGGCCTTTCATCGGGGATACCTTCAGATAAACATAATCCCCTACCTTGAAATGCAAGTCTCTACACCGGTTGTCAGCGTAGCTCTTTTGCCTCGATTGAGCCGTTTTCAGCCTTTCTTGTATTAATTTGACTTGCGTCTCGGCCTCCTGTAGGATTTCAGGACCGAACACCTTCCTCTCTCTACTCTCGCTCCTGTAGAGTGGCGTGCAACATTTCCATCTGCACAAGGCTTCGAGGGCCATCTGTATGCTTGACTGGTAACTATTATTGTAGGAGAACTCGGCATACGGAAGGGCTTCTTCCCAATTCTTAGATTTGGACAGTGCTACCGATCTTAGTATGTCTTCAAGGATTTGATTGGTGCGCTCGGTCTGTCCATCTGTCTGGGGGTGATATGCACTACTAAAAGCAAGACGAGTGCCTAACAGAGAGTGGATTTGCCTCCAAAATCTCGAAGTGAATTGGTACCCCCGGTCGGATACGATTCTCTTGTTTACTCCATGCAAACTCACGGTTCGGGCCATGTATATGTCTGCCAGCTTGTCACTAGTGTAGGTCGTCCTGACCGGTAAAAAGTGTGCCACCTTAGTCAAACGATCAATGACGACCCATATGGAGTCATATCCACGCTGGGTCCATGGCAGTCCCACTATGAAATCCATACCGATCTCTTCCCACTTCCACTAGGTAACTTGTAGGGGTTGGAGTAATCCGACCTCTTTGATGCTCCGCCTTCACGCGTCGGCAAATATCGCACTCTGCCACATACGAGGCTAGGTCGTTCTTCATACTAGTCCACCAATACCTTTCTCTCAAATCTAGGTACATCTTGGTGCAGCCCGGGTGTATTGAGTATGCCGAGTCATGGGCTTCCTTCATTATCAGATCTCAGAACCCTTCATTATCGGGTACCACCAACCTCTTACCAAACCACACGATTCCATCTTTATCCATGCTGAACCTCAGGGCCTTGTCTATTGCTACCCTGCCGGCAATCTCAAAAATATCTTTGTCTTCCTATTGAGCTTCCTTGATCCTTTCCTCCAATGTGGGTTACACCTCCATGACATTGAGTTGTCCCTGCGGGACCACTTCCAGGTTTAATCTCTTCATGTCAGCGATCAACGAATCACACCTAGGATTCCGGCTTAGGGCATCAGCGATGGAATTTGCCTTCCTGGGATGATAATGTATCCCGAGATCATAATCGGCCCTCTGCTCTAGCCATCTCCTCTGCCTCATATTTAGATCAGTTTGAGTGAATATGTACTTCAAACTCTTGTGGTCCGTATACACCTCCGTTCGGTTACCCGCAAGGTAGTGTCTCCAGATCTTTAAGGCATGCATCACGGCTGCTAATTCGAGATCGTGGGTCGGGTAGTTGACTTCATGTGGTTTTAGTTGACGTGAAGCGTAGGCCACTACCTTCCCTTCCTGCATCAACACACATCCCATTCCAAGCTTCGAAGCGTCGCAGTACACCTCGAAATCTCGGTGTATATTGGGCAACACCAAGACCGGTGTCGTGGTCAACTTCGTCTTTAGGGTCTCAAAGCTTCCTTGGCAGGCTGCCGTCCATTTGAACTTGGCATCCTTCTTTAACAACTCGGTCAAGGGTTTCACTATCTTGTAGAAGACTGCGATGAATCTTCGATAGTAACCCACCAAATATAGAAAACCTCAGACTTTGGTCACGGTTCTTGGCTCCTTGCAATCGAGTACCTCCTTCACCTTTTCCGGGTCCACTGACACTCCTCCTTTCGAAAAACGATATGACCAAAAATGATACCTCTTTAATCCAAAAGTCACACTTACTAAACTTGGCATATAGCTCATGCTGTCTTAACAACTCGAGCACGATCCTGAGATGCTTAGCGTGCTCCTCATTCTTTGAGTAGATCAATATGTCATCAATAAACACTACCACAAACTTATCCAGGTACGTCATAAATACCTTATTCATCATTTGCATGAAATGCGCTGGGGCATTTGTGAATCCAAAAGACAACCAAAAACTCGTATAATCCATAACGAGTGGTGAAGGCAGTTTTCGGTGTGACCTCCTTGATCCGGATTTGATGATAACCAGATCATAGGTCGATTTTTGAAAAGACACATGCTCCCTTTAGTTGGTCGAACAAGTCATCGATCCTTGGCAACGGGTATTTATTCTTGATAGTCACAAGTGAAGGGAAACGCGGGGATGCTACGCTAGCACATAATCAAAATTCTACCGTAAAAACATAGGACACGCTGTTAGTGAATGATCATAGATCTTGCTACCTTACGACGTGTAGTGCAGTGTAAGACGAGTCGATGAAGTTGGCTTAATCGATTTGTGTGTCGTCGTACGGAAGTAGTCGTTCACACTGAGCCGAACGCCGCCACCTCAATGTTCAGCATCGTACCGTGATGCCTTTCCACCTCGTGGAATCTGATATTCTTGCTTAGCATCACAGCGACCTCTGCGACGAGCTCCACCTCGCCAGGATTCGCGATCTCCCCGAATAGTCTATCTTTAAACGGACGCCCCAGCCACATCTAGACTCCGTTTTTGATGTTCCACCACTCTTTGGAAAGGTAACGAGATAATCTTTCTAACAAATCCAATATCACCCTAAAATTTCTTCCAGATCAATGGGAATTGAGATTGATATCTTATATATTCCTTGAGCATGTAGTTTCCAATGGTATATCGAGATGATTCTTACACCTGAGATCGTCGTTGGATTCCGGCATGTCGTCGTTGAATTCCAGCATGCGTAGTTATATAATTTAGAGCTATCAACTAATACATCATGACCGAGTAGTTATAAAGATAGCTTTCTAATATGCCATGAAACATGGGGTGCAGTGTAAGTGATTGAGATGAAATTTGTCTAGAAAGATATATCTCGGTCCCCTCGATGCGGTGGATTGAAAAGTGCAAAGTCTTGCCAAAGTAATTATCGAGTTAATCATGGTTTTAAAGTCCCATCATGTGAATGGTTAAGATATAAAAAAGTAGTACGCATCTTGACTTGAGCTTGATCAATATCTGAAACAAAGGAATCGATATGTGAGTGTACCAAGATTGAGTTGGTGTGATTATTTTGTTGATTCAAAGGATCAATAAGTCCTACTAGAAGCCACAATTGATTTTTGTGGTTCATAAAAACGGTTTACCAGTCCACGCCTATTTACACATGAACCTAACAGATCACACTTATAAAGTTAGAACATCCCCATCAGCCACTGTGTCATGCCCACTGTATCACTGTTCACCCGCAACCACCCCCTCGCACGCACTGCATGCAGTCTGCTTATTTTGAATTTCCTGTGCGTGGTTACTGTAGCAACAGGGAAATACAGTTGCTGCTGGGGATGCTCTTAGAACATTTTTGATGTACTAGATCCATTAGAGCATCCCCAGGAGACTCCCCGTTAGTGGCCTCTATCGCTACAATAACACGATTTTTCCCGCCCAGTGCACACGCCAGTCTCTTGCCTGCTCAATTCCTGGCCGGCTCAATTAAAAAAAAATTGAAATAGAGGCTCTTTTGAGGAGTCTCCTGATGATGCTCTTAGTGATATTTGTAGCTATCAGGTCGTGTGAGATTAAAATTCTGATAGACCTCTAAGATAGAAACCCCGTTACTAGGCTGTAAAGGCACTGTTGTTGCTACAGCACTAATCGGCGACAACAGTGAGAGGGTCGACAAGATCTGCTACTCTCTCTGCAGTAAACTGCAGCAGTACGCACGGACGATAATGCTGCAGTGATGATCGACGAAGAGACGTTTGACCACACATGAGGTGGGTATGCTTAAGGTTCCACTGTTTTCTTACACAGATTCCTATTGTTCACTTGATATGCAAAAGGTCTTTAGCCTGCAGTATGAAATTTCATCCAACACTGAACCATAGAATTGGATCTTCAGCACAAGTCAACGGTAATAAGTTACATGCAAAGACAATGCTCTTCCTCCTCAAACAGCACTTGGCTTATGCTAGACTTGTACAGTTAAGGGCATTAAGCATGGTCATAGTTGATTTGGCGACCATGATCATCAGTATTACAACAGTATTACCAACAAGTAAAAGACATAAATTCACAACTACATCATATATTGACATCTTACTGCAATGACATATTGGCACCTTGCTGCATTGAGAGGAGAAATGTCTTTCTCCATTTATCTAGATGACCGCCTGCAACTCGACAAAGCTATATATGTGGAGAAAAATGCAACAAACGGGACATGGCATGATACATGATGTTACATCTTCTATGCAAAACTCGCATGCATTCTGATCGTGAACCTTTGTCCGGGTGGACTTTATTGGAAGTCTCAGCCACTGGTCATTCCGCATCTACAATTGGCATGCATCCATGCTGCAGATAATACAACCACCAGCAGTGTAGAAAATCCAAAGAAGCTGATGATGCAGCACCATGAGTATGGGACAACTATAACGTTGCCACTGATCGTAATGACAGCACTGCAGGCCAGGTCATGGAAGTCAGGCTCATGAAAATATGAGCACAGAACAGCACCGATCAAGCCAAGTATCTGTACACATTTGGGTTCTCTTTGTCCCTCTCCAAGTAATCCCTTGTGATAAGATCCTCAATCCTCTTCTTTATTGCCTTGAAGTCAGGCTGCAGAATGAAAAAGACAATACTTACATCATGCAAGTCATCAAATGAAGATAGCCCCATGGAGGGAATAATAAATGTTAGACATTAAGTATAACTTGTGAAAAACCTTTAGACAAAAAATAAGGCAATCTAACAATATATAGCTAAGTTGATTGAGCCCAGAAATTCAAAGAAAGGCAAGGAAAATCCTTTTGCCAACATGTTCAACTACTTTGTTGAACAAATGTTTCGTACCTTGAACATGCGACCAAGCTGCTCCACACATTCCATTACAAGTTGCTGATGACCCAATACTTTGCGGCTCTTCATAATGCGCACAATGGATGCATCAATTGCATATCTACGATCTTTGTCCACATCTTCAACAACTTTCTTCTTCTCATCAACTGGAGGAAGTGGTATCTGTGAAAAACATTAAAAACCATGATAAAGTATCAAATAATAAAAACTAAGAAAATTAAATCAACAAATGAAGAAAACAGACCAAAAGGATACCTTTATTCTCCGCATCTTGTCAGTAAATTTTGAATTGAACTCAAAGACATCGTTCGGTGAAATAGATTTGTTGTTTGGTTCTTTGTTCAGAATCTTATATTTTGCGCAAGACAGAGAGTGGAGCAAACGCACAACATCATCATCTGAGAGATTTAGCTGTGTCGCTATCTCAGAATAGCTTAGCCTATCAACTCCATTAAATAGCAGCAGCAATGCAGCCTGCCAACAGAAGAAGGCATGTCAGATTACATATAGTACATAGAAGCAAATGCTCACTGAAAACGCAAGTTCAATTCACCTGATAAGTTGTAACAATGAGTTCAATAGTTTTGGCCTCAAACTTAGCATTAATATTACAGGTTCCCAGGGAATATATCCAGGTGAGCTTCCTGTGTTTTGTTCTTGTTTGGTAAAACTCCTTGAAAACCTCGACACATTTCACCTGAAAAATAGGAAATGGAAATAATTGTCTTGTTAGACATCAACCACAAACAATGTATGCAAAGTAAGATAAATACAGGCCTCATATCCACTGCAAAAACTAAAAAATAGATGGCATGTGTAAAAAATTGCCACTCTAGTGGCATACAAGACACATGCCATTTAATTTGGATATTTTGCAGTGGCATCTATCTATTGACCCTTAAATTATTGAATAAGCTTAGCAAACCCTAACATAGCTCCCCACAGAGCATCAACAAAAAAGCAAACTCACCATCTCAGCAGGCAGGTTGATGTCAAAAGATTTGTAGCTTGGCCAAAATCCTGTTGTCAGGACAGTAACAGCTAAGTCTATCCCAGGATTCAACTCGGCATGTGTGCTTATAAACTCCTCAAACTTTGCCTGATGATCTCTAGCCACAGTAAGGTCAGTGACCATGCCCTCCATTTTCGAGGTGAATTGCCCCCCGCACTGCTGTTTTAGCTTGGTCAGAATGCTTCTCTCATGTTCATCATTAGCACTCTTGTCAAAAAGCAATCTCCTGGCAAGCTTCTTTCTGTAAAATAACTCCAGAAGTCAGGGGCTGCATGCATATTACAATATGTACAATGGCTGCATGTATATTGCAATATGTACACAAGCTTAAAAGCAGTAAGAATTAGTCCACAAGATGACAGGAAGTTACCTGTAAAATTCAGCGAACAAGTCCTTATCACTGATGTAGGCAAGTAACCTTACGACCTGGCAGTTATCCAGTTTTAATATTAAGTTCCTACCTCTGGAAACCTAGCAATGACATTAACACAAACACGATAAATCAAAGGTTGTACCTTCTCAAGAGTATCTTCGATTGCTTCATCGCTAAGTTTTTCACTGCCACCTTTCTTTAAGATGTTGTCACAGAAGGTAGCTAGTAATTCAGCGCTTGAACTACCAGAAACACCTTTGTTGCAGAATACCTCAAAAGCCTCTTTAAGTGCCTGCATAAACAGGATACAGGAAAGGAGACGAGATGTTGATATCATGATAAAAAGAATGACGTATGAACCACTGGATAAATAAATAATGGGGAAACCTTATGGAAGAGTGTGTGGCCCTGGAAACACTCAGTGACATATGCTACATATTTGTCGTGAAGCTCAATGATTTTCCGCACAAAAACCTATGTTCAGGAGAAAAACTCTGAGTAACATATATAATAACAAAAGTTGAGAGCTAAGAGCAAATATAATATCAAGAAATCAAACCTGTTCCTGCAAACCAACCATGTCCTTCTTCTCTGGCTGTAATTAAACAAATAATTTAGATAATCCTACTAATTTTAGATAATACTTGAGCAAATAAATAAGAAAATCACTAAATGTAAGGATGAAGTGGAAATAGGATGTTGAAGAAGCAGTCTGATATACACTATGCATAATAATGGCAAGAGTTAAGTACAAACTCCAGCAGATTAATCCATGTACAAAGAAGGCATTCATATAAGGGGAAAAAAAAGAAATTCAATGTTTGAATATATAAAATGTTGCACCTTTTTATTACTAGCAGCATCCTCAGCCTGTTTGACTAAGGCTGTGCCCTCATTAGTGACGTGCTGCAGAGAAGCACAATTTCCATTACAATTTACAACATTGAAATAGCTTTCAGAAGAAATAGTGAATACTGTTGAGGCAAATAATACCTGCTTAAATATTTGCGAAACAGGTTCCAGACCACGAGATATTCTGGAAAATAGCCTGTACATTCTAGAGAGATCCTCAACCTGCGAGATGGCATAGATATTATATCGACAAGCTTCATATATTGCTGACATGATGTCAAGCTAGAGATTCTCCATGAAACCTTGTCATCTCGAAGCAACGCATGACATCCAGAATGCTCTTTCTCCAAAAGCTGGCTGGCATATTGAGTTAATAATTCATGTTGCACTTTCTGTGAAAATGGAAAGAAAGCAAATTAAATCATGTCATACAGGGGAAAGGAAATCATGGGTAGTGTTTTATCAGGAACCCAGCATAACTCTTGAGCATACAATGCATATATTTATACATCTGGTGTACATGCAGAAAATACAGATAAATTAAACATTAAGAAATCATCTGATAAAATTGAAGGCAACAGGAAACTTCCCACTAACCTCCAGCAACTTCTGTTCACTACTAGAGTGCAAATAATGAGCAACTCGCTCCTTCTCCCTTTTCAGACATTCCTCAGCCTGATAAAACAAACATCCGTAATAAAGATATGTAATGCTTAAATATAGGTAGAAATGTTCGTTAAACCTTCTCGAAAGCACCTTTAACATGTAATCTGGACAAGAGTCCTCCAAAATCCAGGTCTGGGCCTTGATAGAATAGTAATCTGCAGTATCCTTCAGCAAAAAATCTTCAAAATCATTTTCATAGCACTCCATACTACCCAATCCAATTTCAACAAATATATCCAGAACATTTTTCAACAGGGCCCTATCAATTTGTTCACCCTCACGTTCTTGATCTATCTGTTGAAGAAAGCATTTCCATTACTAACTATACACAATCAAACAAGCTAACATGACAAGATACAATGACTCACCAAGGATATTACTGCACTTTTTACTTTTCCTTTTATCTCCTGATATACCTATGACAAAAATTTAGAATGATTAAATGTAGAGATATACAGTAAGTAACGAATCATAAACTGGATTCCATAAAACAGGAGAAAAGTGTGTCGATCATGTAAGCAGTTGAATTACCAAATCTCGGAAACAACTGAGCCCAACTTCCCTCAGCGGCGGTAGCGACCTCCGTGATATAAAGTACCGATCAAGATAATGGAAGAAGCGAGACAGCCACCGAACCATCACTTTATGGTTTGACCACCTTCTTACTAACTCTCTCAACATAAACTCATCATGCTTTTCTCTTAGTGAAGGTAACACCTGCAACAAATTGAAAATGGGTGTAAGACTTATTCTCAAAAATATGACATGCAAAGAAATGGAAAATAGAAAAAATGCAAATGCAGGTGATGAAGTACCAGTAAACTATATGATATTTAGGCCCAGTTCTTTTGAGCTTAACGGCTTAACAGCTTAACAACTTATCTACGTTTTGAAAGGACATATGGCTTAAGTTTTTTGGGTCCGTTTTTTCGCTGTTTTGAAGGTGGGTCCTAATGCTTTAAAAAGCAAGTCAAACAAAATGGGTCCAAATCTCAAGACTATCTCGAGATGCTCTCAAAGTTCAGCTGTTCAGCCGTTCAGATCAGCTCAAAAAAACAGAGCCTTAGAATACAACTATCATTAGACAAATTTTCCATCTACATAGCGTTACAGAGAGACATATATTTTAAATGAATGATAATTAACTAAAACTACCAACGAAGATATAATTTCCATCAAAAAAGTAGGAATGGAAAGAGTGAGGACAGGGACTTCACCATACTTTCATACCCAATATAATCTCATTAGTATAGACATTTTCACCTACAAGACCTGCCTATATGGTCAGATAACAGGGTAAAGCAGGATGTGCATAAAATTAATCACATTATGATATCTACTCCTAGGAAATATTCAACAATAAAATACAAATAAAGATTTAGTAGAAGTAACTACACATTCAATGGTAGATACAGCAGTATGCAGAACAAGTAAACTAACCCTTTTTGCTGAAGTACCTGAGGGCTGAAGCCCAACATTTACATTAACCATGCAAAATAGTAAAGAAAGGCAAATCTTTTAGACGCTAAAACCAACATCAAATTTGCAATGAAATATGTTGAATGGAAGCCAACAAATATGTAGATCCTAAAAATCCTATTACAGAAAGAAGAGACTCGTATAACTTCGTATAATGTATGCTATACGAAGTTATTATGGTCAGATAACAGGGTAAAGCAGGGATGTGCATAAAATTAATCACATTACGTTATCTACTCCTAGGAAATATTCAACAATAAAATATAAATAAAGATTTAGTAGAAGTAACTACACATTCAATGGTAGATACAGCAGTATGCAGAACATGTAAACTAACCCTTTTTGCTGAAGTACCTGAGGGCTGAGGCCCAACATTTACATTACCCATGCAAAATAGTAAAGAAAGGCAAATCTTTTAGATGCTAAAACCAACATCAAATTTGCAATGAAATATGATGAATGAAAGCCAACAAATATGTAGATCCTATCACATACCTGTACCATCAAAAATTCAAATTCATTACATCCAGACCTTCTTACTTAGTATTGGCCATAAGGCATGAACCAATAATAGTTAGCAAAATCAAGGTTAAGGCTCTCTTCTTTTCAGCTTAACAGCTTAACGGCTTAACAACTTATCTATGTTTTGAAAAGATATATGCTTTGGGTTTTTTAGTTCGTTTTTTCATTGTTTCAAAGGTGGGTACTAACACTTTAAAAGGCAAGTCAAATGAAATTGATCCAAATCTCGAGACTACCTCAAGAAGCTCTCGAAATTAAATCATTTCAGCCGTTCAACCGTTCAGATTAGCTCAAAAGAATAGAACCTAAGTTTTGAACAAAGAAGGTCCCATTTGGAACACAGCAATTGGGCAATAACTTGTGAAAATTTGGTCCACCTTAAAATCCTTGTGAGTAGGCATTTTTCAGCACAGCAATAACCTAAAATTGAGCCATGTCAAACATATGGATCACAACAGTGTGAATGGTAGTCTCAAACCAGATTCCCAAATCATTAACATGGACATTTCATCCCAACATTAAAGCCAACAGTTTTAGCAGAGAACAGATATCCTTCCCAAATGGGATTAATGTACAAATATTCATGGTATCGTCTATATATGGTATCTCGGACATAAAGCCAAATTAATCCATAGTAAATTTAATTTTGGCCTTTAATTTTACATATAATAGGGCTAATTTATCAGCAATAAGTACAATCAAAAGATCTTATTATAAGTGATTTTAATCTGAAACAATTTTGTGAGCTGATATGCTACTTATAACACACTGCTAGTGATCACTGCACAGCAGTGCCACACATAGTGACTATAGCACATTCAACTAGGTTGTTTAAATGATGCCTACAAGCAACCACAACAGGCCATTATCCAAATTATTTGGCATCGACAGTTGCGCAAGACTACTTTAGCATGCGATTTTAGAAAGCAGTGGCTCCATCCAAGATCCTACAATTGAAAACCCAATTATTCACCATTCTAAATCGACCAAATTAGAATTTTTAATTTGCCAAGAGCATGGAGCTTTATCAAAATTACTAATAACTTACTGCCAGCTTAGGATTCTAGCTTAGGCATCAAATCCCTCCTCTATATGAACAGTTGCGCTATGCATTACTCAACGGGCATGATGTTTATCTACGTTTGTGTGACATAACAACCATCATTTCCTTCAGTATGTTTGCTAACTTCCCATAATCGAGCACATGGGCACAAATCGAGCTGATGAATCAAGAATCCTCACCATGGACGTGATGTATTCCTCGAAAGACTCGCGGTACTTCTCGTAGAGCTGCTGCGAGTAGTCATGCGGTGGCTTCTGCGTGCACATGTTGTATATGGTCCTGCGGCATCAAAACAAACCCTAAAATCAGATCAGGGAAGCACAAAGCTGTGCAAGCAACCACCCCAAAATCCTGTTACAGAAAGAAGAAACGGGAAGTGGGACTGAGCACTGACGTGTAGAGCATCATGTAGTCCTCGGAGCTGAACTGAGGCTCGGGCTTGCCCTCGAGGATGTTCTTGAGCTTGGTGATGCCCTTCTGCATGAACTCCCACCCCTGCTCCAGATCGATGGTCTTCCGCTCGTGCGCCGCCATCGCCGCTGCAGCTGGGATCGGACGCCCAGCGCCGAGGGCTCTGCCGGAGAAGGCCGGATCTGCGGGACAGGCCTTGCTGGCTCCTTCGAAGTCCGTGTGGGCGGTGGATTTCCTCGCGCGGACGGCAGGCGGAGGTGGAGGAGGAAGGGAGTAGGAAAGGAGGACGAAGGGGACGGGATGGGAAACCGAGAAAAACTGAGGTCTTCTTTTTTTTGCTTAATTAATTGGATATAGGGAAATTTGATTACGACACTGCAAAATAGATGGATGTGCTGGATATATCACTGTAAATTCAATTTTTCCATTTATTGTACGATATTTCAAATTTTGTATAAAAATATACTTTTATTGCAGGTTTAATATTTATAATGATATTTTTTAGAGGCGGAAGTATTAACCTTAACCCTTCCAGTTAATTTGATATAGGATTGTTTATTATAGAATATTAGAAATAGGTGGATTTGCTAGGCACTATTGTAGATCCATTTATTTGCTGTACAATGGTTTTTTTAACCTTTTTCTCCAAAAGACACATTTTACAATAAATATTATATCCAACTATAGAGGAGAAAAATGATAGATACATTTTACACAACGACTTAAGATAGGTGATATATAAGCTAGAAAATAGCAAAGAAAAAAAGAAAAATTGGAAGCAGGCCTAACGTAATAGGCATTTTACCTTCTTTCAATTACGATATTGTTTGTCTTTTTTTCCAACCAATTGACCTTACTCAACCCAACTGATAAAATGGAACTTTTTCTCTCTCCTCTACAAGTGGATATAGCATTTTATTAAAAAAAAATATATAGCAAAGAGTGTTATATGTCAAAGTGACATTTCCAATGATACCTAGAAAATCCACATTTTCGCGGTGCCCTACAACCAATTTTTCCTAAGATTTATGAACAACAGGTTGATTCACATATTTGTCATTAAAAAATTATAAACACTAAGAAGCTAGTTTCTCCCTTTGGCCTTCTCAATTTTTATAGACTTAACATTAATGTTTCTTTACCGCTACTTGCTTTGTTATACCGGTCCATACTACCTACCCATGGATCCAATAGATAAATATTTTAACATATTATCTATATTTTTTCTTTTTGAGAAATTGTCTCAGTTTCTTAAGTTGTCTCTCCGCGCCTAGTGAAGCAATCACAAAGCCTATATGGATCACCTAAGAGGGACACTAGAACCTGAAGAGATGAAACTTTTTTAAAAATATTTGACCACACATATCCATTTGCTTAAACTGTTGGGTGAAGTTGATAGGGCATGTAATTCAATATAGTATCAACACCAACACGAGTTTGAGACCTTGCAAGTGTATTATTAAAAGAATTAATTTCATACTATTAAAAGATCAAAAGTTCTGGAATATACCACCCTAGCTACCTTCTTGTTATAGACACAAAGGTCTTACTTATCATGGATAGAGTGGTGTGTTTTGAAACTTTAATCTTTCAAGGTGATATAAAAAAATTCTCTTATTTAAAATACATTTAAGCTCAACGGAGTGTAGATGTGATGGGATTGTTCTCCGTTAGCTTAAACTTTTGTGTGAACTACTTGCATGCAATGCAATAGTTTTTTATTCCTCGCTACGTGTGTGACTCCGCGTTCCTCCTGGGCTAGTCCTAGCTAAGCCTAGCATTGGGTAATCTTACCAAAATTCATACTTCCCTTATACCTGGCTCCGCAGAGCATTTATACTAGACCTCGTCCACATCACTCCCCTTCGGGTCTTCGTAACCAATTCATATATCACCACAACTCAGGATCACCAACTCACTTAAACATAGTCCCTTCATACCAAAAAACAACCCAGACCATCATATTAACACAACCATGTCAATCATGAACAATATCCCAAACTTAGCTACCAACCCTAACTATCATATGTCATCATGTTACGTAAATGAATGAATACCCAGTGAATATCATTTCACCATTTCGAGGTCTGATGACTAAATTTAATTTGGACCTAAGCATGCCTAAGCAAGTTTTATCCATTAGTTAGGGTTAAAATTGTTACCAAACTAGATTTAGGTTTTCAATGAATATGACAACAAAAGTAGTCATGTACGGTAATCAATCAACAAGGAGGCAAACATGTTTATAACATGAATAACAATTAGGCAATTCATACAGCATTTAATTTCATAGTAATTAACATAATTTTAGAAAATTCACTATAGACATGCTCTAGGAATATTAACGCGCCTTACCTCGGTGGGTATTCCTCATTGGCATCGCCGAACTTACCCCCAGGGTCACGTTTACGTCTATTTACACAAGGTAACACTAATAAATATCCAGAAATGCAAAAAAGGCATGATGCACTAATGCAACTACAAATACTTGCGACTACTCTATTTCATACGTGTGGGAATCTTGTCTATGGTCCGATGAAATGTTAAATAGTATTCCCTAGATACCATCCCCATATTAGTGTGATAAATTTTTATGGTGCTTAATTACATTAAGGTACATGTGATAATGGTAAAAACCCTAGACAACACAAACTAATTTTATTTATGTGATAATGGTTGTTTTTATAATTTTCCTAGGTCCAGAGATATCCTTTATGTCTTGAGGCATTTTATAGGATTCATTATAAGCCATATCCTAATTTTAATAAATAAGGAACCATTTTTAGCCAATATTGAATTACCTTTATTCTAGAAAAGGCTTTCTAGAATTATTCTAGCTCCTACATCAGTAGCAACTGGTGAACTATTCTTTTTATAAAAATACATTCGGTCTCTAGTATTTATCCTAATTTTTTTAGATTGTTTAAGGTCACTAGTTTTTTTTAATAAATCATTTATACCTTCTGGAATTTATTAAACGTGAAATTGCGGGGAAGATAATGTGCACAATAATAGGTTGAACTAATAAGCGAGTGTGGCCTAGCGTGAATCCGACCCACGACACGGCCCACTCAGCCAAGCT
The DNA here is from genome assembly GCA_005191435.1 of Raddia distichophylla. Classification (NCBI taxonomy): domain Eukaryota; kingdom Viridiplantae; phylum Streptophyta; class Magnoliopsida; order Poales; family Poaceae; genus Raddia; species Raddia distichophylla. The sequence goes on along the minus strand of SPJY01026233.1, from coordinate 282,768 downwards.
CTTAGTTAGCCCGCGGTGTCAAAAGCGCACCACGAGAGTGTGCCTTCGTGCTGAGGAGGCGAAGGCGTGCCGGCGCCTCCACTTATCCCGACGGGTGGTCCATGGACCCACCAGTAAGTGATCCAGTCTCTGATTCCGGCGAACCTACGCACGAACATCACTAGACAGCTGGGGCCTGCTTGGAAATGACTTCGAAGGCTTGAGCTAGCACAAATTGTGCCGCACGACGGACGGTGCCCATCATCGATCCTCTCGATGGTGACTTGGCCTCCCGTGATGCACCCGAGACATGGCGGCACCACCATGGATGGCACAAATGGAGCTAGCAGCAAGCACGCTCATGGATGGCTACCGTGTTCGTGAGCTTCGGGAAGGTTCGAAGATGCTTACTAAGTAGTCGGATGGGCACAGGACGACGTGAAGATGTCTAGCAGCGGAGGGGGTGGCGACGGCCAGAACAGAGAGCTTGCAGCCCACATACATCGATGAAGACCTAGTCAAATTTCTACAGGGAAACAGTTAAGGAGGTCCCGGAGAGGCTCATGAGGAATTGCAATGCGATAGATTTGGGGAATTTTTGGGGAAATCGATGGAATGGTGCGCTCGGATGGCAAGCAGCAACGGTGCTGAGAGGTTTAAGAGGGGGGAGGGAGCACTGGGAGTGACACTGGTCTGGACGGCATGGCGTGGTCGAGGAGATGGGGCAAAAGCACGCTGGACGGCGTGATTATGGCACGACAGTAGACTACATGGTAGGCTTTTAACCTTGGACGCTCTGTGACTGTGAGCAACAAGCATTCGACAGCGAGGCCGGGGTGATGAGAGGTGGTGGCACTCGCACCGAATGCGATGGCACGACGCTACCGCGTGAGCAAGCGGGCACATGGATAGGCGCATGCGAGCGACGATCCAACGGTATCCAGCTTTGAACCACCAATCCACAACGACGGATCGGTTCGCTATGCACACGGGCGGCCAGAGCATGCACTCGGCGTGCGCATGGCGCGCACAATGCGGCTAGAGCTGTTGGGGGAGGGGAGAGCGAAATTCTATTTTTGAATTTGAAATTTGTTTGAATTTGGCCTGAGTTTTGCTCAAATTTTCAATACATTTGCTTATTGCCCCAAAATTGGGTGTTACACGTGGGCTTGAGGCCTCATGGGGCTTAAAAAGAAGCTAAGAAAAGCTTTCTTTGGTGGTTCAGCGCACAAGTGAGGCTTGGATAAGCGGGTTTTCACAAACATTCATGCCGGCTCATGAGATCAAAACAAGGTTCAATTCGAGCTCGTTTAGACTTTGAGTGTCACCCCTCATTTTTAACTTACCTTGAGGGTTGACGATCCCGTGCACTAGCCCCTGGATCAGTACGCTAGCGCGGAAGACCAGATTGCCGATACAAGCATACATCGATAGAATAAATTCCTAAATATTACATCACAGTGTTGCGCCCATAGGCGACTTTAGTAAGGCGGCCCATACACACCTTAGATACAAAAGAATAGTTTCAGAGTTTACAGCAGTCTTCCAAAATAACTACCCAAAAGAATCTATCGACTACGGTTCTTCACCGATTGGAGCGGCCTTTCGCCTCGCGTGGCTCCCGTCCCAGCCGCCTGATTCGGGCCCTCCCGGAGGGTCCGTTTTGCAAAAACACCCCCGAAGTTCTCATAATTTTGCTCGGGTCCCCGTCCATTCGCGGGGATGCCCCTGGCTAGCGGAGCTGTCTGCCTGTCCAATTTCTCGCAGGCCCTCCAGGTTCTCCGTCGGTCGCAGTTTGGTCCTTTTTGCCTTTCTAGATGCACCTGGGGTTGGGGGAAAATTACCCACCTTTGCCACTGGATAAAACCCAGGTTTCCATCTCCTGTGCCCTAGCTCCCTTGCCCCCAATCGGCCGCTCCTCCTCAGACCACCCTGCGGCCGCCGCCTCCTCCCTCTCTGCGTCACCCGCGCCGTCTTCGTCCCCTCCGTCGCCGCCTCCTCTCCTCCTCGTCGTTGCCTCCTCCTACGCTGGACATCCTCATCCTGCTTCGCTCGCCGTTGCCTCCGGGACTGCGGGATCCGGCGATTTCGATCTCCGCGTGGGCTGGATCCCCTGACGGCCGCTGCCCTTCCTCTTCCCACCTCCGCCTCCTTCTACGCCGGCTACCCCCCGCCTTGCTCCTTCCGCAGCCGCCCCCGGGGCTGGGAGCTCCCGTGAAGCCATTTTCAGTACCTACAGATGTATTTACGATTTAAGGCAGCAATATTTTCCCTACATACTCTTCTAATCATTTAGTCTTCTTTTACTATCCTTGTGGTGGCTAACCATGATTAATCGTTTGCTCTTCTTTTACTTTTTTCTTCGATTTAACCTTTTCCTCTGTGCTGCCCTGCATAATCATGTCCATCCACCACTTCTTCTATTTACCTGATATGTGATTTGTAATGCATGCAGCAATGATCTGTTCTATAGACAAAGGGGAACAAGGTTTTCTAAGCATTTAAGTTCTGGCCAGCATTTTTTTCTTCGCTGGGATGATACATCAAGGTGATTTTCTATATCTATATCTAAAGCTTACCCATGAAAAGCTTAGCCTTCTTTGTTTGTGCATATGAAATGGTTAACAGATGTATATGGATGGCCTTACAATTCATTAGCAACGATATGCTGGCTGGCTCCATTTTTCCCAACTGTGCATGCATACCACAACTGGACAGCCACTTATTAGATAACACTGCTGTTAACATTTTTAAAACTGATATGAATTGTAAATCTTATGTCAACGCTATGGTATCTGTGTCATCTGTTCATATCTTCTTTCGGCCTTTTAATGTTTGTGATGAAGAAATACGATTTACAGAGAGTTCTTGTTTCAATTTGATTTGATGGGTAGGATGGCAATGGTCTGGTAGTTTTTCCCTTGACCGTCTAAGAGATGCTCAGCTGAGAATGGCGAATAGTGCCACAGGTGTATCAAGCACGGTTCGAGTTGAAGTACAAAATGCTAATACAGAGTTGGATAGCAAAAAACCTACTACAAAAAACAATAGCAATACTGGCACTATGGTGATTCTTCTTTCTTATGACAAGACTGGGTTTGTACCTTTCAGGGTTCACAACTTTTGAACAGAGGTAACTGCTGCCCAGCTATTTTCCCAGAAAACTTTGCGTGTCAGGTTTTTTCAAAGAAACTGCTATGGTTATTTCAATTATAATTAAATTCTCAATAATTCAGAGATTGCGGATATATCAGCAGCGGTGTGATTCTATTGAAACGATTTTATATCCTTACATTACCTGCCAATATGCTTGATACGAGCCTTGCTATCCTCATCGTCTTACTGTTGAGGTATATTATTTGCATCCTTCTGTATTTTAATATTTGTCAAGACAATTGTACAACATGGTTTCCCCTGTGCTATACATGGTTTCCCCTGTGCTATCTAGATATTCTTAATGATAATGTTCATGTGTCCCTACTATCCACATCTGAGATAATTCAATGCCTTCAAAATTGACTAGCATGTCTTGTGGCCGGTGCTAATTGAATACAGCAAGGGTTAAGATGACAGTTTTTCTTGTTAACAACGAATTGGTATCTTTGGTACAACAAGATTGTTAATCAGTAATTTCAGAAAAAAAAAGAACAAACATAATCACGAAAGCACTTTATCTTGCACCATTAAAGTTTCCATTCTCCAGTTCTTTGCTGAAACTTGCCACCCATGATTAATACTTGATGATTTATGTGGTGGTATGTATCGGGTATCCCTTTAGGACCCTCAAATAAAGTAAGCAGAAGGTTTGTGTAAATGGAATTGTGCTGTTCAAATTTACAGTACTTCTGTCTAGAACCACTACAATAAAACACGACTCGATCACATCAAAGTGGGGCCGGTCTACCTCATGAGTCTCTCCCCTCTCCCCTGTTGAGTTGTAAATATTGTATTTTGTTCCCTTCCTTCTTAATGGAACGGCAACATCCCTGCCTTTTGCTAAAAAAAAATACATCAAAGAAGAAAGGAAAAAGACTGGATTTTTTTCATTGTTTTATTCAGCACAACTTTTCTAGTTGATTTTGCTTTCTCACCTGCTTCCATTTAAAATATTGTTAACAGAAAGCGGAAAGAAAAATCTGCATCTCGGTGCATGCAGAGGGAGCAATTATGGTTGCTTTCTAGGGTCCCCTAACTCCCCACGGTTGATTAATCCATTTCTTTTGTAGATTGTTTATTTTCTATAATAACTTGCAGGTGCTTAGTGTTCTTCATTCAAATTGCCAAAAAATGGACAGGGGGGAACCAAAAGATGCTGATGGAGTTGAACTTTGCTGTAGTTGTCAAAATAAACTTGCCATTCATTGGGATATCTTTGCTAAATTCTTCTCCCCAGGTGTGTAGAGATTTGTGATGAGAGTAAATCTCATCGCAAAAAAATCAGCACTTACCGGATACAAAAAAATTATATTTCTGTACATCTTTTGGTAGGAACTGCTGTTTGCTTCATCCAAGGAGATGACAATTGTTGCCATGCAGAGTTTAGATCAGCAGCGAGTCACAGTTGAAATACAAAGTATGCAAATTGATAATTAATTCTCGGACAGTCCATACCCTGACATGTTGTCATTTGAGGGAAGTCATAAGGGAAAATCCACAAATATTTTAAACATGTCATGATCTGAACTCATAGTAAATTCCTTCATCTGGTTGTTTGCAATGTAGCACCATTTCGCCTTGAACTTGATGAACAATTTGTCCTGAGCATGATTGAATTTTTGAAATATGTTTCTTCTAGAGTAAAGTTTTGACTTTGGTATGTTGGATGGTGCTACGGATTTAGCTGATGTTGGCAAATCATATATGTGTATATATTCTATATTCACCGCACGGGGCTTCGCCCACGCGCGAAGCGCGTGAGCTCCGCTCGTGTGTATATATATATATATAAGCCGACGGCGGCCGTCGTACGCGCGACACGTGGGCGGCCTCACCGCGCGCAGCGCTCGCGCGCTCGACCCCGTGCGTTCTGTCGCCACATGGTGCCTGCCCGCTCGCTCGCTCGGGCCAAGCCGACACGTCCCTGCCCGCAGCGGAGCTGCTCGATCGAGCCAAGCCGGCGCGTGGCTGCCATCTCGGTCGCTCCCAGCTCTCGCTCGCTCAGTCTCCCACCGCTCGGCCGCACCCACTGCTCCCTCTTCCGCCTCTTCCCTCGCACAGACACCTCCTCTTCCCTCGCCCTCCTCGCGACCCCGTCCCCTCTGATTCCCTCACGCCGTCGTCACCCTTCCGCTCCCTCTCGGCCTCTCCGCCTCCTAAGCACCCCTCTCTCACGCATCCCCACCCGCCGCAGCATTTCTTCCACGAATCAACGCTGGTGGCGGTGCGGAGAGGTGTGGCGGTGCCCACGGCGGCGGAGGCGGCATGAGCGCGTGCGGCGACTGCGGTGGCGGCACTCTCCCCATTTGGAGGCAAGTGCCGTCGGCCGGTGTCTGGATCTGGAGGGAGGGCGCCGTGTGCCATCGGCTGTGGCTCCCTCATGGCGGCGACAGGATCCATCGCACCGACGCCGCCTCTTCTCGCGTCTTCGATCCCGTTCCCTCCTTGATCTAGGTAGCTAGCACTTAGGGTTTGCCCTAATCGAAAGGTTTGCCCAAAAATACTCCTTATTTTGCTCGGATTTACACATTTAGGGTTCGGAGATTGGGGAGAAAATTGGGGATTCTCACTGATTTGGGTCTTAGGGACTTCTTCTCCCGTTAAACAATGCCCCCACGGTACTAATTTAGGGTTTAGGCTTATATTTTGGGTATTGCGGAAAATGTGACCCGCAGTCACCGCACCAAATTGTTGTGTGTGATCATTGAGTTTGGTATATTTCAGGATGCCAGCGACAGGAAAAAGAATGTGAGGGCATGGCTTTTGTTGATCGGATGCTAATTATCAGGATAAGTTGCTGATTATCAGGTAATGAAAATGGTTAGTGTGATTTATAACGTTTCCAATTTGCATAGCTAGCTTGATTTTTTGCGAGTGATACATCTACATTTACTGTATATGCTTTGTCACTAAATCTAAATGAGGTTTCCTTTCAAATACCGTACACAGTTCGACTATTTATTCAGTGATTTTTTCTTCTGAACGCAAGCATTGTACAAAATGTAAGGTTTTTATTCATTGTACAGAATGCACAATTTAGCAATACCTTTTATTGTGGTTTCATGCGGTGGTCAGCCTCTATCTACACGTTTGCCATACAAAACACCCTCAATTTTAGTGTAGGGTTTATACGAAACTGTAATATTTTTATTTTGGTTCATATTTTAAAATATATATTTGTATTTCTCCACTGCTTTTACAGAAGGTGATGATGTTCTTTGTCTTATTGTGACCGTCTGATCATGAGTTCCTTCTAGCCCCCTCATCCTCATCCTCATCCTCTTCGCGTCGGCATCGCCGCCGTTGCCGTCGTCGTCCCCACCTCCGCGTCACTACTGCCACCGCCACCTCCGTGCCAGCACTGCCGCCGCCGCCTTCGCGCCTGCCCCTTTCCCAGATCTACCGAGGGGGAGGAGTGGAACTGACGGCTTGAGTGACTGGTCAGAGGAGGAGGGGTAGCAGTTGTGGCTGGGAGGAATCCCCATGGAGGCGGCTCGATCCCCCCCCTCCCATATCGTTTTCGCTTGTGTTTTGGCTTGCGCCATGTAGATACCTTTTTAGTAATATATATCTTTGGGTAATCCCTGATGTCTTTTCTAAAAAAAAAAGATGGATTTGGTCATATCCTGTAGGCATGATTCGCACGAGCTTCGACGTGTCTTAAGTCCTGGGCTTAGAGATTCTCGAGACGTATCGTATCTAATTATCTGCGTATGTTCGCACGATACTATGTCTAAAAACTAAATTATTCGACTTATTAATTCAGATCTCAAAGAACCCTGCGTCAACTAGGCATGCCATGCCACAAGATGTTTACAAAATGAAAAGAAGAAAAAAAACGTGGGCTTGGGCGCCAGGGCCCCGGTTATCAGTTGCTGTGGCTGCGGTCTACAGCAAAATTTTCCGGCGGAACAAAAGACGCCATACGGTAAAAAAAAACCGGGAAAAACCGGCCTGCTGTTGCAAGTTGCAACTCGCAACGCGGCGTCTGCGTCGGCGTCTGCGTCTGCGCGCCCGGGCCCCCCAGGCCGGAGTGCGTGACACGTCACCGTGCGGCCCACCGCCAGGTGGGGCCCGCCCCACCCCGCGGTCGCGCCACCTGGAGCGTGCCACTTGGAGCCGGTGGGCGCAGGGCGCGAGTGAGAAGCGCAATCGCCTATCGCGCACGCGTCCCGCAAGCCGGAAGTGTGTCGGTTTGTTTTTCGTACGCATGGCCGAGGAAGCCTATCTCCTGTGATTGTGGGGGCCACCATGGGTTCCGGTGGAAGGCCCACATGGAGTCGGCTGCGTTTTGGAGCGGATAGGTTACGTATCCGTAGGAAAAGGTGCCCGAGGTGCCCACACAGGTTTGTGGGTGGATTCTTTGCGGAGAGGCTCAACTGACATCACCGTTTCTATTATAGTACTTGTATTTATTAATCTATCTATCTATCTACTATCTATATAAAACAGAGTTAAACGGAGTCACCATATTAATCCTAAAATCCTATAAATTCCCACGTTAATCAAAAAATAGTAGAATTCTCACGTTAATAGTAGAAAAAGAAAAAATCTACATCGTTGAATATGTATATTATTATGTAAATCTAACGGTCAATATCGAAAAGATTAAAAAGATAACTACTAAACCTGATATAATATATTAGAGATAAACTTTAAATTTGATCTAATATATTGGAGATAGATTATGAGTCGTAGATTAGCCCAAAAAAAGATTATCAATTAAAGATAAACTCTATATGTTAGCACAAATTTAGCCGCGCAAACGCGCGGGCCACCTTGCTTGTTATTATAAATGATGAGTGAGGTGTTCCGTGTATTTTCACGACTAAATCTTGTATTAGATATGAACTTTTTAAACTAATATTTATTGTGATCTCTTTTAAAATTATTTTTATTGTACTATTATAGCTTTCAATATAAGTCGTTATAATTTGGACCCTCGATAAACGATGGTATAGTTTTTTTCTTTTTGATTAATGTGGGCTTGTCTAGTATTTTAAAAATAATGTGGCAACTCCGTTTAACTTTTCTTTTATTACGAAAATAGATAGATAGATTAAACTTCTTTCTTCTATAACCTAATATTAATGTGTTCTAAGTAAAATTTCACCGTACAAAATAAAAATAACAAAAGAATCTGATTTCAACGTGCTAGGACTTTAGGTATGACTTCAGGGCTGTTGTTTGAGGTCGTACTGGTCTTACAGACTTGTCAATTTTTCTTGTTACCTTTCATGACGTATTTTGTGTTTGCACAAAACTTATTTAACTTTTGCTCTTAAAAAAATTCAAGATTCTGCCTGAACAAGTACGCGTGCAACGAGCGCTCTTCGAAGTTTGAAGGTGATGCCAGCATTTGAATTTTTAAATCAGCACTTTGATCTTACTTTCATGCACTAATGGCAGAATGATTGACAGTACTTGTACTTAAAGTACTAATTTACAAAGGAAACATCTGCCTCACATGACAACTCCATGCGGCCAGCAATAAACAAAAGCAAATGCATCGTATACCATGTGAAGAACTAGGGGCTAAACCAAAAATAACACTCGAGGAGCTTTTCAAGATCGAATAGAGTTCGGTTCAAGTTTGAATCGAGCTCAAAAACTGAATGAGTCGATCTCGAGCTTGGTCCCAAGTCCCAACTTGATTCTATTCGAGCTGATGTCGAGCTCAAACTCGAGCCCTCATTGAGCCTAACTGAGCTCGAAGAGTGCCATTATATGAGCTATCTTGTTATCTAAACTGATTTGTCCAACCAATCAACCCAGCTCGAGTTTGAAATCGAGCCTAACTGAGCCTATATAGCCTTATCTCATGTAATCTAATAGAATTGATACCTTCATGCAAGCTCAATCGAGCCAAGCCTCACCAACCTTTCATCGAGCCTAACACTAAGCTTGATGTTGATTTGAGCCAAGCCCGAGTCAAGCTCGAGCTTTGACAGCCTAAACTCGCTTAGAATTGGTTCGAATCCAAACCCTACGAAAAACTATCATTTGTAACCAAAATCATGAATTTCATCTCAACATATAAGCATGCCAACCATTCCTAAAAAGAAATATTATTTAAATTTCAATAGTAGAGGGAGCTGTGGGAGAAGAGGTGGGTACTTTCAAGATTAGTTAGCAATGTACCATAAATATTACTTATGATTTATGAAACCACATAATGTAGGGCAGCCAAGGCCCACCTTTATCACCAAGGATGCTTCGCTTCACTCAATTATTTAGAAAGACTCTTGGTTCTTAAACTCCTTTCGATCGTAAAAAAATTAATATTTAAGATGTGTGTCAATCAAAGATTTAAAACTTGAGCTACTAATTTCTTTTTAAATAATTGATTTGTGTATATTAAAATTATATGTATATATTCGTCTCGAAAATACTTCAAGTATATTATAGTTTTATTGGTTTTTAAAAATAAGTTATAATGACAATTAGTTGTGCAAAGTGAATATTGGAGATTGTGCAAAGTCAAAAACGTCAAATATTTGTGACTGGATGGAGTATCACTCTAACATAGTCTAGAAATTAGTCCCTAAATTTGGTGATACATAATCTGCCTGAAGTAGTCTCTTGTTTGCATATTTAAGGGATAAACTGGAAAGGATATACATATTTTAAAAAGGATAATGGTTTAGAGCATAAGTATGGAGAGTTGGTTTCAAATCATCTCTTCGTTCACTCCCGCTGTTTTTAAATATAGGACGTATTAAGATTTAGAAAACTCTTCAAAAGTATGCTTTGACCAATAATTTCTTGTAATATACTGTAAATTTAAAATTCAATATTGTATTAAAAAGTTTATTAAAATATGAATCTATTGATGTAAATTTTTATACTAAACATGTATATAATTTGATAAATTGTTGATCGAAATCTAGAAAGTTTGACTTTTTCAAAACTTAATATGTCCTATATTTTGAAAGTATATTTTTTAGAACCTATGAATTTATATTTATAAATAAATAAATGTTTTCTATGTGGCAAGTCAATCCATTTAACAAAGCCATTGAAACATACAATATATAAACGTCATCTTATAGCCCCTACATTTATAGCAACGGTACAAGCGGTTACCATCTAGTAAATCAATTGACCTAATAAACGTCAGCCAAGACATGTATCTGTTTCCATAAAAATTACAATTGAAACCCAATACTTATAAAGTATCGTGACCGTAACACTTTTCATATGTGTAAACCATCACGTCACGAGATGAGACCACATATTAATTAATTCATTTCACTGTTCGCATATGCCTTATATCCTAAGATGTTCAACTACATTGCTGAAAGTTGGACGTAAAAAACTTTTAGAAGTGAGTAAGTGACTTCAAAACGTAGATCCACTTAGTTCAGCTATTAAAAAAAACTTGAGACCTTTGATAAATGATGCCAAGAAGTAGAAGTGTGTAGCTTTTACTTACAAACGATTTGAAACAACCTATTATTTGCTTTCTCACACGGAGGACATACAATTTCACAAAAAAATGAATATTGATCAGTATAAATTCTGAAAAAAAGAGAGGGTGCATTAGTCCACAGGATCATCAGCATAGGAACCGGCCAAACCGGAAACAAGTTGCTGCAAGCCTGCAAGCACCTTTGGCTTTTACAAAAGAAAAAAAAAACGCCGCTTTTCCCCAAGCCTTTTGCCCCCCCTCCTCCCATATTCTAATCCTCTCTCACTTGCTTCTCTCCCTCCTGGCTCCTTGGCAGTTGCCTCCTTCCTTCTCCCCTCCAAGCCCAGGTTCCTGCCTGCCTAACACCAATGCTGCCTCCCTTCAAACCTGCCCCTGTTCTGCTGCTTTGACCCTCCTAAACCTCTAAAGCTCCAATTTTTTCCCACCTAATTCCATCTCATTCACGTCTCTTGTCTATTCCTGGTCGCCCAAGAATCCTCCGGCAGTCGCAGCACTTGCTCTGTTCTGTTGCTTCAGCGGTTAGAGCCGGAGCGAGCTGTGGAGGGGAGAGGAAGGGGATGAAGAGCCCCCCTCCCGTGGATCCTGAGGCGCCGGCGCCGCCGGGGACGCCGCCAGATGGCAGCAAGGTATGGTGGTCCTTGAGTTCTCGCCGTGCGTGATCATGGTTCCTGAATCTTGGAGGGGTTGTTCGGTTTCCGGCGATGATCTTGGTTGGGTTGGAATGTGATGTGATGGATGTGATTTGTGTTTGCAGGGGAAGCAGGGAGGGAGAGGGAGGCAGGGGGTGCCATGGCGGATGACGATGAGCCTGGCGTACCAGAGCCTGGGGGTGGTGTACGGCGACCTGAGCACGTCGCCGCTGTACGTGTACAAGGCGGCGTTCGCCGAGGACATCCAGCACTCGGAGACCAACGAGGAGATCCTCGGCGTGCTCTCCTTCGTCTTCTGGACGCTCACGCTGGTGCCGCTCCTCAAGTACGTCTGCGTCGTCCTCCGCGCCGACGACAACGGCGAGGGCGGCACCTTCGCGCTCTACTCCCTCCTCTGCCGCCACGCGCGCGCTGCGCTGCTCCCGCCCTCGCGCGCCGCCGCCGGGGACGAGGACCAGCTCTTGGACATGGGCAGCGGCGGCGGCGCCAAGAAAGCTGTGGAGAACGGCAATGTCATGACGACGCTGGGCGGCCGCGGAGGGGGCGCCGCGGACGGCGTGAGGAGGCTGCTGGAGCGCCACAAGGTGCTGCAGCGCGTGCTGCTCGTGCTGGCGCTCGTCGGCACCTGCATGGTGATCGGGGACGGCGTGCTCACGCCGGCCATCTCCGGTGCGTCTGCAAACGCTCGATCGGCTCTTCTTGATTGATGACTAGCTGCTTGGGTTTCTTGATGTGCTGCTGAACGTTGATCTTGGCTGACATGGTGGTGATCTGTTGTTGCAGTGTTCTCTGCGGTGTCCGGGCTGGAGCTGTCCATGGAGAAGGAGCAGCACAAATGTAAGGATCCAATCATGCAATGGCCCCTTCCATTCTCGTCTTCGTAGGAGTGCAAAATTTGTCTTCTGTGCCTCGTTAGGCACTGTTTATTGATTCAAGATTTCAGGGTCCACTCCCAAGTGGGCCGATTCAATCATACAAATGGCCTACTATTAGACTATCAGTTTTATCTTAGAGGTTGTTTTTTACCTATTGTTTTTTACCTATAAAGTTTACCCATGAGATGTCAAACGAGCAGCAGATTCTGTGGCAGTCAGGTGTTTGTGGTCGGGAAAGGTGGTAAAACCAGGTGATGTGACCTGCAATTTTCAACGTGGGGAGTTGGATTGTGGAAGTTGACAGCGAGGATGAGAATGAATGGACATAATCATCTCGGATGATCGATTACGTGTCAAGTTTTGTAGGATTCATTTTGGAAGACCTTTGGCATAGTATGCCCATGAACAGTGATGTGTGGAAATAGAATAAGACCGCACTGTCATTAGTCCATGTATACCTTACAGTTGCTACAAATACGAAATTGATTAATTTCATCATTGATAGCTCCAATAAATGGAACTGCTCATGTGGTGGTATGGGATTGTAGGTGGAGAAGATGAAGATTTTAATGGTTCTCATGTAAGATATCCTAGCCATCACTGTGCTTGTTCAGTTCATATTCTTTTGGTAGAGGGAAGACCAAGGGCAGATGTTTCCTACCAAGGTTCATAAATCTGGGAAAAGGCCACTGGCCCTGAAAGAAGTTAACATTTGCTGGATTCTGAATTAAGAGCAAAGGAACCTTTTTTCTTTCCCATGAATGATTTATCGATTGTCAAATTAATCTATGTCTATTCTGGAGACCTTTATTCTGATTCTTTTTCGGTAGGTTTGTTCTGTTTCTTTTTATGTCCATTTCTAACTGTATGATGTTTTGCAAATATGAATCTGCAGATGTCGAGTTACCTGTTGCTTGTGTCATACTGGTTTGCTTGTTTGCACTGCAACACTATGGTACACACCGAGTGGGCTTCCTTTTCGCACCAATCGTGATTACATGGCTTCTATGTATAAGTATTATTGGTGTTTACAATATTGTGTATTGGGAACCCCATGTATATCGAGCATTATCTCCATATTACATGTACAAGTTTTTGAGGAAGACACAAAGAGGAGGATGGATGTCTCTGGGAGGAATACTATTATGTGTTACTGGTACTATGCTCTGCACCCATTTCTCACCTCCTTGACCTGTGGAGCATGTCTTTCTCTGATATGACTTCTTTGCTCTTTCAGGCTCTGAAGCGATGTTTGCAGATCTGGGACATTTTAATCAGTTGTCGATACAGGTAAAGAAATGGATGATGCAAACTTTGTTTTTCTGTTCCAATGCTCCATTAATATATTGTGAATAACTATGTCTCTGACAAAATTTCCTTGGTGCAGATTGCGTTTACTTGCATGGTTTATCCATCATTGATCCTTGCATACATGGGCCAAGCTGCTTACCTGTCGAAGCATCATATCATGGAAAGTGACTATAGGATTGGATTCTATGTGTCTGTGCCTGGCAAGTCATGTTCTTCAAATCTTTTATCAGAAACGAGAATTATATTATAGTGTGCTACACTGCTAGTAGTGTTGTTTGTTAATGTCTACAATTTTGACACCCACAGAGAAAATTAGGTGGCCCGTTCTGGCAATTGCCATTCTTGCAGCAGTTGTTGGGAGCCAAGCTGTTATCACTGGCACATTCTCAATGATCAAACAGTGCACTTCTCTGGGCTGTTTTCCCCGTGTGAAGATAATTCACACATCTGCCAAAGTGCATGGGCAAATATACATTCCCGAGATCAATTGGATCCTGATGATACTGTGTTTAGCTGTAACAATTGGTTTCAGAGACACGAAACACTTGGGGAATGCATCAGGTATGCCATGTTAATATAGTACTAGAATAGATATGGGTGACACATTATTTCATTCCACCTGATTAATAATGTTTAATTTGAGCTTCTTCGTGCTAGTGGTGAGAATAGTTCATCTGATGCTTGATGGTTGTTCTGTAAACAGGATTGGCTGTTATAACCGTCATGCTGGTCACCACATGTCTGATGTCCTTGGTGATAGTCTTGTGCTGGCATAAGAGCATTTTTCTTGCAATTGGCTTCATCGTGTTCTTCGGTACGATTGAAGCGCTATACTTCTCAGCGTCACTCATCAAGTTCAGGGAAGGAGCCTGGGTCCCGATTGTCCTCGCCTTCTTCTTCATGGCGATAATGTGCATTTGGCACTATGGCACCATCAAGAAGTATGAATTCGATCTGCAGAACAAGGTCTCCATCAATTGGCTCCTCGGCCTCAGCCCTAAGCTCGGTATTGTCCGTGTCCGTGGCATCGGCCTCATACACACCGAGCTCGATAGCGGCATCCCTGCAATTTTCTCTCATTTTGTCACCAATCTTCCAGCCTTTCACCAGGTATTTGATCATTCTTACCTTTCTTTGCTGATGCTCTGATAATCTAATTGCACTGTTCAGACATTCAGACATTCAATAGCATACCTTGATGGTGGCCATGGCTCATGATCAGGTGCTCATCTTCCTATGCATCAAGAACGTCCCGATACCGCATGTCTCGCCGGAGGAGCGGTATCTCGTCGGAAGAATCGGCCCCAAGGAGTACAGGATCTACCGGTGCGTCGTCCGGTACGGGTACCACGACGTGCCCAAGGACGACCTGGAGTTCGAGAAGGACCTCGTCTGCAGCATCGCGGAGTTCATCCGCTCAGGGGGGCCCTCCTCCAAGGGCAACAACAACGGCACGCCGGAGGAGCCCCACAGGGACGAGGAGCGCATGTCGGTGGTCGCCTCCGGCAGCGTCCGCATGCTGGAGGACGACGACGCCGCCGCCACGGCGGAGAGCGCCGTGGCCGTCGGCCCGTCGCGCGCGAGGGAGATCCGGTCGCCGTCGCCGTCGCCGTCGCCGTCGCCGGTGGTGGGCGCCAAGAAGCGGGTGAGGTTCGTGCTGCCGGCGGCGAGCCCGCGGCCGGACGCCGGCGTGCAGGAGGAGCTGCAGGATCTGACGGAGGCGCGGGAGGCCGGCATGGCGTTCATCCTCGGCAGCTCGCACGTGAAGGCCAAGAGCGGCTCCGGCTTCCTCCGGCGGCTGCTCATCAACTTCTGCTACGACTTCCTCAGGAGGAACAGCCGGGGCCCCAGCTACGCCGTCACCGTGCCCCACGCCTCCACCCTCGAGGTCGGCATGGTCTACTATGTCTGAGCTCCCCAGCCTCCCATGATCCCATCTCAGCTCGCTGCAGCCAGCAACATAGGAAGAGAAAGAAGAAGAAACAGAACTAGAAGAGGGAAGCCCGAAACGAAACAAAAGTTTCAGCTGTATATGCTAGAAGATTTGGATGAGTTTTGGCTGTTTTGCTGTAAATTTAGCATGAGTTTCTCGGGCCTTCCTTCCTTCTTGATTGCTTTTTTTTTCACTTTTGTGTATGCGAGTTAGTAGTAGTAACTTGGTGTAAAGATCGCCATTACAGAAGAGAGGTCAAGGAGCTTATGATACAGGACGGAGATTTCACAACTTGAGTCTCTTTAAAATTTGCATTTCAGAATTTAGCACTCTCATCCACTTCATAAACACACATTCGTATTCTAGGATTTAACACTGCAACCCACAGTCACAGAAACAGATCCACGCATCTGATCTGTATGCTAGTGTCATATAGACCACACGAGGAATGTACAGAGCCAGCATGTCAATGGAAGAAATTTTAAGATAAATTAGAGAATAACAAAAGATCTCCACAATCAATTGCGGTGGGGCTAGATTATAACGTAGTATCATATTGTATCTATTATCGAAGAAATTCCCACGTAAATTATAGAAAAAAATCTCTATCGGTTATAGCATGATCACGTTATAATAGATTAGATTAAAAAAATATAACATAAATTCTGAATTAATAATATTATAAATAAGAGTTCATGTCAGATTGAAAAGAGACCATATCAGATAAAATAAAAAATCTGAAATAAAAATTATAGAAATAAGACTATGTCATATTAAAATAATATACCCACGTCAGATGCAATTAAAAATTAAAATTAAAATAATAACAACTAAGTATTGTAACAAACAGTAGCAGCAACAACAACAATAGCAACAATAATAAGGATGATGATGATAATAATAATAATTAAAAAATTCATGTCGGCTATAATGCTATAAAGAGTTTCTATCAACAAAATTTAAAATATAAGTCATATGAAATTAAAATAGAAAACAATAAATAGGGGTCCACACCATTGGGACCGGATTGATGATGATGATGATGATGATGATGATGATGATGATGATGATGATGATGATGATGATGATGATGTCAGCTATAATACTATAAAGAGTTTCTATCAACAAAATTAAAAATATAAGTCATATGAAATGAAAATAGCAAACAATAAATAGGGGTCCATACCGTTGGGACCAGATTATAACGGATCATATTGAATTTATTAATTGAAGAAATTCCATGTAAATCAGAGAAAAATATAAGATCTCCACCCTCAATTATATAATGGAATTAGATTATAACTGTTCAGAATAAAATATGGGCTAGGATATGAAACGAACAGTATCCATGTACTTGTATCCCTAATCGAGACAACCTTGGCCGTGCAAAGCCGCAAACACACCATGTAGATTGTTAAATTTTGAAATGTGTACAAGACAATAAGCGAAATTCTTCATTTGATGTCGTCTTCTTCGAAGATGAGCTCGTGGAGCTTGGCGCGGACGTTGAGGTCGCTGTGCATCACCGGAGATCTGTCTGGGGCCGTGCGTCTCCTGTACCAGAGCGCCGTGTGCCCCGGTGGGGAAGCCTACGCTTTGCTTTTACAAGAATGCGTGAACCGGAGGGACGCCAAGCTCGGGAAGATGATCCACGCGCGCATGGTGTCCACCGGGTTCCGCTGCGGCGATTTCCTCGCCACCAAGCTGCTCATCTTCTACGCCAAGATCGGGGAGCTCGACGTCGCGCAGAACGTGTTCGACGGAATGCCTGGGAGGAGCCTCGTGGCGTGGAACGCCGTGATATCGGGTTGCGCGCGCGGTGGCGCGGAGGCGCGGGCGGTGGAGATGTTCGACGCCATGCGGGCGGCGGGTCTGCGGCCGGACCAGTTCACGTTCGCGTCGGTGCTCCGCGCGTGCGCGAGGCTGGCGGCGCTGGAGCGCGGGCGGCGCGTGCACGGCGTCATGGCCAAGTCGGCCGCCGCCGCCGGCAACGTGTTCGCCGCCAGCGCGCTCGTCGACATGTACCTCAAGTGCAGCAGCGCCGGGGACGCGGGCCGCGCGTTCGCGGCCGAACCGGCGCGGGACGTCGCCATGTGGTCGGCCGCCATCTCCGGCCACGGCCAGCACGGGCGCGCCGCCGACGCGCTGGCGCTCTTCGACCAGATGACGCTGGACGGGTTCCGGCCAACCGGAGCCACCTTCCTCGCCGTGCTCTCCGCCTGCGCGCACAGCGGGCTCGTTGACGAGGGGCTGACGTACCTCGCGTCCATGTCGTCGGAGCACGGCCTCGCCCCGAGGGCCGAGCACTACGCGGCGGCGGTCGACATGCTCGGCAGGGTCGGCCGCCTCCACGACGCCTACGAGCTCGTCAAGAACCTGCCGGACTGCCAGGAGCATGCCGTGGTCTGGGGCGCGCTGCTCGGCGCTTGCCGGAAGCACGGCGGCGACGTGGGGCTCGTCGAGCTCGCCGCGCGGCGCTTCTTCCGGCTGCAGCCGGCGAACGCCGGCAAGTATGTTGTCCTCGCGAACACCTACGCCGCCCGCGAGATGTGGGACAGCGTCGCCGGCGCGCACGAGGCGATGAGGTCGCTCGGTATCAGGAAAGACCCCGCCTGGAGCGCCGTTGAAGTCCAGGGCAAGAAGCACACCTTCCTCGCCGGAGACTCCTACCACGACGAGCACCCGACGATATACGAGGCCTGCAACGCATTGGCCAGCGCGGTGTCCGAGCAATCCGTGCGAGTCGCGGATGGTGCAAGCACTGGCGAATTTCACCGAAATTCGCAGGATTTTCACCTGAATCTGCCACGAAAAGGGCAGCCTTTGCTTACCACAACCTGACGGTGCAGCGATTGGAGTCGAAATGACACGAGGTAGTTATCACTGGGAAGATGCCACCTGTTGAGGTCTCACCCAAACTATTCAGGATAACTACCACATGATATTCAGGATCACATCAC
Source organism: Raddia distichophylla (assembly GCA_005191435.1). Taxonomy (NCBI): domain Eukaryota; kingdom Viridiplantae; phylum Streptophyta; class Magnoliopsida; order Poales; family Poaceae; genus Raddia; species Raddia distichophylla. The sequence goes on along the minus strand of SPJY01026233.1, from coordinate 264,472 downwards.
CTGTTGAGGTCTCACCCAAGCTATTCAGACTCAGAATACTTCAATCACACCTACAGATGATCAGATTCAGATCTACTCCCAGCCTGTGACTGTGGTTTTGGATCCTTGCAGTGATGTGTCATGTTTAGTACTGGTGTTCTCCTACGTGTACCTGATATGGTATTGTCGATTGCCAAACTGACAGGCAGTGTTAGCACTTAGCAGTACCATGTGAAGTGGAAGCTTCAGAACCAAATAGGACTGAATCATCAGTTTGGCGAACAATTGAGGGTCTCTGACAAGAGATAGAACAGTTGATCTCCAGAAAGCAACAAATGGAGCTCAGGTTCTATGGTACTCTGACTCTGTCCTGCTTCTACTGGCCCTGTTTGTGCCACGATTGTTTTGGGAACAGATATTGTACCACAGCTGTCTAAAATGGAATCTTTCCAAATGCATTAGTCCATTTCATTATATATTTGACAATGAAGAAAGGAAAGGGTAAAACAGTTTATCATACTTTTAACATTGACAAGGGAGAAAAAAAGGTAGAACAGATAACTGAAGATGTACAGTTACAGCATTTCTATGTTGTTTCAGACATTGAAGTGTCTTTTATTTCCTCTTCTCATAACAAACTTTGCCTGCCTACAAATGAACAATTACTTTCCCTTTTTCGATCATACAAATGATTAAACTTTCCACAATTTTCTTTTTTTCTACTGTTGATTCTGCCATGGTGACGCAGAGACCCCAAACAGCCTGCATGATCATCACCAATCTCATTCTCATGCCCATCATACAGAACCCCCTAGCTGCTAAAACACCAAAACCAAACCCCTATATAGTGCTCTTACACTGCATTTTTTTTTCAGCAAGACAAGAGAAGGCTGCTTGATCATATCTTTCATCCGGTTTATGTACCATTGAGGCTGAAGAGTTGAAAACTATCATGAACACATGACCCATGCTTTTATTATCAGCATGGAACGAATGTCCCAACGTAGCCCACACCAACGATGAAGAAAGCTATGGATTGGAAGAAAAGATAGATGAAGTAGTAGTTCTTCCCAAATGTGAGGTCATAGAATCCACAAAAGAAGAGGTACACCGCAACACCAAGCTCCAAAAAATGCAACCTGATTCCATGCTAAAGTTTAGCACAAGAGTTGAGAAATGCGCAAGAACAACACAAAATTGTGAGCATAAGCATATGCACCTATCTGTAATCCTCATGTGCGGCTTCTTGGACACCTTACTGGCCGATTTCATCTTCAGAGCATCTCCAAGCTTTTCTGTCACCACCCATTCATTCACCCTGCCTGTCTCCAATAGGCCGATGAAGGTGGCCTTTGTTCTATGCAATGACATGACATTCTCAAAGAGGATCCAGAAGACAAGCAAGTGAATTGACCTGCATCATTTGTTGCTTATCATGTTAATATCCCAGAAGTTTGAAGGGTAGGTTCATTTCATATTTCCACCAGAATTGTATAAATGATTTAGAAGATTGGCACCTTGGAGTCCCAACAGCATTGAGGATGGTGATGATGGTTGGAATATAGACGCAGCCCCACTTCGGTATCTCAACCTCAGGAACTAAGACTGTGGCCGGGATAACAATGCAGTAGAACACAAAAGTAACGACGTGTGCAATGATCTTGCGTACCAAGAAGAAGTTGTAAATGACATGGATTTTCTTCCATAGTGTCACTTTCTGCATCAAAACCAAAAGCGTTAGCAACAGATGCTGGCTGCATTAAAATTTTTCAAAATACCACTGTTGCAAGGGACCTTATTTCTAACAATCTCCATCAGCATTTTCCTAAACAGATTTGCTGGTCCGCATGACCATCTGTGCTGCTGATACCGATATGCTTTAAGTGTACTTGGGAGTTCATTTTTGACCTGAAAATAATATGTCCAGGTCAATTACATGCTTCTTCATCATATATTTTGAATCTTAACAGCAATGGAGCATAAATACAAAGCGCAAATAATGTACTGGATTTTACCATCAGATCGCCGAGGAATAAAAACTTCCATCCTTTGAGGCTTGCTCGGACTGCCAAATCCATGTCTTCAACTGTGGTTCGGTCCTTCCAGCCACCTGCCTCATTCAGAGCAGATATGCGCCACACACCGGCAGTTCCTGTTCGTACAAATTATTTTGCATGTTAATAACGAAATTGAAGTGTAGAGTGTAACTGCTGCGAAAATTTAATTCAGGGGAAAATATATGCTTCTCTGTGCTGATAACTTCTCCAAAATGCCTTTTGGAGAATTTTGATCCTTCAATTGTGCTACTGTAACTGCCGTTGAAGATTTTGCTGAATTTCTTCCGACGAAATGATCGACGATGAATTTTTTTTTTATGCTGTTTATTAATGTTATAGTAGAATGGATGGCAGCTCTGATCTGATTATTTGCTGTACCTTCCTTTTTTTTTTTTGAAACTGTGGCCAGAGCACTGCCTTTCGATTAGAAGATCGAGAAAAAAGTGATCCAAAGTAGCTTATGTTGCAGGATTATTCTCGGTTTTTTTTTTTGGTGGAGGAGCTGAATGTTCTACTTTCTTGGGCATAAAAGGTGGAAAATTTATAATCAAATTGCATCATGTCATATTCATTTCTTTTTTTATGGAAAGAACAAGAATATTTTCTTGTTACCAAAGAATACGATGTAAAAATTAGGAAAGGAAATATCTACAGAAATGGTCGAAAATGTAGAATCATATAAGTGCATACGATTTTTGGATGCGGTATATATACGTACCATGTCCTATTTCTTTTTTTGGCCAGTATGTTAGTAAAAAGTTTTTTTGTGTGAGGAAAAATAATCTTGATATGAAAAATAAATCAGGAAAACAAAATATCTTAGTATCAGCTGCAAGCATGTTAAAAGAGGAATGGCAAACATATTACACAAAATTAAAGGTGACAGCATCATGGAAACGCTTTTGCCAAAAAAAAAGATCATGGAAACGGAAAAAGGAAACAGATAGAATGCCCCAGACCCCAGTCCCCACAAGAGAAGTAGAGAACAGAAAGACAGGAAAGAGATCAAGCTTACCATTGAATCCAAAGAAAGCATGAGTGGAGGAGCCCGCTTCTTGCTCCACTGTGAAGTGATAGTCCAAGGACATCTCCTGCATCCTTGTCATCAAGCACTCATCTGCATTCACTGCTCATACCGCCCAGCATTGCAGCAGCAACAAACATGTCATCACTCATATTACCATACAAGAGAGTTTGTACTAAAACAAGTATGTATACTTGCGTAGGAGTACCAAAAACACCATATCATCAATGCCAAAGCTAAATCACGCTACCGAGTCAGCCAAGCTGGTAGATGTTTCTTTCTAGTTTCTAGCACTGATCCATCGATAGTTCAAAAATTTTAGGGTACAACACAAGGGGGTCGGGGGGACGCATGTCCATTCTATTCGCTCACTATTAATGACCATATTTCCATCTATGTTTCTCTCTCTTATAATTTACTTCCAACCGTACCGTTACATTACAGAGGTCAACTACATTGTTGGGTTGTTGCTTAGCAATAAACATGCCTCAGCGTTCAACATGAGCTTTTTCGGAAGAGACAATTTCTTTTATTGATGCACTTTCCCACTTTCAATTTAAAAAGAAAAAAGAAAAAAAGAAAAAGCTTCAGAAGAGTAAGTCGATCTGATAGCACGCTTCCACAACCTAACCTCTGGCTTATCGAATAATCGCTTAACAGCCCAAACATAGAGGACCCCAATTAGCACTCCCCTGACCCCAATTATCATTCTGCTACTTTCGGAGGGGGCCCAAGCCCTTTTTTCAAGCTTAATTAAAATAAAATAAAATTTTGCTATTATTTACAAACCAAATGATACTATGTTCTCATTTCTGTGTGGTTCTTAATAATTTTTCATAGAGTTTCTAAATTTTTTTATAATTTTTAAAACTCCGCGAGACTTCTTTTCAAGAGATCGCAATTATTTCAGACTAAAATTTTCAGCAACTTTTAGCTGAAAAGAACATGTCCTAAATCTAGCCTCGGGTCCGTGCACCAATTGTGTGTCCGTGTGCACTCATGGTCCTTGTGGAGCTTGGCCGATGTTCTAGGACTTTGTTAGACTGGCACTCTGCAGATCGAGATGTTTAGCATAGTATTGTTATTATTAGAGGTAACATATGGTCGACAGTATATGTAGTTGTTGCTGACAGGGACGAACTAGGGTTCGTGTCCCTCTAGCTCTTTCGCGTGACCCGCGCTACTAATACTGAAGCATAGAGACAGGAGGGGCATGGTGCATGGTGACCGAGTGGGTGGTTCAGCTGGAGATTACTGATAATGAGACTGGATTAATTTGGACCAGTTGTACCATTAAAAAATAAAAGCTTAAAAATTAAGGATGTATCCTAATCCTTAAGTTTGCTAAGCTGGTAATATGGAACCAGAGACCAAATAACCAAACGCGGAACACCCACTTGTCACCCACATTATAATTAAATAGCTTTTCTGGCCTATTTACTTGATTTTATTTTTTAAATCCTTTTTTTCTATTTCAAATATTTGAATAAAAGCTTTAAAGCATAAGTCAAATGAATGGATCCGACTCTTAAGACTAACTCACAAAGCTCTCGAAGTTAAGAAATAAACTAGATAAGTAGATAACTTAAATAATAAATTGAAAAGAACAACGCAACCGAAGTATATTATATTATTACATGCAAAGTCAAAATGTGTGTGTGTGAAAGAGGAGAATAAGATACCAAAGTCCCATCGCGCCTGGACGAGGGCGAGTTCAGGGTTGTGGAGGAGGAAGGGGACGGCGCGGCACAGGAAGTCGGGCTCCGGCCGGAAGTCGGCGTCGAAGATGGCGACGAGGTCGCAGCCGCGGACATAGCCGTGCTTCATGCCCTCCCGCAGCGCGCCGGCCTTGTACCCGCGCCGGTTGCACCGCACCTCGTACTTGATGTTCACCCCCTTCCCCGCCCACCGCTGGCACTCCAGCCGCACCAGCTCCTGCATATTGCCATATTGGGGATATCGCCATGCACACAGAAACATGTATTATATGTAGCAAAAACAAAATTCGGTCGAGATGCACAAAGAAAATAGTTGTAGTTTCGGCCCCTACGAAATAATTTTTAATCACCTATAGAATATTGACTTTTTTATGAGTTTTGGGAAAAAATGCATTCAACAAATGTTGATTTTTAACGGGTTCCGCCCATATATTATGGTTTGAACATTTTGACAAGATTTGCCTCAATCTTTTGAAATTCAATAAATCCACAAACCTACACCCCCTTACCTCCCGTCTCTCAAACATTGATTCTCTGCAAAGAGGTCTTGGAAAGTCTTAAAAGTTATAAATAAAAAGAACCATTGAAAACGGTACAAAAATAACTACAAAACACTGCACCGATTGGTTCGAAAAAAAGAGAAACTAAATTTTATTTAATTTAAGACAAAAATATGATGCCAAAAGGCGCGATCGAGTCCCGACTGCTAAAACTATAGGCTATTTGATGTAATGATTTGTAATGACTTTCCTCGGGTTTTCAGTAGTCCTCTTAAAGATGATAAAACTATTTTTAAATTATTTTTTATAATATTTAAACCTCTTTTTATAAACTATTAAATTTTGCTACAGTGAAACACTACGTTACGCTAAGCTGAAATGTGCACGGTCTAAACTGGAACCTCCGGTTGATCGGCAAAGGCCAGGGTGTAAACAGTAAAACAGGGTAGTACAATGGAGCTGTACATATAGAGCACTTAAAAAATAATACTATATAAATGTAGTCATTCGACTGTCACCCGCACGAATAGTTAATTAGTGGTAAAAAATACTCAAGTGACGGCCAGCGCGCAGTAAAAATGCGGCCACGTACCCCTTCCACTTCAGATAGTTCTGCCTCGGCATTCGTGCAGGGTGAGGGAAGCGGAAGACGACAAGGACCCAGTCGATTCTCTAGTATACTCTGTAAACTTACCACTACTCCATAATTAAGCAGAACCGCAGAATTATGGTGATGGAACGAGGATGCGTACAAAGAAAGTGCCCAATACTATCGAATTACAATAATTAAGCAAGCCAAGTACTGGTGTAATAATACTACTATGGCTCACCAAAAACGGTTCGACTAACAGTGGTTGACGATCAATCCCGCTGCACAACAGTTTTTAGGGGTCAATATGGTACTTGTATTTGCATAATCTGTAATATTGCGTTAATTTACACCACTCCACAGGAAGGCAGGACAACAAGTCAACAAATGATGCTTTGTATCTTGCTCTTTGGGTAAAAAAAAAACCTACAAATTGCGTCGGGATAATTAATTATCTAGAGGCAAGGTCAGGTCCTGGTTAATTGGAAGGAACATATGAACTCGTATAACTTCGTATAATGTATGCTATACGAAGTTATGATGCCGCCTTCGCCGCCGTGCGCGGAGGAGAGTGGGCGCCGTCACACCGTGCTCGGAGGAGAGTGGGCGTCGTCACCATGCTTGCCACCGCACCGTTGGAGAAGGGCAGGCGCCGTCTCGCCAACGTGCTCTCCTCCCTGTCCCCTCCCCTCACCATCTTCGACAACGGCGGCTCCGGCACGGCATGCCCCCCCATCGTCATCGCCGGCGTCCCCTGCATCATCTATCGGCTCCTCTGGAAAGGGGAATAATTGGACGTAGAGAGAGAGAGAGAGAGAGATAGCGCCCGAGGGAGCCACGTGCTTGCTGCGCATCGGGAGGAGGGCCAGACCGACGCTACCTCAAGCGCCGACGCTAGCCTTTACCACTTCCTCTCTCCTCCAACTGGACCAAAAATATGATGTGGCAGGCTTATAGCCTGCTAACATGTCCCCATTGGAGATGCTCTCACCCGCACGATTAGTTCCACTTCAGATAGTTCTGCCTCGGCAGTCATGCAAGGACCCAGTACTCTGTAAACTAAACACTACTCCATAATTAGGCAGAACCGCAGAATTATGGTGATGAAACGAGGATGCGTACAAAGAAAGTGCCCAAGCTAATTATACTATCGAATTCCAATAATTAAGCAAGCAAGTATTGGTGTAACAATACTACTATGGCCCACCAAAAACAGTTCGACTAAGGCCTTGTACATTTTAGCTTAGTGTAGCTTGGAGTATTGTTTCGATAAAATTTATCTTTTTTATATCCTATTTGATGTAATAATTTGTAATGATTTTTTCTCAGGTTTTTAGTAGTCCTCTCAAGGATTCTACAACTATTTTAAATTATTTTTTACAATATTTAAATCTCTTTTTAAAGGCTTTTAAATTTCGTTGAAACGCTACGCTATGCTATGGTAAGCTGAAACGTACGGGGCCTAACAGTGCATGGTTCACGATCAATCCCGCTGCACAGCAATTTTTAGGCCTCAAGAAGGTACTTGCATTTGCATAATCTGTAATATAATGATGCTTTGTATCTTGCTCTTCGGGTTAAAAAAAACCCTACAAATTGCGTCGGGATAATTAAGTATCTAGAGGCAAGCTCAGGTCCTGGTTAATTGGAAGAAAGCGGCTTAAAAAACTGGCACTACAATTTCCGTGAAAAAATTCAGAAACGAACACTATCGGCATATGTTCCTCAGGGCAAGTGCTTTGCATGAAGTTTTTTTTTTTTGTTAAGAAAAAGGAAGTGAGTGAGACCGGAGACGCAGTAGTGCCATGCCACCTGGTGCTTAGCTAGTGCAATTACTGCGTAGGGCACCCACACTGACACGTGGGGACAGAGAGGGAGCAAGCTACGAGCAAGCGGCCAAGCGCATGGCGCGCCTCGTGCAGTCGTGCTGCTCCTGACTTGGGGTTTACCTTGATGACGGGGTCCGTGGAGTCGTCGAGCACCTGCACCACGATCCGATCCGACGGCCAGGACAACCCGCACGCCGCCCCGATCGACAGCTGGTACACCTGCGAGCCCGCCGCGCAGAAAAAGGAAGCATTTTTACCGGCCATGGAGCGACGGCGGCGACGTCGAGAGCTACGCCGGCCGGCCACCATATGACCCGGCGGCGAGCAGCGAAGGGAGAGAGCTCACCTCCCGCTCGTTGTACATGGGGATCTGGACGAGGACCATGGGGTAGGCGGCATTGCCGAGCTCGAGGTCGTCGCGCATGGCCATGGGCTCCCACCGGTACCGGCGCTCCGGGCGGCGGCGGAGCAGCCGCGCGGCGACGACGACGGCGGACATGTACGCCTTCTCCACCACCAGCATCACGGACATGGCGAGGCACAGCGCCACCGAAAGCCGCAGCAGCGGCACCACCACCGGCCCCCGCGCCTGCTCCCAGACCGCCGCCGCCATCGTCGTCCCTGCCTCCGGCAGCGGCGCCCCGGCCATGCCCCTCCTCCGCTGCTCTGCTTCCAAAGCTCGTCGCGAGAAAATGGCGGCCGTCGGGCGGTGGCGGCGGAGGGAGGGAGGAGGAGGTGGTGGGTTTTGTCGGCCGGCGCAGGGCGGGGCGGGGGATTTAACGGCGCGGCTGCGGCGGAACGAGGGGCGCCGCCATTGGCTGGGAGGCTGCGGGGCCTGGTGGAAGGTGTCGATGGCGGCGGGTTTTATACTCGGGCCCGCAGGTCAGTGGTGTGCATGGTCCTGTAATTCTGGATACGATACGATATTTTGGTATTTCGATGTTATTAATGATTGTTTTATTTCTTTATTATTTATGTTCTAACATGGGAATTACTGTAAGATATCGTCGAGTTAATTTTGTGATCCGTGTGTTTGGATTAATTGTTACAGACGGGCATGGTCACGCAGTTGCCTAAAAAATGTTTTGCATGCAAGGCCTGTTTTATTGTTTCATTGTAGCATTACCTCATACTATTGTTAGACAACCACGCTACCGAGTGTAGTTCGAGGTTGCCTAGCAGTGCGTAGATCGTAGGCGACGAAGAACAATCACATATGAACACGAGGATGTAGGAGAGGAAATATTCTTTATTGCATTTCTCATGGATACATAATAGATTGAAACCTCTCCTATTTTATGCTTGGTGCTAGGGTTTCGGCTGGTCCATCCAAGTGGGTCCCACCCCTTAGCCGTGCTAGGCCCATGAAAGGCCCGGCTCGTGCATGGTTCCTCAACAACTATATCTATTAGATATTGTTGATTGGTCTGGTAATTTATGTGTCTACAAGCGATATTTTCAGGGATAATAGAAAATGGATCATTGCGTTCCCACTTTCCAACGAAGAAGTACCATACACGCCTACCCCTCAGTACTACAGAGGGTGTATTTCTACCGTTCAATATTTGTCCCACAATAAATGCATTTGTAACTTTTATACTATCTTTTTTTTAGAGCAACTTTTGTACCATCTAGATGGGTCCATTTGGCTAATTAATTGCTTTTTTTCACTTTCTAAGGTGCATGCACATATAATTGCGCTCATGCCGTCCTACTCCACCAGCACCGCGTCACCGGCGCCGCCTCCCGATGCGCCGGATGACGTCAAAAGGAACGTCTCCGAGGCCGCGCCGCTGGCAGCCGGCGAGCCCATCAAGCGGCGGTTCTCGTCCCCGGCGCCGTCCAAGCAGCGAGATCAGTCGCCGTCGGTGAAATCAGCGTCACGGCCGTCGTCGCCCTCAGTCAAGGGTGCCTCCCGGGCGGGGGGAGCAGGGAAGGAGGAGCTCGCCGGCGCCGCCTCCTCCCCCAATTTCGACGAGGCTCGGCGGCGACAGCGGGAGCTCGGTGGCTGCGCAAGTAGGGGGAGGAGGAGCTCGTCGGCGCCGCCTCCTCCCCCAACTCTGACGGGGCTCGGTGGACGGCGGCGGCGGCGGGAACTCGATTTCGGGGTTCGGTGGTGGCGACGGGAACTCGTTGGAGGCGGTGGCACCGGTGTTGAGGGCCTCCGGCGGCGGCGCAGCCCTTGGTAGTGGAGGCGGCGCTGGCGGCGCCAGCGGCGTCGGCGTAGCGGCGTGGGGCGGTGGCGCTGCCCCTCTCCACGTTCCCCATATATGACCGGCAGGTGGTGGAAGGAGAAAGGGGAAAGAGGAGCCGTCGGGAAGTTGAGAAGGGGAGGAAGAAGAAAGAAAAGAAGAGTATGACAAGTAGGGCCTATGAGTGGGTCCCACCGTATTTGTGTATTTAGTTATGTATTTGCTTGGGCAATGTGTTGTAAACTCCCATAATGGCACGTTTGACACTGAAAAAATGTTAAAATGGCCTATGTGGTTGAGGCCTTTTAAAAATGTCAAGCGCAGTTTCGGGGTGTTTGAAAATGACACTAGTGAAATTAACCCACGCTTTTACATCAGGGGGTTGAGTTGGAGTAGACTAGTTTGAAGCCAATCTAGGGGCAAGCTACCGGCGGAGCTAGGGTCCGTGGCAGCAAGCTAGGAGCGGTGGCAACATAGGGGCGGTGAGCAACGGCTGGCTAGCTAGCTAGGGGTGGCGGCGGTGGCCTTAATTTTGGCGACGGGGCTAGCTATAGTTGACAGAGAAAAATGGGAGGTTTTGTTTGTCCCGACCAGTCCGAGCGGAGAAGGTAGGGACACCTATGTTCGGCGACTCAGCGGCCAGCACGTGGCCGTACACCATAACTCAAATATGATTGACGGTTAGGGCATATGTTGTCTACCGTAATGTCAGCAACGATAAAAGCCGTCAACCATCATTTCAAACCACCACCATAAACCCCGTAGGTTTTAGATCTTATGGTAGACGGCTTTTTTCCCAAGCCATCTACTCTAATGCAAAAGCCCAGTCGATTATAGGCCAACTAATTACCCTTCCAACTCAAGTATTTCACTTTGTAAAAAGTTTTCCGGGTTATGTGACTAATTAAAGCTTGACTACAATGTTACACATCATGAATAACAAAAAAACAGTTTCTTTTAAGATAAATCATATCATGTGTACTTTCTAATGTTGCATAGCTCTTACTATGAACTTGAGCTAAACTGAACATAACATCCAAGGATAATCACTATTGCCACCCACCCATCTACGCATATAAAATGTAGGTACAACCACAAAGCATATAACAAATATTTTTATAAACCATGCACCATTGATCATCCAAATGTGGAGAAAATTTTCCTCCAAATCAATCGTTTTAGCTAAAAAAGCTGCATAAATGATTATTTAGTTATATTTACCGTCTAGATTAAGTGATGCCACATAAAATACGAGTGCCCAAAATTCACTGCATATGCTAATATTTATGTCAATATTTTAAGAACAGTTTATTCCAACCCCTCCAATTTCTTCGTCGACCAAGATAACCCTGAGTCGGTGGCCATGTGGCCGGACGCGTATGGTAGACAGTCTCTTGGTAGTCGACAACATATTTTATGGTGGAAGGTCTGCAGCTGGCCGTTGAACATGTTTTTTGTCGCCCAAAACACTTGATTATTGATAACGTAAATAATTTTCAATGGAATGAATAAAGTGTGCAGAAAACACTGTTATTGTTACAAAGCATTGTCAAAACACTTGATTTTCTTAGAGTTGAGATGTTCTAATGGTCGCTGGACGGTGCGGCCGTGCTCGTGCAGTAGGCAGGACGGAAGCAAATCCTCTGACATACGACGAAGTACAATTACTGTCACTGATATGTGTGTGCCCCACATTACGGCAGAGGATACGCTTCCAGGCAGGACTAGCGTGCTGCGGCGCCGCCGGGAATGTCGCGCCGGCCGCGGGAACGAACAGGCGCGGCTGTACGTCTGCCTGCCTCCAGCTGCCTCGCAGACAGTGGTTTCCGATCCGGCGTAGTGGGCCGGAGGCCACCTCGCTTTTGCGTTCCGTGAGATGTTGGGCCGGGCACAGCGAAGCACCGCACCCTGATTGGATTCACTTGCTTCCAGCCTTCTCATGTTTTCCTACTTGGGCCTCCATGCATCACACCCAAAAAAATAAATAAATCTTGAGGGCCGAAGTCTAATAAGTTTTTATACATTGCTCTTTTTAGCTGAAACTACAATAGAATATAATATGAAAAAATTGTGGCATGGGTTTTGAAAAAAAATATTATTTAAAAAATGGTTACTGGCTTTTGAGACGGGAGAGTCGGCGGCGCGAGCGACAACATGGGGGAGAGAGAGTGCAGTGCCGGGGAGAGAGAAACGAGAGCGCCGATGGGGGAGAGAGATACAGGGAGACAGAAACTGGGCTGGGATTGAGCCCATGAGCAGCCCAAGGAGATAAGCCCAAGTCCAATTTCAAATACATTTTCAATCTTTTAATTAGTGTTGCATTTCTTGATCTTTGTTGGGCTACATACATATATATATTATTAAATGGCTATAATATCGTGATATTTCAGATATGTACGACTGCTAGACCATCTACATTTGAAAATGAATTATGTATAATGTATAATTTTATTCAACAGGATATTCACTGCAGTATCACATTCGGTACATTTTTTCACCATACTTATGTCCGGCGTTGGCACGTTAACAAAGTCAACTCTATTCGTATCCGCCTATACGTCGGTACGGAATATTCATAAACTGCAAATGCTGAAAACTGCAGTTGTCTGCGTTTCGCTACCAAGGTTGAGGCCTGCATTGTTTAGCAGCTGTGGAGCATTTTGGGGAGGCAAGGGGAGATGAACAATACTAGCAGTATTTAGTATTTTTTTTACCTGGAAAATTGGCTATAAAACAGGTGGTACGAGGTGTCATCTTTGATCGTACCTGTTGGTTCTACGAAACTGCATTCTGAACCCACCGAGCTGGGGTTTGATATAATGGGCACGGGAAGAAATTTAAATTTGAATTTAAAAGAGCTTCTGAAAAAAATTAAAACGAGGATGGTTTGTTAGCCATTTTTGCTTTAAGGCCTTGTTCTTTTCACCATATCGTTGCATTGGTATATTACGGTAGCAAATTTTAAAGCCCTCTAAAAAAGTCCAAAGATTATAAAAAAATAAAAAAATAATTTTACGTTGTTACAAATTATCAAACATATAGTAGTAGTACTATATAAAAATAACAAAAAATGCTACAGTACAATACGCTATAAAGAACAGACCCTGGAAGCTTCCGTATGAGCAAATCGATTTTGCATCGCGTCGTCTTCGCGGTGAGGGCGCGGCCAATCACGGACAGGCACGCGGAGCAAACCAAGAAATAGGTGGAGGACGTTGGTGCTGCCACAGAGTGAGAAGGAGGCAGTGGTGGGGAGAAGAGGCAGCGCAGAGCAGATCAGCAGAGTGACGACTGCGTTCGAAAGGGTAGCGTGGTTTCAGGCTCGATCCAGATGGGATGCAAGGCAGCAGCAAGAAGGGCCTTTTGTTCATGCCAAGATGGCTTCTGAAGAATCTCCGCGAACGAATCATTCATGATTCATCCCCCCAATTGAAACCATGCCAGCTTTTCCCAGCCACAGGAAAATCACACGGCAAAACAAGCATTCATGATTCATCCCCCCAATTGAACTCGCCAACATTTGTAACTGAACGTTGCAACATTTAACAAAACCACGCTACTACATCTGTAGTGAAGTCTGAAGGCTAGTACACTACACTGCTTCTACGGACTCGGCACTCGGCGGGGCGCCACCACGGTGACGGCGGCGACATAGGCCACCGCTGCGGCGGCGATCATTATTCAGCGCTTTGGGGGGGAGGAGAGAAGGTACCATGGCGAGAGTGGAGGGTGGAGACTGGAGGGCGCGGCTCAGATCGCCTTGAGCATGTCCTCGGCGCTGCTGTTGGTGAAGGCGCCGCCCTCCTCGAGGTTGAGCACCTTCACGACGCCGTCCTCGGCCAGCAGCGCGTAGCGGCGGGAGCGCACGCCGAGGCCCACCGGCTTGTCGGAGAGGTCCAGCTCCACGCCCATGGCGCGCGTCAGCTCCCCGTTGCCGTCCGACAGCAGCAGCACCTCGTCGCCGACGCCCAGGCTCTCCTTCCACGCGCGCATCACGAAGGCGTCGTTGACGGAGACGCAGGCCACGGCGTCCACCCCCTTGGCGCGGAGCTCCCCGGCCCTGGCCACGAACCCCGGGAGGTGCTTCTGGGTGCAGGTGGGGGTGAACGCGCCCGGGACGGCGAACAGGACCACCTTCTTCCCGGCGGTGAGGTCGCGGACCGTCACCGTCTTGAGCTCGCCGTCGGGGGAGTCGAAGTAGGAGAGCGTCGCGTCCGGGAGGCGGTCGCCGACCGCGATTGTGGCCGCGGGCGCGGACGCCGAGGCGGCCCGCCTCGGCGCGCGGTGGAGGAGGCCGGCGCGGAGGGGGGCGGCGGCCGCGAGACGGAAGGAGAGGGAGGAGGGGGGCGAGACGAGGAGGCGCCTGCCGGCTGTAGCGCCGGCGGCGGCGGCACGGAGGGCGGCGACGGCGGAGGTGGCCATGGAGGTGAACTGTTCGAGGAAATGCTCTCGTTGGTTTGACTTTGGGAGGTGTGAGCCCTAGGAGGCTGGAGGATTTGGGTTGGGACACGAGAGTGTGCTCGAAGCCTCGAAGCGGCGGGTTTTGGCCGACGCGTGGGAGTTGGAGACTGGAGAGGGACGGTAGCGTCAGGTGATCGGAGGTGGACGGCCTTGGGCCCTTGGCTGATGATGCTGGGCTGGGCGAGTCATGGGCTCTGTGTTTTTTCTTGAATTTGTGAATTGCTAATTGGTTAAACTGCTGCCGTTTGCAGATGGCCCGTGCTCTGCCACGGACCATAAATGAATGAAAGAAAAACATAATTCGTAGACAAAAATATAAGCATGAAGGGTGATTTATAGAAAAGATTGAGAATGTAGCACGTGACATGTTGTAGGTTGGATCGTTTAGGTTGAAACCTCGACTGATGTGGACTATCAAAATTTTCCACTCTAAACAAACAATTAGGAACATAAACCACACAAAATGATTAGTAGATTATCTACCTTAGAATTATGCCAGATATGAGCAATTCATTACGCATGACATGGTGAGGCTGATCGGCGCGCGGTGGAGGAGGCCGGCGCGGAGGGGGGCGGCGGCCGCGAGGCGGAAGGAGAGGGAGGAGGGGGGCGAGAGGAGGAGGCGTCTGCCGGCTGTAGCGCCGGCGGCGGCAGCACAGAGGGCGGCGACGGCGGAGGTGGTCATGGAGGTGAAGTGTTCGAGGAAATGCTCTCGTTGGTTTGACTAGGAGGCGTGAGCCCTAGGAGGCTGGGGATTTGGGTTGGGACACGAGAGTGTGCTCGAAGCCTCGAAGCGGCAGGTTTTGGCCGACGTGTGGGAGTTGGAGACTGGAGGTGGACGGCCTTGGGCCCTTGGCTGATGATGTTGGGCTGGGCGAGACATGGGCTCTATGGGAGTTGCTGGCCCAACACGTATATTCTTTTTTCTTGAATTTGTGAATTGCTAATTGGTTAAACTGCTGCCGTTTGCAGATGGTGTCGACTGTTGACTCATCAATGTAAATTTACTCGTGTTCTGGAATATTTTGTAAGATACGAAACTTATCGGGAGAATTGGCTCCGCTCCATGCAATATTGCTGTTGATCGAATCAAACTAGTACTGTTTAGAAAACATTTATTGCTTTTGGGTGAATCTTGAAAGTGGCATTGCTTTCTCACCTCTCTTGTCAAGATGTAATTGTTCTGTTGAATCATCATG
The DNA here is from genome assembly GCA_005191435.1 of Raddia distichophylla. Classification (NCBI taxonomy): domain Eukaryota; kingdom Viridiplantae; phylum Streptophyta; class Magnoliopsida; order Poales; family Poaceae; genus Raddia; species Raddia distichophylla. The sequence goes on along the minus strand of SPJY01026233.1, from coordinate 248,924 downwards.
TCATGCTGCCATAACACAAGGTAGCCTAAGTGTATTTGTCTAAACTTTAAAATTTCTTTATCGTCCTAGAAATTATTTTTGTCTGTGCTCTAGCCTCGACTATTGAACATCAGTTAAGTTCTCGTATGGCCGTTAGATCTCTGTTAGTTTCCTATAATCCGATGTAAGTGCTACATGTGGTTTTTTTGAGAAGTAATTTTGAGAAGTGACCAAATAAAAATTTTGAGAAGTAACCAAATAAAAGTGTTGAGAAACCCATCCCAGCCGCCGCCGGCCTTGGGCCTGGCGTGCGCCTAGGAGTGGGGCTCACTTGTTGGACCAAGCCGAAATCCTAGCACCAAGCATAAATAGGAGAGGCTTCAATCTATTATGTATCCAAGAGAAAGGCAATAAAGAATACTTTCTCTCCTACATCCTCGTGTTCATCTGTGATTGTTCTTCGTCGTCGATGATCTACGCACTGCTAGGCAACCTCGGACTACACCCGGTAGCGTGGTTGTCTAACATATTATCAGTACGAAGCTCTGATGAACGACGCCGGAGATCGGTCGCCGACGAACAGCATCGCATCTTCGTCCCCTCCGTCGGCCTAGTTGGGACCCGTTGATCTATCCTACGCGATAGTTCGCGCATCCCGTCTTTGTCACAAGAATCGAAGGTATAGATCGGTTTCTACCGAGGGATCCCATTTGAATCTGTTGAAGAATTTGCTTGGATCTCGTAGATCCTTTTGAATCTAACCGCCAGTCCTCTGGATCGACGACGAACGCCCGCAAAGAATCGAAAAATTGAAGCGCCATGCGCGCGCTGCGCCGTTGCCTGCCTCACCGGCCATGTCCGCATCCCCATGCAGCGGGCTGTGCCGTGCCGTCGCCGGCGCCGTTGAAGAAGGCGATGCGCCGGCCGCGACCGTGCCCTGCTCTGGAACGCCGGTACGCCGCCGCGCCATGCACCGGCCGCGTCGCGCCCGTGCCGTGCGCGTCGGTTGTGCCCGCGCTGTTCGCGCCGGGCCGCCCACCCGCATGCAGCGCCGCCCCATGCAAGGCCGCGCCTCCGCTCTGGGCCGCCACCTTGCCCCGCTGGGCCGCGCCCTAGAGGTCGCCCCGCTGGGCCATGCCGCGCCCACTTGGGCCGCCCCACCCCACGCGGGGCCGCGCCATGCCGGCCGCCCCGCTGGGCCATGCAGCGCCCGCCTGGGCCGCCCCTCCCCACGCAGGTCGCCTCGGGCAAGCCGCCATGCCGCCTGGGTTGGCCCCGCGCCGCTTGGGTCGCGCTCTGCAGGCCGCCGCCCGCTGGGCCCTGCCCCTTTGTGGGCCATTTTTTCCTTGGCAGGGCGTAGGGTGTGAAAGGAGCAGAAAACAGAAAAGAAAAAAAGAAAAGGAAAGAAAGTGGGGCTGGGCCACCAGAATTAAAGAAAAAAAAGGGATTTTGGGCCAGAAAATGAATTATGCATTATGAAAAGAAAAATAAAGAAAGAGAAGAAGGGGCGTGCCACGGGAAAAGAAAAGAAGGCCATGGGTTAGAGAGAAATAAAGAATTAAGGTAAAAAAAAAACGAATTGCATGGGGTTTGAATTTTGAATTGCATGTGTATTTTCGCATTGCAAATTTACACTTTGACCCGGAATTTTATGAAAAGAATGGCACGGGCTAGGCATGAAATAAATATGAGAAATAGGGGCTCTTGGACCGGTTTTGAACGGACCAGACCAAGAAAAGAAAGGAATGGGCCGGGCCAGACAGGAAAAATGGGGAATAAAACATGTTTGCCCTTTAATCTTATGAATAAGTCCGATTTTCTAGAAATTATGAGAAATTTTCTAGGCTATTGTTTTACAGAAAAATCCTTGGCATTTGAAAAATTATATGAAATATTTTCTGAATTTAAAAATATTGCAGAAAGTCCCCTAAGAATTATGGAAATTGCGCATAGCTTTTCCTAAGCACTGAAAATTTCATAAAGGCCCTTGAAATTTGTAGAAATTGAAGAAAGCATATACTCAGGCATGAAAGCATTCTGGGAGTTCATTTTGACCCCGGTTTTGAATTTGCAAGCTTATTTAGCTACTGTTAATTACTTTTATGCAATTATCATTTGAATTTGCTTTGTAATTATCAGTTTTTGCCTGTTTATTATATGAATTGGTAATGGCATACAAGTAGGAATATTGGATTTACATGAGAATTTATTATTTGAAGTCTATCTAGCACCACTCTTCCCACTAGATTACTCATAGTAATCGTATGAATGAATTTTAAAATATGAAATTGTCGGGTATCATAATTTATGAATTTAAGAAATTGGCCCCTTGTGGCCTGAATTATCTCACTTGGACATAGGACGTGATGATTGTATTCAATCCCTAGAAACCCAACACTATCAATCGGTTTAGATCTCTGCAAGGGAAAGAAACCTACCGGTTAACAGAACGAAACCACTGCGCTTTCTTAGACACCGCCCCCTTACCAAATTTTGCATGCATGGTTGAGGGGGAGCACATTGATGCTATATGCTGCACTTTAGAAGTGGCTTATGAAGCTTAAACATGCTATCCTGCAATAAGCATAACAGGATTTGGTGCACATAAGGTTTGCAGATTATAGAATTATGACCGAGTACAACTCAATATGCATAGAATTTATATGACCCCTCTGTATGTGACAAGATCACAAACGAGGGGATAGTACCTCCCACTCTTCACCTCTGTGCAATCAGAGCAGCTACTAGGGGTGAACAACCCATTCGTCAAAAGAATGGAAAGAAGGAAAATTAAAGAAATTGTCCTAGAAAAGAAAGTCCATTGTCCAAGCGACATGGAATACAAGAATAAAGTCACATAATGCAAGCCACATGACCACTAGGTCAAGATGTACTATAAATGTGGCATTTAGGGGCTTATTAGACTGAACGAATTTCAAAGCAGTAGGGGTGTCTCACCGTGGCTAGAAAAGAAACCTCTTGGTAGAATACACTTATGAAGAGACACCTTTGCATCGCCCATTAATCGAAACCACAGGAAGTGGATAAAGAAGAGAAGATCTCCACAAATAGAATTGATGCTAAGAGAAAGTGCATAATTGTAGCATTTGACTATGAAGGTGCACTATTAGCATTCTCTCTGTAGATTGTGGTCGCTAATAGACATTTTATGAATTTCTATATGAAGAATTTGAAGCTCTCTCGAAGAGCACACTAGAAAGAATTGAAGCTCTCGAAGAGCAAACGTTAATTCTTATGTTCATTATGAATTTATTCTATATTCCAATATATATTTTTAAATTCCAATCAATATTTAAATCATATGAACTATGAATATTGCCATTGCCTGATTGCAACTATGAATAGAACTAGTGTAGTACCCTATGGAGATATGAATTGTTGGTAGTTTAACAACACCAATAGAATTTTAAGAGACGATATAAATTTTATGGGTTTTACATTAGCACTTTAAAGAAGCATTATTTTATCCGGAATTCACTTGAACTCTCTTAAGTTTGAAAGACATCCATCTCGATGGTTTTCACGTTGAGACCAATGAAGATCGGCAAAAAATTGTTATGCATTGTGAAGCATGATGGATGTGAGTAAAAAATATTAGAATTTTTCCCTCCATTTGAATTTGGGCTATACTACATTAGAATGTATTTAGAAGCTCTAATCTCTTCCACCTGGCATCGCAGAATTGCCATCTCAATTATAGAAAAGATGAGGTGCAATCAACTCGCAAGGACATAGCATTAGCATAAGAATTTTCTGAATCAACTCTCTTATTAAAGGTTAAGTCGAGTTTTCTCCTTACCTAGAATGCATCTAGGAGAGGTTCGCGGCCGTATGCAGCCTCTTGCCAAGGGCACTTAACGACATTCTAATGCTCAGAATTGCTTCCTTGTGGTAAGGCATGAGTTTATTCTCTTTGCAAACCACATGTTCGTGAAGCTGAACTCGCAGATCATAAGAATTAAAGAATATATTATCTGATCATCACTATGAAGTCCGAAATAAGAAGGACAATGTTAGCTGATCGATAATCATTGAACTGTACTGAGTACCAATGAAGAGCATTATATATCTCATGCCTGAGCGTCATGGACTAGATATGTCCGACCGCACTTGCTGAGTTGTCACATATTGAATAAAGAAATAGAAGCCCAACAAGCAGTCCTCATCAATTAATGCAAGGGACACGTAGTCCAACAACATCCGACTAGTGCAAAGAAAAGAAATTTCCTAATTTTGAATGCAAGTTTTATGTACCTACACCACACGTGCAATGAATTTAAAAATGACTGAGGATCAATTCCCTTCATTAGGGGGAGGAATAGAACCCTGAAAAAATGCCGGGAAATGATGTGGCTAACCTTAGACACCACTAATGCATTCCCGCGCATTAGCCGCACTAGTATGAATTTTAAAGTAATAAAACAATTAGCAAATGAACTGTCTAATCATTTTTGTGATTTGAAGAATGTGATCAAATCGCATTACTGACAATAATGTACTAGAGAGGATTGAAATACCATATAAGGTATTCCTCATTCTGTTCCGAGGCCTCAAAGAAAAGGACAGAAAATCTGGTTACTCGAATCCCAAGTATCGGGGGATGTCTGGAGAAAAACGGATAAGAGAGCTTACCACAACCGATCACGAAAATGCCCCAAGAAAATAGAAGGGGAGCCAATTGAGACCTGGCGCTGGTGAGCAGCCTGCTAGCGAGGCATTCTCAGATTTGAATTTATCGGTATAAGAAGAAAGAATTAAAGAAGAAACCGAAAGACATGCAAACGAGCGTGCCGAAGGGCGTGCAGACGAGCATGTGAATGCGCGCATCGGCAACCATCTAAAGGTCCTTACTCCCGTAATTGGAAAACAGCGGTGCAGAGCAAGTGATGGTGTAAGGAACACAAGTGCACGAAGCACCCCATGAAGAAATGACCATAAATTCTGTGCACTTCGAAAAAATATTAAATAGAATCACAGCCAATGTCGACATATATTTTGCAAAGAAGATTATCAAAATAATTGAACTTGATCCTGAGCCTGCATCTCTCTTTGAGTGTGAGACACGGCTGGACCAGAAATAATGGAAGAAGGCAATCACTGCGGAACTATTTTATCTGAACAAAGGAGAAGTGTTTAAGCTTTTCGCTGCACATTCCCTCGTGTATGCCCCGTGGGCCTTTGTCCGAAAGGAGAAATAAAGAAAAATGAAGCGGTATGGTATAAAGTAAGGCTGGTAGCACAATGTTTCACTCAGTGCCTTAGCGTTGATTATGAAGAAACTTATTCCCCGGTTATGGGTGGTGTAACCTTTAGATACCCTTATCTTAATAGGCAGTACTCAACTGAAAGTTGACAAAGAAAATGAATTGAATGGATGTTGTAACTGAAAAAAGACTTGGATGGACTTTTATATGAAGATACATGAGTATCATTGTCCTGAACCAAGATAGAGTGAATAGAAATCTGTATTGTGTAATCATTTGCATTACCATACAGACTGAAGAAAAATAATAATAAGCACATACTTGAAGTATGAGAAAGAGATGAATGGATTGGCCATTGCAGCTTAGGTTAACACCTTGAGCATATGCCAAATGAATCTCGCTACACCAGTCAACCTACACGTTGATCGTGTTGTAAAGGTTTGATTTTGAGAAGGTGTATCCACGAAAACCCAATGGTTGGTCGGTCATTTCTTATAGACCTAGACCTGTACAGACCTAGTGATGAGGGGGAGAATGTCTAGGAACATGAAGTTCTGTATTAGAATTTGAATGGCTCATATACCTCGTGAATAGATAGGTAGTACAATGCATTTGCCGGTTGTACGTTGCAGTTGCCGTTAATTTTATCAACTTGGTATAATGTAGAGCACAAGAAGGACATTTGAAAGAATCAATGACATCTTCCGATACCTTCGAAAAAAGAGAAATCTTGTAATGAAAGAACCAAGATATGAATATGTTTCCTATGTGGTAAGAATTGGAATTAAGTAGAACTCGTCAAAGCAGACTATTATGTCAATGTCGACAAACCATTCGAAAATCATAGCATTGAATAAAGCATATTATGAATATGCATGGTTTTGAAGAAGTTCATTCCACATTTTCAGTCATGTGGATTATACGATGAATGAACCCCAACTATCATTTATGAAAAGAATGAAACATGTGTCGCACAAAATGTAGACTGGATATGTGAAGGAAAATCTATTAAGTATTTGAACCCCAAGAAAAGAACTAGTTTTCTGCACATTAAGTCAATTGAGAATATAGCAGACTTATTTAATAAGTCACTCCTTACATCTACCTTTGAAAGATGCGTGAAAGAAATTGCAATGAGAAGACTTAGAGAACTGCAGAACTCAGGGGGAGAAACTTCACATATTATGAATTGAAATTTTGAACATGAAGTTCGAGTACCCAACTTGAATGAATGAATGTATGAATATGAAGAAACATTGGGTGGATCTGTACTCTTTTTCCCTTAAGTGAGTTTTCAATGAAGTTTCTCACTTAAGGTTTTTAACGAGGCAAATCTGTGCGCACAGCAAGAGTATGTTATGTACTTTTTCTCCAACATTTTTTTCACTGGGTTTTTGTGGAGTTTTTGAAGCATATGCATCACGCGGCAAGGTCCAAAGGGGAGTGTTGAGAAACCCATCCCAGCCGCCGTCGGCCTTAGGCCTGGCGCGCGCCTAGGAGTGGGGCCCACTTGTTAGACCAAACCGAAACCCAGCACCAAGCATAAATAGGAGAGGTTTCAATCTATTATGTATCCAAGAGAAAGGCAATAAAGAATACTTCCTCTTCTACATCCTCGTATTCATCTGTGATTGTTCTTCGTCGTCTACTATCTACGCACTGCTAGGCAACCTCGGACTATACTCGGTAGCGTGGTTGTCTAACAAAAAGAACCCTAGTACCGTGCATGTGAACGCAGGGGCGGATGCACCACCTGGGCTGGTTGGGCCTCGGTCCAGGCTTAGAATTTTGCAGCCACTTACCTATTAGGTAGAGTACAGGGAGTTGGGGAGGTTTATTTGGGCCAGCCCAGGTGAAACAAAAGCCCAAGCTGGCACTTGTGCTCACGGCATCAAGCCCACGGCCAGCACTTGTGCTGTGCACGAGCTAGCTGCTAGCTTTCAGATATTCACGTATTGACTAATTGACGTATACGGTATACGATGAGTCGGTGACTCTTGGTCTCTCGGACTCCCGCGTCCATGGGCGGCCGCCGCATCAAGAATTCAAGATCGCAGTCTCGCAGATTGCTCGTCGCCTCGTCCCCTGCTCGGCTGCTCGCCTCAACGGCCAACAACGGCAACTCGACAAGGGCATCTCACCGGCCACCGGGCACAACGTCACAAGCGAGGCAGGCGGCACAAGCAAGGGCTTCTACCGTTCTACGGTTAGGGTTAGGCTCTATGCCTCTATCTGTACTCTATAGTATTAAGCTTTTGAATTTCTTAATTCTTAGTTTCTCGCTTACTGATTATGTTTAATTGTGAGTTGTGATGTGTATGTGATGCCAAATTGGTACTAATTTATGAAGCTCTTATTTTCTATAGCAGTCTAGCATTAGTTAATTTGTGAATAAAATTTGTTCATTGTTGTATACCTGATGCCAAATTGGTAATTCTATATGTATTTTATTATATATGCCAGGTCATGGTTATGCGAAAATATCTAATTCAACTACCAGGGCCAAGCACGGAGCAAGAACAAAGGCCTAATGTTGCTAGGGAGTTTAATCCCAGTGACATAATTGGTGATCCTGGACTAAGGAAGCAAGTTGCAGAATATGATCCAAATATCCAAGACCAAGTCAGGAGGGCCTACATATCCAAGGGTCCAACTCAACCAACTGGTTTGAATTTCCCTCTGAAAAAATATGGAAAGAGTAATAGAAGCTTTCATGACTCATGGTACAAAAAGTTTGATTGGTTGGAGTATAGTGAAGCAAAGGATGCAGCTTATTGTTTCTGTTGTTTTCTCTTTAAGCAACCGGGGAGGGGTGATAAATTTGGTCATGAGGTTTTCACAAAAATTGGGTACGAAAATTGGAAGAATGCAAATCAAGGGTTGGCTGATCATGTTGGTGGTGTTAATAGTGCCCATAACAAGGCTATGTTGCATCTTGATGACTTTAGAAATCAAAGACAAAATATCTGTCATGTGATGTCTAATGCTACACGTGAATCCGAAGAATTGTACAAAGTTCGCTTGACTTCTTCTCTAGAATGTACAAAATTTCTTCTAATGCAAGGCTTAGCTTTTTGTGGCCATGAGGAATTATGTGGTTCTTTAAACAAGGGAAACTTTCTAGAGATGGTAGATTGGTACAAGGATAAGAATAAAGAAGTAAGGGCCGCTTATGATCGTGCTCCAAAAAATTGTATCATGATTGCTCCAAGTATTCAAAAGGATCTCACAAAATGTTGTGCACAAGAGATCACAGATGTGATTCTTGGAGAGATCGGAGATAGACAATTCTCCATTCTAATTGATGAATCACGTGATATATCAGTCAAAGAGCAAATGACGGTAATAATAAGGTAAATAGACAATTCTCCATTCTTATTTCCATTGTCATTCTATTTTTAATTCATTATATTTTCCATTGGCATTCTATCTTAACCTTTTTTTTTGAGAAGGAAACAGCCTCATTCATTCCAGATGCAACTTCAACATACAAACACACCCCTCAAAACACCACCAAATTACATCCAGATCCAAGGGGCTAGATTCAAAGCTTAAAAAGAAGTTCATCCCTCTCACCACGCCGGCGACGACATTGAATCCTGCCGGTTCCGGAGCTGCGGCCGCGATCCACCTCTCGGGCCCAAACCACCATGGGTGACGGAGAAGCAGAGCAAGCTCAAGAAAAAACGTGTACGCCCAAACCTTCGAAGCAGCCCACTGCGAGGCCGAACCGAGACCGCCATCACCGAAGCCCGCCGCCATCAACATCAGAACCACCGGCGACGGAGTCTCCTCACCTCTAATCCCAACCTTCTCACTGGCTAAACCTACTTTCCCAACTCGCCGGCTCACCTCCACCTCAAACTTCTCCAACAAAGAAGAAAAGGAGGAAGAAGAAGAAACAACGGCGCTGGGTCTACTACAACGAACCTGCAAGACGGCACAAATCGGGGAGGAAGGAGCCAAGAACTCACCAGCACCGACGCCACCGCCAACGCCAACCAAGCTCCTCCTCCAGCTCCTCCTGACCCGCACCACCTCGTCGTCGTCTTCATTATTTTGGCTAAAACAACTACCCCTAAACCTACCTCTATACATCCCTACCCAGATCCACCACTCCCCCCACACCGGCGACAGCCCGAAGGCCAGCGACGGCGGAGGGAAGCGGCAGATCCAGGCGAGGGAAGCTGAAACCCCCGGCTCTCCCTTTCCGCCTGCTCTCTCCTGTAGCAAGAACCTTATCCCGTGCGGGCTAACTCTTTTGGCATGTTAGCAGGCAAGGGCTAACTCCTGTAGGTATGTCAGCAGGCAAGGGCAAGTTGTGGAGCGTTTTCTTGGTCTCAAACATGTCTACGAGACTACATCAGCTGCACTAAAGGAAGCTCTTTTTGGCCTTCTTAATCATCATGGCCTATCTATCTCAAGACTTAGAGGGCAAGGATATGATGGTGCTTCAAATATGAGAGGTGAATATAATGGTTTGCAAAGAAAGATTTTAGATGAAAATCCATATGCTTTCTACATTCACTGCTTTGCCCACCAATTACAATTAGTGGTTGTGTCTGTTGCTAGTAGTGGTTGTTGCCAATCTATTCATGATTTCTTTGATTACATCTCCTTAATTGTCACTACCACTAGCTAATCTTGTAAGAGGAGGGACGCATTATTGAAAAGCACCGTAAAGACATATTGGATAGATTAGAGAGAGGTGAAATTTTTACAGGAAGAGGTTTGCATCAAGAAACTAGTCTTGCTAGACCGGGTGATACTAGGTGGGGATCACACTACACAACTTTGATTCGTTTGGAGACAATGTGGGACTCTGTGCTACAAGTTCTTAGTATGGTTCATGAAGATGGGCGTGTACCAACACAAGCAGCGGGTTTGATAGAAAAAATGAAAAGCTTTAAATTTGTGTTCATTTTAAAGCTAATGTTAAAATTGCTTGCCATCACAAATGAGTTGTCACTTGTCTTACAAAGAAAGGACCTTAACATTGTTCATGCTATGGAATTAGTTGCTGATGTAAAAGCTCGATTAGCTATTATGAAAACAGATGATGGTTGGGAGACCTTCTTTGATGGTGTGAAAGCCTTTTGTGTGCTAAAATGTATTCCAGTGATAGACATGAATGAAGAAGTGCCAGTTCGAGGTCGTTCAAGGCGTGATGGGTTCACTGTCACTAACCTTCACTATTATCGTGCTGAGATTTTCTTTATTGTGGTGGACAAAATTATTCAGAGTTAGCTCATCGATTTAATGAAGTCTCTACTGAGTTACTAGTTTGCTTCTCTTGTCTTGATCCAAAGAACTTCTTTAAAAAGTTTGATGTAAACAAACTTTCTCGACTTGCTGAAATTTATGATAAAGACTTCTCTGTTGGTGATCGTGCCATTATAAGGGACCAACTAGAGACCTACATTTTTCATGTGAGAAGGCATGCTGCTTTTAACTCTTGTCAAGGTCTTGCATCTCTAGTTATGAAGATGGTCCAAACTGAAAAGCACAAGGTCTTTCCATTAGTTTATAAATTGATGGAGTTGGCATTATTGTTGCCTGTCTCAACAGTAACAGTTGAAAGGGCCTTTTCAGCTATGAATATCATTAAGTCTGCATTGAGGAACAAGATTTATGATGATTGGTTGAATGATTTAATGGTTTGCAAATCACTTGATGATGAGTCTGTTACTCGACGCTTTCAACGTATTAAAACTAAAAAAATGCAGTTGCCTCATAGGCTACCATCACCAAATGAGTGGTATGTTAGATGATATTTCAATGTCTAAATATTTTAACTTTTACCTTATTACATTGTTTTTCTAATATACATTTCAATCTTGCAGATGCCAGGATTATCTTTTTCGTGATTTTGTTTGAGGACATCTTTTATTCAACTCTTCAGATCTTTCATAGAGGTACTAAGAGTCTATGATATTGCTCATTCACTCTTTTAAGCATTTAATATATGTAAAAATCGATAATAGTTAAAATTGATGTCATCCTTAACATTTGGACATGCTTATCTTGACTTGTTTGTATCATTAGCTCGGTTAGGTACTTATCCTTCACTTAGTTATGCCCAGGCTTAATTTTAGTCTGGATCGGCCACTGTGTGAACGGCGGAAATCAAATATCTCTTGCTTCCCTAAAACCTAAACCGACCGCGAAGCCCAGCCCGCCGCCACAATCCCGCACCAAACCAGCCACGATATTTGCGTTTGCGCCGCACCCCCTCGCGCCGTGCGGCGACTGGCTCGCTCCGGCTCCGGCCTATTTCACCTTCACAAAAGCATTAAAAAAAATCCCAGAAAAAGAAACAGGGAGAGCGTTCTCTCGCTCTCTCCTATCCTTCCCCCCTCCACCACCATGGCCTCCTTCCCCTCCCCTCCCCTCGCGGCCGCCGCGCCGCCGCGCCTCGCCCCCGGCCTCCCCCTCGCCGCCGTGCTCCGCTCCTCGCGCGCCTTCCGCCCGCCCGCCGTCGTCGACGCGCGCCGGGCCCCCCTCTCCGCCCGCCCCTCCGCCTTCGCCGCCCCCGCCGGCCCCCTCCGCTGCGCCCATCGCCGCCCCGTCCCGCCCAGGTGAGCGCGCTCAGTACTGGCTGGTGAGCCCTGCCCGCCGCCTGTTAGGGCTCGTCGTGTTCCCGCGAATTGGCCGCGGCTGATTCGCGTCGGTGCCTGCAGGTTGAGGAAGCGGGCGCAAGAGCTCGGGTTTGCCTCGCGCGTCGGCGTGGAGAGGGACGGCTGCCTGTCGTGCTTCCCGAAGAGCCGGAGACGAGGGAGGCCGGGGCTCGCGAGGTTCGCGCCGTGCGCGCTCCCGCACACCTCGGGGTTATCTCTATACGGCCGGTTGACCGGCCCTAAGGTTCGATTCATCTGTGATTAGTCTCGGTAGATTAGGAAATTGGTTTTGCTAATCGAATTCTGTGCGATGGCCGTGTTGGAAAAAGTGCCTGGTTCCTTACTTCCGTCGCTGGGTTTTGTTCGGCTGCTTGTTTAATGGTGCGAATGATGCGTATGCCATTAAAAGGGTTCTCCAAGTTTCTGTAGATTTCTTATGTGGGAGAAGAAGTTTTGAGTGTTTTCTGTAAGTAAATGGCAGGCTAATTGTTGAACCTTAAATTCTAAAGCTAGAAGGAAGTCTTGTACTGCAAATCAATGTACCAAGCAACATTATGCAAAAGAGCAGTTGCACGCCGGTTTTGAATGCGCCATAAGATAATTGCTGTATGAACCTGGAATTTTTAAGTTGGTCAGTTGGTGACAGGTCTTGTACTGTAAATCATTATACAAAGCAGCAGCATGCATGGATAGCTTCTGTTGTCCCGTGAGCATCTTGAGAGTGCATTGCTATCATGTAATGTTGCTCTTCATCTGCTTGCTCACATATTTTTCTCCGATTTGTTGGAAGTGCCAATGCTTTAGTTTTATTATACAAACTGGAATAAAAGGTTTGCATACCATTACTAATTATGCTGTGATCTTATAACCCACATCTTCCCCTTTTTATAATAACTAAATGGTTCAGTGGAATACCATTTTCTGACTTCAATTCTTTGCTAATTTTCAGACCAAGAATAGTCATATATTACATGCGGCGGGGCCTGATGAACCACATGTTGCAAGTCCAACATGGTCTGAAACTGCTCTTGATAAGCCCTTCCTCGATCAAGCAATTACAAGGGAGGACCTTGAAAATTTCCTTAACACTCCGCTTCCCTCCCATCCAAAGCTAATCCGGGGCCAATTGAAGAATGGCCTCCGTTATCTTATTTTACCAAACAAAGTACCAGCAAACAGGTGAGGAAAGGGAGCTTCTTTTACTTTCATCTATTAAACTTGTAGATTTTCCATAATATTCCGCACCTATAACAAAAGTATTTACATAATTTGCTGCTATTAGCTTACTTTTGTAGTATTATGCGGACTTGTGGTCTGAAATGTGCCATGTGCCATGACACCTTCACAACTGATTTTTTTATTGGACCTGTTGTACAACCAGAGACTTATTTTGCTAATGATATATCTTTGTATGGCTGTTTTATGTATTAATTTGAATGTAGTTTTGGAGATACTTGACAAAATTATAAGTGAATCCCTTGAACAGCTGAACTTTACATATTGTTGCTTAAACATCAAAATTGTATACCAGTATATGGATTCAGAAGCAACATTAAATCAGAGTCTCATTACTTTGATATACATGCCTATGTACATGGAGGTTCTTACTATATCGGTTTGCAGATTTGAGGCTCACATGGAAGTTCATGTTGGATCAATTGATGAGGAAGAGGATGAGCAGGGAATCGCACATATGATAGAACATGTTGCATTTCTCGGCAGTAAAAAGCGTGAGAAACTTTTAGGGACAGGTGCAAGGTCTAATGCTTATACGGACTTCCACCATACAGTGTTCCATATCCATTCTCCAACTAAAACAAAGGTCCTTAATTTTGTCGCTTTTTCCCAAATGTTCATTTTGGAATTGGAAATGAGCTCTTGGTGGTTTGTTCAAGGCTGTCTTTGCTTTTTTGCTTGCATATTTTCTTTGACAAGGGCGTGTACGAACAGGAGCTGAGTTAGCTGGCAAATGCATTCGCTTTTTTTTTTACCATCAAATTCTGTGTATAAACTATCTTTACACAGTATAGTCTATACATTTGTGTCTCTAATCTGATGATTCAAACTTGATGCTTTGTCTTATTTTTATGAGTTCACATATTAATATGTCTTTTATGTGACAGGAATATGGTGAAGACTTACTCCCTTCTGTGTTGGATGCATTGAATGAGGTAATATGCTACTTAGTAACATTCATATTTGGAGCAATTATAGTCTGTCTGCCAGTTTCTGGTCTCATTTTCTGTTAGGGTTGTTTGAAAGAGCAAACATATTCAAATGGTTTCTGCAAAGCAGTTATAGGGTGCCTGTAAAGCTATCATTTTTTTGCTAGTGATATTTTTATTGTGAATAGCAATTGTTTTCAATGGTTGATGAAAAGTTTGACATGCATGCTATCGAGATTTTGAGTAGTCTATTTGACAGATCTCTTGGTGTTGTTAGTTACACATCTGAACTAATTCTTCCAATTTTTTTTTTCAGATAGCTTTTCATCCAAAGTTTTCTTCTTCTCGTGTTGAGAAAGAAAGAAGAGCAATTCTTTCAGAGCTCCAGATGATGAACACAATCGAGTATCGTGTTGATTGCCAGGCAAGTAATTTTTTATGCCCAATCTTTACTACTTGGGACATATTCTAAGGTGTATAATCTTTACTTCTTCTGGAACCCTTGCTGAACGAACTAATATTTAAGGGCAATATCTTCTGCACTAATTGTTGTTCTTATGGTGCAGTTGTTGCAACATTTGCACTCAGAAAACAAACTCAGCAACAGATTCCCTATTGGACTTGAGGAGCAAATACAGAAATGGGATCCTGACAAGATCCGAAGGTTTCACGAGCGTTGGTATTACCCTGCTAATGCCACCTTGTACCTGGTAGGAGAAATTGATGATATCCCCAGAGCAGTGCGAGAAATAGAGGTAATAGAAGTTACATCCTTGAAATGTTGTTTGTGATGGTTTTGCTGATCTGTTTACTATATTACGCTTGCAATGCAGGCTGTATTCGAACATACACTTCCAGAAAACGAAGCAACCCCTATGTCGGCTGCAAGTCCATTTGGTGCCATGGCAAGCCTTTTTGCACCAAAGCTGCCGGGTGGCTTGGCTGCAGGCCTAACTGGCGAGAGATCACTTGCCACACAGAAAGTTAAACCTATTAAAAGGGAAAGACAGGCAGTTAGGCCTCCTGTAGAGCATAAGTGGTCTCTTCCTGGAGTTGATCAGGATTCCAAGCCTCCAGAGATTTTTCAACATGAGTTAATCCAAAGTTTCTCTATCAACATGTTCTGTAAGGTATGATCAATCTTCATTGCCTGCTAGACTTAATTTTTTTACTTACGCCTTAGTTTAACACTATATGTTGCACTTTTGTTACTGCTGTTATATTTGGAAGATAAACAAACCACACAAATGCTTCTTTGCAAACTTGTAATGTTTGCACCACATGGTGTTTGATAGTATTTTTGTCTTGTTTTGTTGTAACATTTGGCATCTCATGTAAATATTGGTGCACCGAACATGATTCTATTGTCACTTATTTAGGACGATTTCTTCAACTTCCTTGCTGCTTAATTTGGTGAAGTTTCTTAATCATGTATCATTTGCACATGGCTGATTTTTTTTTTCATTTTTGGACAGATACCTGTCAACCAAGTTCAGACATATAAAGACCTGCGCAGTGTCTTGATGAAACGAATATTTTTATCGGCACTGCATTTTCGAATCAATACGAGATACAAGGTCTGCTTTTGAACCAAATTCATGTTCTGAAGCCTTGTGAGATATTATATTGAAATCCCATACATATTCTTCCATTTTGCTTCTTGTATTAGATTAGTTCAAGTCTTTTTGCATTCTTTTTGTATCTTTACATTTTTTCCTTGCAGATTGTTTGTATGTTTTGAATAGATAGGTGTTTGAGGAGCTTTATGCCTACCACGCTGTATGCTGCTCGCTTCTTGCATGTGAAACCATAATTGTTTGGGCCTCTTGGTATTAGCTATTCACAAATGCATTTTACTTTAGATTTGAAGTGTGAGAACTTATGATGTTCAGGTTATTCCACTGAAGATTTTGCATATGCTTCTATTATGGGACGATATTCTATCTTTTATAATGAAATAAGTATGTATTAAGTAGTTACATGTTTATAGTTACCAGTTCCAACTGAAGTAAAGCCGTATTTTATGCAGAGCTCAAATCCTCCCTTCACATCTGTTGAGCTAGACCACAGTGACTCAGGAAGGGAAGGATGCACAGTCACTACTCTTACAGTAACAGCTGAACCCCAAAATTGGAGGAGTGCTATCAAAGTTGCTGTTCATGAGGTTTGTTCCTTTGTCTCAGAGATCTTGTATGTTTTACAACTGTTGTTTTAGCTGTGGTGTTGTATCATTATAAATGTATGAAAACCGTAGATGATGTAAACTTTGAATTAGGCTAGTACTACATCCATTGCGTTGCACATGAACATGAATAAAGCCCCGAGAAATTTATGTGATGATTTAACACATGCATGGTGTTAGATAACAAAGATCCATATACACATATATCTAACACATGGAATATCTATTCCCTTTTTGGGGAAGATTTAGGAACGTCTTTTGAATATAACTGATGAAAAGGAATTTAGTGGAAAACATTACAGTTTACCGTAAAATTTTCGTAGCATAAGCCCTGCTTAGGTCAAGCCTAACCTTGTCAATGCCTTGTGTGAGCCTGAGAGTACAGTCTAACCTGGTATAAATATGATCTAAGCCGAACCTAGGCCCAATCCAGCTCAAAGCCAAGCTGGATGTAATCCCAGCTGGTTCAAGTTTTACCCAGGCCGAATCCAATAAGGCTGTCCCCTAGCCAACTCTAGAAATGTTGAAAACTCAAAAAGGTGATTCTTCAATTACCTGGTAAATAGTTTTTTATTACATGGTAAATTGTTGCAACTGATTTGATCACATTGCAGAGTGGTTGAGCTTGGTTCATTATTCAACTTTGGATAATACAGATATATTATTTTTGCCATTCAAGTGCCTTTTTCTAAACCGCTTTATCGCGTCTTAGCAAGGGTTCCATTCCATTTTACCAGTTTACTTGTGCTGTTTTAGGTTCGAAGACTTAAAGAGTTTGGTGTCACAATGGGAGAAATGACCCGTTACATGGATGCTCTAATAAAAGATAGTGAACAGTTGGCTATGATGATTGATAGTGTTCCATCAGTTGACAACTTGGACTTTATTATGGAGAGTGATGCACTTTGCCATACTGTTATGGATCAGTTGCAGGGTCATGAAAGTTTACTTGCAGTTGCTGAGACTGTCACCCTCGAAGAGGTACTGTCTTGACTATTTCTTTATACAAGTTACAGTGTTTATAGATGGCATCTACATATTTTACCTTTATTTAATTGTGTTTTTAATAATATTATAATAAGATACATTTTACCATATGCAGGTTAACACTGTTGGTGCAGAAGTTTTGGAATTTATTTCAGATTTTGGAAAGCCCAATGCACCCCTACCTGCTGCTATTGTGGCCTGTGTACCAAAAAAAGTCCATATTGATAGTGTAGGTGAAACTGATTTTGAGATACATCCAGAAGAAATTACTGAGTCCATCAAGGCAGGTATTGAGGAACCCATTTACCCAGAGCCTGAGGTATGTCGTTTTTTTGTGATGTACTATTTGGCTTCGAACATATTATGTTTAAAGATTTTTTTGGTAACTTTGTGAAAACTGTAAAACAGCATAAATCCTTTACAGGTTATTGATTAATTACTGTTATTTTGTTGCAGCTTGAAGTCCCAAAGGAATTGATTAATCAATCAGAACTTGAAGATCTGAAATTGCAACACCAACCATCATTTGTTTCATTGAGTAAAGGTCAGGATGTGGTGAAAGTATTTGACAGTGAAACTGGTATAACGCAACGCCGCCTTTCTAATGGAATTTCCATCAACTATAAGGTACTTAGTCAACTGGCAGGCAGCGCCTGGCTGTTCTTTTATGGATAGAAGAATCTTCACTTCCATACACAAATTTATTCTGTTGTTTAGTTTTTTTTCATGTTCTATACTAAAAGACCGTTGGTGTATTGATGATAGATCACACAAAATGAGGCAAGGGTTGGTGTCATGAGGCTCATAGTAGGTGGTGGGCGAGCCACAGAAGATTCTGAATCGAAGGGATCTGTTATTGTTGGTGTTCGTACATTGAGTGAAGGTGGTTGTGTTGGTAACTTTTCAAGGGAACAGGTATCCTTTACTTATGGGTTTATATAACAGCAAATTCTTGCTGTTTGTTGGTTGTTTTGATTCATCTACTTCCTCTACTCCAAAATTAATTAGACACATTTGTATTCGTGTCAACCAAACTTTTCTAACTTTGACTGCTTATGTATTTATAGATATTTATAATAGTCATAATAAAGTTGATGCCACGTCTTTTTCCAATGTAGTTATGGCTCCAACTCTTCATAAATAAACATAGCTTGTGTGCTATATTCTAAAGTTACCCTTTTGTGAATACACTGCTATACTTGGACTGCTTGTGCATGCACCATTGTACTTTATTCATTCCCATGCATTATAGTCACCTATGAATTCTAATAGTGATGCTCACAGATTGTTTGCCTTTAATATTTTTCGATGTTGATATATTATTTAATAGCATTTCCATAGAATATGTTTATATAATATTTCTGGATTTTGATTTTAGGTTGAACTTTTCTGTGTGAATAATCTCATAAACTGCTCACTGGAATCCAATGAGGAGTTCATATTTATGGAATTTAGATTTGCTTTAAGAGATAACGGCATGCGTGCTGCGTTCCAACTCCTCCATATGGTCCTTGAGGTGTGGCTTTTGAATTTACTACATAAATACCTGCCTCATTATACTGAAAATAAAGTTTGTTTTTCTAAACATCAAGATCCATCATTTCTGTAACTCTTATCACGTGTGTTACAGCATAATGTGTGGCTTGAAGATGCATTTGATAGAGCAACTCAGTTATATTTGTCTTACTACCGCTCAATTCCCAAAAGTTTGGAACGTTCTACAGCTCACAAGCTTATGTTAGCCATGTTGAACCATGATGAAAGGTTTGTAGAGCCATCACCACATTCATTGCAGAAATTAACTCTACAATCAGTTAAAGAAGCTGTTATGAACCAGTTTGTGGGTGGCAACATGGAGGTTTGTGGATTTGCCCTCTTTATAAGTTTCTTTTTTCTCTCCTTCTATCCAACTATGGTCCCATGAGATTGGATGTTTTCTGCAACATTTGATTAATTTCCCCATTTTACCTTTTTTTAATCTAAATTATGTTGAAATCATTTTTCTAGGTAAGCATAGTTGGTGATTTTACTGAAGAAGAGGTAGAATCTTGTGTTCTTGATTACCTTGGGACTGTAAGAGCTACAAATTCTTCAAACATGGAGGAGCATATTGAGAAGATTTCCTTCCGGCCATTTCCATCGGATCTGCATTTCCAGCAGGTATGATAAATCCTGCAACCTTTTATTACCAAAAGCTATATACATTTTTTTTTTACATTCATGACTTTTTTTAGTAAAGCGGCAACAATAGATAGTTGCATTGTTATTAGGATGTTGATGTTAATTGAAGCATTGTACAATTTTCTTCAAAAAGTCAAAGACATATTTTGATACATTTTTGAAATCGTCTATTTTTAATTTTAGAAGTATTTTATTTTGTCACTCATAATGTAGACATGTTCATTTGATCGTGGATAATTATTGTCTAGGTATACATAAAGGATACCGATGAGAGAGCTTGTGCATACATTGCGGGTCCAGCACCTAATCGATGGGGTTTCGCTACTGAAGGAAATGACCTCTTTAATGCCATCCAGAGTTCTAGTGCAGATGGTAATTCTTATTTAATAAGTTGTACACTATTCAACCTTCCAGTATCATACATTTGATGGGATAGATCTTAATATTTTCTTGGTTGAGGAATTCCCATTTATATCTAGTTAGGATTACAAAGGATATATTCAATGGTAATGACCTTGTATAGCATTGTTATGAATGTGTGTGGACTCATCTTTTCTATATCATTGCAGCAGAAGTCTCTAAACCAGCAAGCCTAGATCAAATAGAGGAGAGGCGTATCGATGTTCGCAGCCATCCTCTTTTCTTTGGCATCACTTTGAGTTTGTTGGCTGAAATTATTAATTCTAGGTAAAGCATTTCTGCTAATTTTTAAATTTTTCTACGATATTAAAAAAAGCCGTTTGAAACGCGACCATGCTACAAAGTGCATATTATCCTGTGCTTCCCTTGAATTAGTTAATAGGTTGTTCTTTACAGCTTATGTACCTATGTCTTATTTGCTTATCTCCTTAACTTTGAGACCTTCCTCATGGCCTCGAGAGTCGGGTCCACTTCAGTTGACTTACTTTTCTACTTTTATAGAGCTTTGAGACACATTTCTGAGATTTTTAAAAATGCGAACTAAAAAAACCAAAGCATCTGTATTTCTAAAATGGAGATGAGTAAATAAGTACATGAATAGATAAACTGTAAGCATACCAGGTGATGGTTTCCTTGTTGGAAAACCTTGATTTTCTGTATATTGATTTTACACCATTGAGATACTTGGTTACAAATATCTGATTAATGTCCCTTCTTTATTCTTAACAAGAAACTATAATATCGATAATCATGATTTTGATGGTAATGGGTGATTATATTGATGTTTAACTGACACGACTAACATGATGTGCTGTGCTGTTTTTTCCCTCAGGCTATTCACAACAGTTCGGGATTCCATGGGATTAACATATGATGTTTCTTTTGAATTAAACCTTTTTGACAAATTGGATCTTGGTTGGTATGTGATTGCGGTAACTTCAACTCCGAGCAAGGTAGTTTGCTTTGTGATCTTGAGCTTATTTTTATGTGTTCTTCTGTTGCTGATATTCACATTTCTACAATCTTTATTGCTAATATTCATATTTTTGTGATCTTTGATGTTAGGTCCATAAAGCTGTTGATGCATGCAAAGGGGTTTTGAGAGGATTACATAGTAATAAAATTGTCGAAAGGGAGTTGGACCGGGTTAGTGAAAGTTGTCTTTTTTCATTATGTGGTCAAAAATATGGACAACTATTCTTGCCAATCATGTGGAGCTTATGATTTGGATTACTTTAACTGACGTATATTTTGTCAAATATTGTATATATTCAATTTTATTGTGCTAGTTTAATCCATTTAAGTTGATTGTACGCCTCAGGATTATGTAAATTGTGTTTCCTTCTCGATTAAACAATATTTAGTATTTTGTCATGTTATATAGTACTAAATTAGTTTAGAACACAACCTTACAGTGCTAAATGTATACCCCCAGTATCATGAGAAATTATGTAGCAAGCACCATAATTATTCTACTTGTTAATTTGTTTCAGTTCTGACTTCTAATATCACTTTTGTGTTTTCAGGCAAAGAGGACACTATTGATGAAGCATGAAGCTGAGACAAAGACCAATGCCTATTGGCTTGGCTTGCTCGCCCATCTGCAGTCCTCATCTGTGCCTAGAAAGGTAAGTGTATGAAGGGTTTATTTAGTCCATGTTTTTTTTGGAAAAAAAGATAATAGTTATGGTTGCACAGGGACCTCGCTTTATCTGTCTGTCATGCTGAGTAAGCAACCTCAAAGCAAATATTTTAGCTAAACAAACTTCTTAATGCCTGCTGATCTGAGACCATCTTTGGGTTTGTTATTATTAAGCTGCATGCATATGACCAGTTCACCTAAAAGCATAAGCTGATGAGTGGCAATTCACTTATACTTCCAACACTTCCCTTTACGTGGAGGCTCCCTCAGGCCTCATACACGCAGAATAGGAATGGGTGACAATTTTATTTAAATTGTGTTTGCTAGGACTCAAAACTGTAGACCTTTGGCTTTTCTATCATATTAAGCACTTATACTTTCAACAATTATGATCAAATATGACGTCTATGTAACATTTATGACCACATAATTATGGATTTAAAAGTTTGCTGATATAGCCAAGAACTCCCGGGTTTGCCCTGCAAGTAGCAGAGGGCAAATAATTGAAATTTATACTCTCCCAGGCTTGCCCTGCAAGTAGCAGAGGGAAAATAATTGAAATTTATATTCTTTTATCACTGTTTTCAAAACCATGCCTAGTTGTTGATTAATCGTGGATTAGTTGTCTGGTCATGGTTGGTTCTTGGTTGCCGACTGAAGCAGCTGATTCAAATTGGAATCCTAGTTGGTTGACTGGAGCGACTAATCGGTGTCCAGGATGACCATGTCATGAATCTGAAATTCACGGCAGAAAGAGGGAGGGATCTATTATTTTTTATTGCCCAACTTTAATGGATGCATAACCCTCTTTAGAGAGGCAAAGCGATAAGACTCCAACCCTAACAACCTACCGCCCATGCGTGAACAGTAATAGTCCTTCTAACTATTAATGGGCTAAGCCCATACATATTATGCCTGTTGAGCCCATGGACCATAGCCCATGACAAGACTACTTGTCTACTTGTACATAATTGGGTGCCTGACTTGTTACACAAAGATGGCTCACTGTCAGATCTGAGGGGGAAGAAGAGAAAGAGGTGGTGCTGTTGTTGGGGACATTTTTCACTTTCATCCTACTGGGACTTGGGACTACCTGTCAGCTTGTATCCTACTGAGACTTGGGAGTTGGGACTACCTGTCAGCTTCCATGCGTGCAAGCAATAAATTAAGACTGAATGCTCTAGATTGCTAAAATAAGTAGACAACAGAAAAAATTGGAAGATTTAAATCATATCTAGAGGGCGAGAACAACATCAAACTCTGGTTCTGGGCCTTTTCTTGATCAGCAATGAGCGTAGTATGGCAAGAACTCTTGACCAGCATTTTATAATAGGCTTTGTTCTTTGCCCTTTCTTGACTATAGTCTATAAGGAAATCTCGACCAGGAGTCAGTGTAGATAGCCTATATCTCTAATATATGATTGAATTTTATATTTGTGGAATAGTATGTTTCTTATATATTATTAGCTGCAGCCTTTAGGAGCTCCGCCTACATGTTAATCCTTCATTTGACTGCTGTTAATTTGTGTGCATGTTTTATTTGTTTTTTTTTTGTGGTCTCACTGTCTTATTAAAGTTCATGTGTTTCAACTAAATGCAGGACATATCCTGTATCAAGGAATTAACGAAGTTGTATGAAAGTGCCACAATTGAGGACTTGTATCTTGCATATGAGCACCTGAAAGTTGATGATTCTTCTTTATTTGCATGCACTGGGATTGCCGGTGCTGAATCTGGTGAAGATGAAAATGGTACTTTATAAGAACTCAGCTAATTTCAAAAAATAAGAGTTCCTGAGCATGTTGTTTAGTCAAGTTAGTTTGAAACGTTTTCAAACAAAAGCAAGATTTTAGTACATTAAACTAGTCGGTTAGCATTTAGCAGTGGTGCGGTATATCATCCAATTGAAAATAAGGAGGCATGTTCATCTGCAGTATAACCTAAGAGCGTAACTTACCATGGTTGTGGTCTTATCTTCTTTTATATAGTTAATTTATTTGTTATTATGTTAATGATGTGATTGAACTGTAGATGACGAGCCTGATATGGGCCTCCAGGGTATGGCCCCCATTGGAGGCCGGGGTCTATCAACAATGACCAGACCAACCACATAATTTCTGCACCTTTTCCTGCTCCCCCTTCCCCGCAACTCCTGCAAGGTGCGTGCTATTTTATTTTAGGCCAAAGTGTGCTATATTCATTGCTTTGCACTGCAATGCTTTCGCCAACCTGCATGTTTTTTTTCTAGTTTTGAATAACTGGTGAAAATGCAATCAATAGGGATCGACCCAGTTCCAGAAGAGTTGTATGATCCTGTGGAGACTACATGCTGATCGTCATATGCTGGCACGTGGTGCGTAGACTGCAGACCCATTGATGCGTTGGATCGGGTCCATTGTTTCTGTGCGCGCTGCAACAGAGAGCTTGGTTGTTGCACTTCTACCGGGAACTATTCAGCTGATTGCCAGTAAGGTCTTGGAAGGCTTCATTGAATGCCATTTTTCGCATGTATAGTAAAGGACGGTTGATTCTTGCAGATCCCTGCATTTGTTGTAACTTGTAATTAGGTCCTTCAGGTCATTGCAGAGGATAGGATGACAGTAGAATAACAGATTACTGTGCAACAGCCAAGTAGCACAGGGCATCTGTAACACAATAATGAAAAATCATAGACTTGTAACATTTTGTTATTATTTTATCTTAAGTAGTGTATATTTGAGTTTGTTATAATGAATAAATTCAAAATTTTGCACCAACTCAATTTCATGTCAGGCCGTACATTAGCAACCAGTGACATTTCATTCTTGTTCGTTATATGGTGAACTTGGGTTATGGTTTAGATTGAATGAATGTCAGCATGCTGCCCTAAACTTTGATGGTTTTTTTTCCTCATTTCTACATCCTGTGTTAAAGTTTATTGAAGAATACCGATAGTTTTGAGACTCCGGAAGAAATACGCTTAAATCGGAAAAAAAAATCTTGTGCAACGCGGTAAAATAGGTCGTACCGGTATCGAATTTGTAATAGTATAAATAGGACCTTAGGTCTCGGAAAAACGATATACATCATACAAAAACACAACTACTTTCTTGAATCCGATCGACCTCGTCGAAAGGCTTCAACTCGCAGGTAGAGCTATCTCGATGGGATAATCGATTCTCTTCTTGTAACCCGTATGCATGGCTGTATCATCTTGACCTCGTGTATACAAAGCATGTTAAACTGTCTTGGGGTTTACCGATCTTTAATGTGTTCTTGCATATTATACTGTCTCGATCCAATCGATCTGTAATGTGTGTTTATCCTGCAATGCCGATTTTCAAGTATCTCATATATTTTTTTTTTCTGAATCCGATATATGCAACTGTCTCGTTTAATCAATCTTGTATATGCCTTGTTTAGGATTTTGCATGTGTAGATATTCGCCGATTAGCGTTGTATCTACCCATATTAGTCTTGAGCCTTTAAATCAGTTTATTGGTTTGCACCTAGATTTAGATCTGAATACTGCCTTGGCCTGACCAATCTATTCAATCTACTCTTTGGTTTAATGTAATATATTGATACGAAAGTTTATTACTAATATTATATAAAAATACCAAAAAGAAGTATAAGATTTGTAATTGAAAGAATATTTGCATTTAATTGCTCTATCTGGTATTAAGCCGATAGATCTTGTAATCGGGTTATTTAAAGCCGATTCGAAATAACCTGATCTAGCTATTTTAAATGCCGATTAGGGCTAAGTCGCTGACAATTTATTCCTTATCAATTTATTGGTCAAATTGACTGGCATGCTTGGTTCTTGGTTGCGACGCAAGCACAGACTTGACGCTTCCGCACGTGTGTTCGCGAAAAGCTCACTTTTTGTGTCAACACTAACTTATTGGACTATTTACTTGACTTAGCTTAAATTGATAATAAGTTGGTTTTGAATCTGTTTTTACTTAAATTAACTTTACTTAAATAAATAATAATAAACTTGTCTACTAGTTCAAGAACACAAGTGAAACAAAGTGGATCGGACTCTCAAAACCACCTTAAAAAAGATCGAAGATAAGCTAAACAAGTTATGACCAAATTGCATTGTTGATATATGAAGTTGACTCAAGTTCTCGTTTAATTGCATGATCTCTAAAGTTAGACATTGAGGTACAGAAAGTTGTGTTTTTGTTTCAATCAGATCCAGTGATAGTTTTTGGATGGTAGTTTGGTGATGTGAACAACCATATCAATGCACACCTGTGTTCGTTGATCAACTTTTTTTGCCTTGTGACATTTGTTGTTTATTTTAATATGGACCCACATGTCATATTCACCCTCCCGTCTCTCCCCTCACTAGCCCGAGCTTTGGCTTCGTGCATCCTTCCGACGAAGCCTTCCCTCCCTCTGCTGTCGCCCCTCCGCATGGGCAATGGCCAATGGCACCAGAGCCGCGATAGGACATGTGATGGCGGTGAGAGCGTACGAGAGGCGGGATCTCTAGATGGGCTTCATCACCGGCATTGGCCTCGCAATGTAGGGGCACAGCTACGGCGGAGCCCCTGGCCCATGGCCCGGAGGATCGAGTTCGGGGCGATGGCCGTGGCCCTCGGCCTTGTGCCGCCATAGTCGCCCGCCTCGCCTTCAGCCTCGCGCATAAGGTGGTGGGCGAGCGCACGTGTAGGGAGCATGCAGGCGCAGCGCGGCGGGAGCTTGCGGGCGCGACACGGTGGCTGCGGGGAGCAAACAACAACGGCGTGGAGCGCGCGACGGTGAGGAGCGCATGGGTGCAAGTGCGATGGAGGGGAGTGCGCGGAGACAGCGGGGAGCACGGCGGCAAGGAGTGCATGTGCTCGGCGGCGAGGCACGTGCGGCTGCGGCGACGGGGAGGCTAGGTGGAGAGGGGCGTGTGCACGGGAGGGGGTGGAGAGAGAGGTGTGAGGGGAAGGAGGCCGGATGCCACTGCCATGCCATATCTTGGCTTTGAGAGGGAGGTTGTGGCTGGGATGCCGCGTCATCAAACCGTTTTGCGTGAATCAGTTTTGGATCTTTTATAAAACAAAAAAAACCAACCATTTTAGACCTGTTGTGAGAGAAAATACTTTAAACCCTATAAAAATAATTACAAACTACTTGTTACAATTTCTAAGTATTCATTAATTTTCTTTCATTGCTCAGATCTTGCAATGGAAAAAATTTTCATGAAATTTGGGCAATGAAAATTTTCAGAAAATTATATTGAAGTGCACTGTTGTGTAGGGTTGTCATTTATCTTACAAGCTTTGCTTTGACATGTGCTTTGTGTCATTCTCATGATGGTTTTACACGGTGTAGGTTATCTTGAACTAATCTAGATCAAGTTGAGATACGGTTGCTTTCGAGAAAATAATATGCTTGTCTCAAGTCTACGTCATCCAAGTCATGGGGTAAGTAGACCAGGTGTTCTCAATCCAATCCAAGGAAAGCTCACGATTGAAGGGGTGTCTAAGTGCTCTAGAAAGTAGCGGTGGCATTTCTTTTCCTTATCAAGGTGGGAGCTAACTGGCCCATCGGGAGTAGCGAAGGAATGAATGTAGTTTTTCCTTCTTCGGAAATTGACACGAATATAAAAAAAAATCTCAGGTTTGCATCTCCCAGCTTGACCTATTGAGCATGTGCCCGTTGACGGATCCGTGCTTTCTCGATCACGGCGAGGACCAAACTACGGTCTTTGAGTCACCGGTGAAGGTCCCTTTTAATAGGCGAAAGCAGGCCTGCCTCACTAACTTGATCGAAGAGGAGAATCAACTCATGAACTATGGCGAGGAGAACCCTGGAAATTCGCACGTTGATCTTTGCCCATTTGGAGAGGGCCTTAGCAGTATGGAAGAGCTTGGTGTGAAGTTTGTGGAAGGGGTTCATATTAACCACTGTACGGCTCCAAGAGAGCATAGGCCTTACCTGGTGGAAGCCCTCAATTCGTGGCCAGTAGTTTTCGAAGCAAAAACATTTAGTGGGTCTATGCTCTATTGCCGTCGAAAGGAGAGGGGTGTGATCTGAGACCAACAATGGTAAAACTATGAGGTAAGTCTTCGAGAAGAGGAGCTCCTAGGTTGCAGTGCAAAAGACACAATCTACCCTCGTGGGTAAGATTGGCTCGCTCGTTGCTTTAGGTGAAGCGACAACCCGAGAGGTGAATTTCTTTTAGCTCAAGGGTTGGAGTTGCTTTCGTTTGTGACTTAGTAATAAGATTGAAGTCCCCCCAAGATAAGCTAGGAAGAGTAGTCGGTGCATGGGTGGCAATCTCTTGAAGAAGAGTTTATTTGTTGTGTACTGTGGGTCATAGACAACCGTGATTCGATAGGAGATGCTTGTCAGCTTTGACACATTTAGATGTGCTAACAATATTGTCCATCTGAAAGTAATTTTTATGCGCTTGCCGAAGGATCCCTTCCTTGTTTCAGAGGCAGACATAAAAGGACACAAATGAGCGATCACAGATGGCCAGTTTTTTGTAAAAAAAAAAAATGTTGGAGATGCTTTTTACCTATTTACCGAGACGCCTCACGGAACTGAAGAGCAGTTTCAGCGTTCTTGATTGAGAGGAACAGAGGGAAATAACATTGAAGAAAACTGCACACGGCGAAATTTTCACCTAGATTATCCTCTGCTTGACCCTACTTATTTCTTTTTTTTTG